>JAWZYU010000015.1:74390791-74784791 GCA_038380435.1 Ryuthela nishihirai | reverse complement strand
TGCAGTGAATATGGGACACTGCTCTTGCATTACAGTAGACCATGGCCAATCCACCGATGTGCTGGTCTTCGAGCCTTCTGTGGAGATGGGGAAAAAGACCGGATGTTCAGCACGGTGGCTGGCAAAGAGTTATTAGTACACGCAGTCAGGTGTAAAGGCCTTCCCCGTCCTGCAAAAGGAAAAGTCTCAGGAAGGGGAAACAGCAAGCCATAGTGAAAGTGGCTCGGCTGCCGACTAGGCAACACTATCGAGACTGATGTTGGTGTCTCTGAGAGAGCATTGGACACGCAAACCAAAAGGATGAATGGCAGTAAGGCGATTCTGGTATAGCATTTTCCAATGAGGACTGAAAGCGCAGTTCCAAGTGGGATGACTTGGTAGGGATCGCAATTTTGCTGTACTGTACGGACAACAGCTGATGGCAAATAGATAATGACAGTTCGTCAGTCTCAATGTAAAGACTGTGGACCGGTGAGGTTCAAAATGCCCCGTGCAAGCATGGAGGGCTCAATGATGGAGAGGATCTAGCACCCTCATCACCGAATCCCAGGCAGAATCGTGTACCATAGTCTAGTTTCGACTGAACAAGTTCATGGTAGAAGCGGAGCAAAGAATATCAATCCGCTCCCTATGAGAGGGAGGAGAGGTTCTTGAGGATATTCAATGCCCATGTGCACTTGGACCTGAGAAGACAGATGTGTGGTAAAAAGGTCCATAAACGAGGGCCACAGCAGACAACATTTGATTTCTCATATATACATTCACATAAAGTGAAAGTAATATAGAATAATAATATGAATATAAGATATAATATTTGCTATAATGGAATGCTCAATACGTATGATATCTTAAGTTACACATACATCATTCAAGGCTAAACTGACTATGAATGAAACTGTGATTCCAAAGTAAAGCTCTTGAAATAATCCCACTCAGAACATCGAAGTTTAAATCTATATATACAACGAAACAACTGAACAACTGCATATATACAACGAAACAACTGCAACATTTTATCTTTGAAACTGATCCTAGTAACTTGAAGTGTTTCATAATTAATTTCAGAAGTTATATGAACTTAACCACTTCAACATAAAATCCCATGCACAAAAGTTACTTACGCAGACAGTAGGCATCAAGGAAAACATAATTATTTAAGCTGCAATCTGGCACACAGTACCCTTCTTCCAAGAAATATCCCTCCATGCATATTTGACAAACTCCATCTTTCAAACATCTTTCGCAAGTGGTATTGCAAGCTGAAAATAGGAAAAGCAGAAATGGATCATAATAAGAAACTAATTAACATTTAGCAAAATCCGAACTCTGTTTGTTAACAAATCGTACACCGAAGAGCCAAAATATTATGACCAGCTCGTCTTTATGCAAATCGAAGCAACTACAGTAAATGACGGCACGTGTGAAGGTCATGAAACGCTATAAATAACACCTGATACTGAGCTGTGTTAATTTGTTTTATTCTTGTTCTTTAGATGGGAAAGGAAGAGGACTTAAGCGAGTTTGACAAAGGCTAAAATGTATTGTCCAGACGACTGGGTCGGAGCATTTCTGAGATGACAAGATTTGTGGGGTGCTCCCGTTCACCCATGGTTAGTACCTTCAAAATGTGGTCCGAGGAGGGAAAAATCACGAACCGCCAGCAAGGTGTGGACAGACCACGGCTCATCGATTCTAGATGTGAACGAAGGCTATCCCATATGATACGAATCAACAGAAGTCGTAACTCGCCTCAAATTTGAATTCTGGTGACGGGAGTAATGTGTCACAACACACAGTACATCGAACCCTGCTGAAAATGGGGCTGCATAGCCGTAGGCAGCTGTGAGTTCCCATGCTAACCTCGGTTCACCATCGAAAGCGCCTACAATGGGCACTCGAATATCAAAACTGGAATGATTGAAAGGAGGTCGTATGGTCCGATGAATCTCATTTCCTGTTGCACCATGTGGATGGCCAGGTACGTATACATCGTTTACCTGGAGAAGTGTTGGCACCAGCATGTACTGTGGGATGAAAACAAGCCGATGGAAGAAGTGTAATGGTTTGGGCAATATTCTGCTGGGAAACCCTAGGTCCAGTCATTCGTGTGCAGGAAACTGTGATGTCTACTACTTATCTAACATCATTGCAGACAGGTACATCCTTTCATGGCAATGGTATTCCCCTCTAATAATGCCTTCTTTCAGCAGGATAATGCACCATGCCACACTGCCCGGATTGTTCGAGAATGGCTCACGGAACATGAGGAAGACTACCAGGTAATGCCTTAGTCTCCAAATTTCACAGACATCAATCCAATCGAGCATCTGTGGTTTGTGTTCGAACAGCATAACCGATCTGCGGCGGCTCAACCACGTAATTTACAAGAGTTAATGCTGGTATCTGCTGGTATAGTGTTGGTACCAGATACCACAAGACACCTTCAAAAATCTGGTAGCGCCCATGCCTCGCCGGATAAGAGCTGTTTTGGTGCACATGGAGGACCAACATCATAATCAGCAGCTGATCATAATGTTTTGACTCTTCGGCGTATATCCAGAGTTATAAGTAGAAATTTTAGTAGTAAAAGTCTTTTGAAAATGGATACACTACTAAAACCAGTGTTACTGATATTCTACTGAAGTTTTTCTCGACATTCTGGCAACATAGTTTTTGTACAAAAAGTAATACAAAAAGAGCAGGAAATTTGCTTTCGCATTGTAGATGAAGTGTGTATTGTAACAGCTGAATCGCATCTTCATTATGCCATTCAGACCATGTTTTGTCAAACTTTCTTTTTCACAACTCCCCTTCTTAAGTCCAGTCTTCAATTTCTGTGGTTCTCCTTGAACCTGGTCGTCAAATTTGCACTCTTCCCCAGCCCCTTAGCGTTACCCTAACTCTAATTTTTTCTCCAAATCACAGTATCAGTTTATCAAAAACACAATGTAGCAGTTAAAATGATCACAACATAGCAAATTGATTTTCACTCTTTTGAATATGCAAATTAAGGGAGAAGTTTTGCCGTGCCCCCCTCCCCCCCTCCCCCCAGCAAAAAGCTACCTAGCCTCCTGTGTGGCTGCGGATCACAGTTTGTGAAACTAGTTTACACTCAATATGAAAATCGTCGAAGGGAAAATTCAAGTGTCCGTTTTTCAATCCGTGATTTTATTGCGCAAATGTAGAACTACTTTCATGACCTCTGATGAGATTGTAATTTAATATTAATGGTTCATATCTTTGAAGCTACCTTTAATTTCAATTAATATTTTAGATTAAGATTCAAAATTTCGGTTATGATGTACAAAGCAAAATATTTTCATTCTAATGTTACTTGTCATTTTGGAAAAAATAACATCACTTTTTGCAAGAATATTATTCTCATTAAGACTTAATTAAAATGCTGAATAATATTGGCAATATTTCTGAAAAGATATTGAGAAACATGAATATGATTTTGACTTTAAATATGATAAAGGAGCAGAGTAATATTAATTTTTTGCTTTATCTTTGAAACTGATCCTAGTAACTTGAAACATGATAATATCGATCCATAGTAACACAGATTAACTGTAGATATAGAATTCAATAAATAATTATGTAGAAAAATAAATCATTGCCGACGGTGCGGGATTCGAACCCACGACTATCTAGAAACATACCAGGTGCTCTAACCACTAAACCGACCATCAGATGATAATTCACTTCCACAATGTGACTTTATATCTTTCGCTGAATGTGTCGGATCTTGTGCCATCTACAATCAGGAAAGGCAACTTATTTTTCCAGTTCTTGTTAATGAATCGGATGAATGAGGAATGCCTTTCCTCGTTATAGATGGCGCAAGGTCTGCCATATTCAGCGAAAGATACAAAGGTCACATTGTGGAAACAAATTATCGTCTTATGGTTGGGTTAGCAGTTAGAGAATTCTGGCATGTCTCTAAAGAGTCGTGGGTTCGAAACCTGCACCTGGGCAATTATTTCTTCCTCGTAATTATTTATGATAATATCGAGACTCTGCACAAAACAAATTCATATTTGAGTTTGAGGGAGAACTCTGTTTTACTGCTAATTCATAAAATTTACAAATTCTACATGAACTTAAATCAGTATATATTATATAATTGGAAATAATATTTTATATAATAAGTATTCAGTTCAGTTTATATAATAAGTAAATCAGTATATATTATATAATTGGAAATAATATTTTATATAATAAGTATTCAGTTGATGAAGAATTCCTCCTTCAAATTGCTTTAATATTTTAATCAATTTTAGTTTCATTCACCAGGGCCTCCCATCTCATTTAAATCTATTGGCACCATCAGCATAAGGTTCTGGGTGGACAAAATATCGAAAAAGACATTAGGAACTCTTTTCAATGAGAAAAATTACTTTTAGTGTCCGCTTTCTGTTATTTTCAAACATTTGAGGCATTCATAATTCAAGAAATTTTGAAATCTGTACTTATAACTTAAATTTGAAGCATACAATATGAAGCATGCTATTTGAAGCAATGATAGCGACATGCGTACGAACTAGAGTCTTTGTCAAACTCAAAGGAAAGATTTTGGCCTTAAATGGTCTGGAGATACGGAAATGTTTGTTTTAGATTATGTTGATTAGTCCTTTTGGCAAATGATGTTGATGAGAATAACTCTTTCATTCGAGCTGTTGATGAGACTGATAGTAGAGTAGGCAGGCTGTGATTCAGTTAATCGGAATGGTTGCAGTCTTGAGCAGGTGTCACAGTTTAATAATCTTGGGAGCTAGGTAACAGATAATGGTGATGTGCGGCATGAGATTAACAAACGAATAGGGATTGCTGCTGGGACTTTTAAGAATCTATGGAGATTGTGGAGAAATAGGCGTATACACCTAAAGACTGAAATTAGACTTTATAATAGTTTGGTTCTTTCTAGGGTTAGTTATGGTAGTGAAACTTGGGCACTTTGTAAATAAGATAACAGGAAACTAGATGCTTTTGATTCTAGATGTATACACGGTATCTTGGGCATTAGGTGGTTCAACTTTGTAACTAATGATGAGGTTAGGCAAAGGAGTTTGCAACCTCCTTTAAGCAGCATATTGTGCAGAGAGAGACTCCGCTGGTTTGACCATGTTGCCCTTATGGATAATTATAGATTAGCCAATAGGGTTATGAGCAGTGTGCCTAGAGGCCTTAGAAAGAGGAGGAGGCCTATTAAGCGGAGGGCAGACAATGTCAAAAAGGACCTTGTTAGAATTGGTATGCAGTGGCAGATGCAGCAGATGTAGCTCAGGACAGATATGCTTGGAGAATTAAATTGCACGGTGTGGTTGGACCTCCATAGCCCATGGATGCTTTGAGGATGATGATGATGGTTTAGAACATAAAACTATTACCATTGCAATCTATTTCATAAAATGATGACTTGTTCAGGTAGGTCTTCATTCTCTCACTCTCTCTATATATATATACGTATATAAAATTGGAACGGAAAAATTTTCATATATGCGTTCGTTTATTATTTGAATGGCCTTGAAATGTGTTCCTTTTTCATTTTTTTCTTTCTCCTTCTCTTTCTATAAAAAAATTTATAAAAAATGAAACATTATTGTTTTCAAATTAAAAAATCAGTACAAAACCCGATTTTTTGTTTTCGATTTTCGGTTTTTTGGGGAGATGTTAAAATTTTAAAAAATTTTAAAAAATTTTAAAAAAACTTTAAATTTTAAAAATTTTGAAACCGGGTTTCAACACTAGTACGAACCTTTGTTTAACACAATAATAATAATAACAAATGTTCCTCAAAAATCAGGATTTTTGGTTTTACGTATGAGAGGATGAGAAATGGGAAATTTCAAGTTTTCGTTATGGAGGAGAAAAGGAAATTTTACTTCAATGAAAGAGAAACTCAACCACCGCTGGTTTCAAACAGAGTTTTTTTGTCATTTCTTCATTTTAGATATCATAAATTTTAAAGTCCATTAGTTCCATCAAATAATTAATCACATTTAATTTTAAATATTCAATTTTAATGCCAAAAGTAGCCTGTAAATGGTAGCTAGGCGTAAACTGGAAGGAGAGCTATGTACCAATCCCTAGTGATGATGCACAGAACCGGCCAGGTCTAGCACCTAATGTCCGACCCCGCCTTCTCGTGGTGCAGGCCGTTAGTACCTTTCAAAAGAGATATTCTCTTTTGGAAGGGAATGGAAGGGGAGGCTGCCAGTTCAGTATGGCCTACTGATCTGGTCATCTATGGCCACTTTTTTCTTTTTTTTTCAACCCTGCTGAGGAGTGTCAACTTCACAGGGTCCTGGTGCTGACCATTTATACCTACTAGACTGGACTTGTTTATGGATTTGAGCTTGATTATGTATCCTGGACTTGCTGCACTGGTGGGCCTCTGTTGAGGGAGAGTCTGCCACTGTGTTTTCTGTTTGCTTCTGGGTTGCCAGCTCTAAGTGAACAGAGGCATGGGATACCTTATATCATCTGGTGGATAATCCTAATCAGAGGCTATCGCAGGTACCTGAACCTTACTTAGCTAGTTGGGCATCGTCAAGCCTAAACTGGAGTCATGCGTCTCAGGCAGGCCATGTGGCTCTTGAAAAAGTTCACTTGAAAAGGTGGTGCCTGAAGTTCCTACCAGCATCGGTGACTTCAGCCTTTAGCGGAGGAGGAACGGGTCTTTGCCCCGTGCCTGCGATCAGGGGGCTGTTTGATATTGTTGGCCCTACCAATTTCAATAAACCTAATTTCTTTAAAAATCCTACTAATCATTTTCTCTCTGCAGGAACGTGGAACGTGAGGACATTACATAGAGATTATTCTCTTGATGTCCTCATGCAGGAATTCCAGAGCTATAACTTAGATATTCTAGGCTTGCAAGAGACCAGATGGACAGGTAAAGGTGAGATACTTAAAAATAACTTTAAATTTCTCTTTACAGGGAGGGAGGATGGAAAGCATCACCAAGGCGTGGGTCTGCTGCTCAGCAGACATGCTAGTGATGCTCTTCTAGGATATGAGTGCATTAATGAAAGGTTTCTTACAGCAAAATTTCAGACAAGCATTAAAGACTTGAATGTTATTTGCTGTTATGCCCCCACTGAGGATGCCGATGAGGATGAGAAGGATAGATTTTACGGACAACTTCAGGATATTTTGAATTCTGTCAAGAAAGGAGATATTACCCTTGTTCTTGGTGACTTCAATGCCAAAGTTGGTACTGAATCTGATCTTTGGGGAGGGGTGATAGACCGTTTTGGTATTGGTAGCTGCAATGGCAATGGGCAACGTCTCCTACAGGTAAGTAAACTCAATGGTTTCAGAATAACTAACACATATTACAAACACCGCGACATACATAAAAACACATGGGTTTCACCTGATGGGCTGCATAGGAATATGATTGATTATATATTAATTAACAGCAAATGGGCTAGTTCTGTTAGAAATACCAGGGCATATAGGGGAGCTGAAATGGGATCTGACCATTACCTTGTTAAAAGTGTCTTGCAACTAAAACTTAAAAAGTGTTGTGCTAGGGTTAAAAAATTTACCTTTAATACTGAAGCTGTGAAAGACCCAGTTATAGCCAAAGCTTACCATGATAGGTTACTTAGTCATTATGACAGTCATGGTTTGCTTAATACTGAAGTTGAGGAAGAATGGGGCCATGTTAAACAGACTTTTTTGGAAACTAACAGTACTCTTTTAGGAAAAAAGGAGCAGAGGAGACAGAATTATTTAAGTGATAAGGCAATTGAGCTTATTTCAGAAAGAAGGAACTGCAGGAATGTCCTTAATCAGTACCCTACTAGTCCTAATAGAAAAGATTACAGAGAGCTTAATAAACGTGTATAGGATCAGTTAGCTACTGATAAAAATCTTTGGCTTGATAGCTTGGCTGACAAAGCTGAGGAAGCAGTTAGGCAACACAACAGCAGAGAGCTGTACCAGATAGTTAATGTTTTATGTGGTAGAAAACGGACAGGCATACAGGGATTGAAGGATAAACAAGGTAAGGTTATAGAAGGTGAGGATTCTCTCATGGCTAGGTGGGCTGAGCATTTCAGTGATGTTCTAAACAATGTGGTTAGTTCTACTCCCATTGTTTGCAATGATGATAGATGCATTGGCAGCTTTAATGTTGGCCCTATAACAGAAGGTGAAGTTAGTTTGGCTATCTCTAAACTTAAACTTCATAAATCCCCAGGGGTAGATGAAATTACTACAGAAATGATCAGAGCTGGGAATGTTTTGGTTACCACTTGGATGACTGAAATTTTGAATAACTTTTATGATAAAGGCATGGTTCCTAAAGATTTTAAAAGAGCTATTATTATCCCTATTTTCAAAAAAGGTGATCGCAGTTCTTGTGATAACTATAGGGGTATCAGCCTACTCTCTGTTCCAGGTAAAATTCTTTGCATGAATGTGCTTAATAGAATTAAGAATCTGGTTGACAGGCAATTACGTGATGAGCAATGTGGATTCAGAAGTGGTAGGTGATGTGTAGATCAGATATTTTCATTCAGGCAGATTCTTGAGAAATGTTTAGAGTTCTCAAGACCTCTAGTTGGTTGCTAGCTTTGTTGATTTCAAAAAGGCTTTCGAATCTGTTGATCGTCATAATTTGTGGTTGATTGTGCGATCATATGGTATACCAGACAAGTTAGTTAACATAATGAAAGCTCTCTATAATAACACTGAGTCATGTGTGAGAGTTGGTAAGTCTTATAGCAATTGGTTTAGCATTACGTCTGGTGTTCGACAAGGGTGCATTTTGTCTCCTTTTCTCTTTAGTTTGGTTATTGATTATGTTATGCGAAATTCACTTCAAGGGAAAGATTTGGTCCTTAAATGGGCCGGAAATACGAAATTTTCTGATTTAGATTATGCTGATGATTTAGCCCTTTTGGCAAATGATGTTAATGAGATGAACTCTTTCATTCGAGCTGTTGATGAGACGGGTAGTAGAGTTGGTTTGGTTATTAACAGAGAGAAAACTAAAGTGATGAAAATTGGTCAGGCAGGCTGTGATTCAGTTAATCTGAATGGTTGCAGTCTTGAGCAGGTGTCACAGTTTAATTACCTTGGGAGCTATGTAACTGATACTGGTGATGTGCGGCATGAGATTAACAGACGAATAGGTATTGCTGCCGGGACTTTTAAGAATCTTTGGAGATTGTGGAGAAATAGGCGTATATACCTAAAGACTAAAATTAGACTGTATAATAGTTTGGTTCTTTCTTGGGTTAGTTATGGTAGTGAAACTTGGACGCTGTGTAAACAAGATAACAGGAAACTAGATGCTTTTGATTGTAGATGCTTACGCAGTATCTTGGGTATTAGGTGGTTTAACTTTGTAACTAATGATGAGGTTAGGCAAAGGAGTCTGCAACCTCCTTTAAGCAGCATATTGTGCACAGAGAGACTCCGCTGGTTTGGCCATGTTGCCCGTATGAATAATTATAGATTGGCGAATAGGGTTATGAACAGTGTGCCTAGAGGCCTCAGAAGGAGGGGGAGACCTAGGATGCGGTGGGCAGACAATGTCAAACAGGACCTTGTTAGAATTGGTGTGCAGTGGCTGGATGCAGCAGATGTAGCTCAGGACAGATATGCTTGGAGAATTAAACTGCGTAGTCTGGTTGGACCTCCGTAGCCCATGGCTGTTTGATGATGATGATGATGATGATAATGAATGCCAAATGCTAATGAATTACATTTCAGTTTCCAGTCTACCTTATTACATACAACCAGTTTTCACCAAAATAATGCTAAATACTTATAACAAATTTATTGGATCGATATTTAAGCGATCAAAAACAGCTGTAGCTGCCTAAAATATGGTAGAATGAGAGAGATTTTCAGTTTAAATTTTCATATTTCTTTTTGCTTCTGACGATTGTGATTTTTAGCATCTACAAAAAATTTTTATCTCACTAAATAAACGCGACCCTCAAAAAGAGGTAGGAAGTCACCTAATTTTAAAGTCGGACTTCTAATGCAGCACTACTAAATTTACTACACTACAAAATTTAGTAGTGCTGCCTTTAAAGGCAGCATTACAAATGATTCAATGTAATAACCCTTAAGTTGAGTGAGATGAAAGTTGAGTGATTGAAGAGTTATTTATTAAAAGAACTAAGCAAAATTAAATCTGACTTACCCAAGCAATTGCCTTCTACGACATAAGAATGTCCACTGCAATAATCACTGCAACGTCCGTTATCTAACACGAGGCCAGGATGTTCACAAGACAAACACTGATCTTCTCTGGGTCCGGAGCACTGAGAGCAAGATGGGTGACATTCTATTGTTAATGCAAATGAGAGACATATCAGTTTCATAAAAAAGAAAATTTTTCTCAACTATAACACGGCAGGAATTTATCATCTTACTTTTCATGTTGGAAAAATATTTTGTAACAAATAAAATTTAACTCTTCATTAAATATACCAAACCAACCAAAAGAACACATATCTCTTTTCGCCCATATGAGAATCTCGTTTTCAAAGAGAATGAAGTTTTGGTTAACCTACTTTTTTTTACTCCTTAAAGGTTTTCATTTGAGCTAATGGATGATGGGGAAAATGCAATTAAATATTATTTGTCTTTTTATTTCTTAAATTTAAAAAGTTGCTTTTCTCACATCCCTTTAAGAAAAGTAGGTAATCATTGCTGTTAATGGAATAGCCCTTGATTCTTTACGAATGAAATTTCAAATTTCTAAAATAAACAGGTCACTTGGAACATTTATTAAAAGTTTCGCCGCTTATACATTTAGTGATTTCTAATGGCATAAATTAAAATTACCTAAGTATTTGCAAAATTCCGACTATTTCATAAGTACTAATTCAACTAAAAAAAGAGTTTCTCAAATATATTTTAGAGCAGAGCAATTACATCCCCACCCACCCTGACCATAAAGGGTCAACTCATTGCTGCCAATGGAAACTTCATGAACTTCACATTCCACTACCAAAATTATACATTTCTAGCATCTGTAAAAAGGCATGATAACAAAAATCCAACATTCGCGATATTCATTATTTTTTTTTCTGGAATTTCCATTATTTTTCCAATGTTGGAGGGCTGAGTTATAGCTTTTGGATATTCGGAAAGCGCAAATCGTAATGTTTCATCAATACCTATCCAACCCAAAAAGAAGTTTTAATTTACCTAAAAAAAAAACAATTATCTCTTAAAACATAAAAGTTGCATTTTCCCATCTCCTGGAGATAAGAGGATAATTCATTGTTGCCAATGAAAACTTCATAACGTTCACATTGCACCACAAAAATTTATATCTTTTCTCATAAATATATCATTTGTAATATTCGCTTTAAAATTTGCAATTTTTTCACCGTTAGAGGGCGCATTTATAGCTTTTGATCGATTAGGGAAATTCAAATCATAAGATTGCACTAATTTCTATCAACCTAAATATATTTTTAAAAAAAATCCCCTCAAGCAGGTGTTTGCCACAGAGGTCTGACAGGAGCCTCTCAGTCTCTGTGAGGATGGCAGGATCATCAGCAGAAAAACAACACGAACATCCATGCCTTACTGGAGCTCGAACGCAGGTCCCTTTGATAAGTAGCCAAGCACGCCAACCACTCGTCAGAATTTTAATTTATCCTTAAAAACAAACGATTATCTCTTACAACAAAAATGTTGCGTTTTCCCACCCACCCTGAGTTTAAGGGGTCAACTCATTCTTGACAATGTAACATCGTGGCCTTTGCATTTCACTCCCAAATTTCAAATTTCTAGCATAACTACATCGTTTGCAATATTCATTTGAAATTCACCGTTAGAAGGCGCAATTATTGTTTTTGGGAGATTCAGAAAGTGCGAATCGTAATATTTCTTCAATACGTATCAAACACAAAAAGAATCCTTCATTTATCTCTATAAAACAAAAAGTTCCATACCTACGGATGGGCAGACAGACGGAGAGACAGACAGACAACAAAGTGAAACTCGTTTGTTTTTTTTGAAATGAGATGCTTTTTAACTTTTTCATAATGAGTCATTAATTAGTAGATTTTTATCTCGTTTTCAGAAAGAGATAATAGTTTCACCTTGTCACCTGTCATTCTGTAGATATCGAATTTTTCTGTTTATAGAGATAAATTAAAATTTCTTTTTTTTTATAGAGATAACTTAAAAATTCTTCTTGTGTTGGATATATATTGAAAATGCATTACGATTCGCACTTACCGAATCTCCGATAATCTATCATTGCGTCCTCTAACGGTGGAAAATTTTTAAAGTTCCAAAATTTCAAATAAATATTACAAATGATGCAGTTATGCTAGAAAGTTAAAACTTTGGTGGTGGAATGTAAATTCGAAGTTTCCATTGGCAATAATGAGCAGACCCCTTAGACCCGGAAGGGGAGGGGGAATGTACTTTTTTGTTTTAAGAGATAAATTAAATATTTTATTTTAGGTTGCCTAGGTATCGATGCAATATTACGATTCGCGCTTTCCGAATCTCAGAAAAGCTATAATTGCGCCCTCTAACGGTGAAAAGTTGAAAATTCCAGAATTTAAAATGAATATTACAAACGATGTTTTTATACTAGAAATTCGAAACTTTCGCGGTAAAATAAAAATGTTACAAAGTTTTCATTGGCAACAATGAATTGACCCCTTTGACCCAGAAGAATGGGAAAACGTAACTTTTGAGTTTTAAGAGATAAATGTTTGTTTTAAGAAAAACGTTGACTTAATTTCGGATTGGATAGGTATTGACGAACTATTGCAATTGAGATTTTGGTTGTGGAATGAGAAGGTCAGGTTTCCACTAGCAGCAATGGGGTGACCCTTACATCCAAAGAGAGTGGGAAACGCAGTTGTTTTGTTTTAAGAGATATTTGGAAAACTCTTTTTTATCCATAGTAAATACACAGATTACCTGTGGAAATAGACTTCAACAATTATTAAAAACATCTGAAAAAAATTATCGCTGACCCAGCTGGATTCGAACCGCCAGGCTGTTAAGCTCTAGTTTTTAGTTGAATTGGTGCAACTGAAATGTTATAATTAGCATTTTTCAAATCCTTTTTTAGGATTTGATCCATAGTAAATACACAGATTACCTGTGGTTATTACCTGTGGTGTTTCAAATCCTTATGTAGTATTAAATCATATCGTTACAGACCACTAAATGTAGAGCCGGCGAAAATTTTAATAAATGTTGCAAGTGATCTGTTTATAGTAGAAATTTGAAGTTTCGGTACAAAAGTGTCAAGAGATATTTGGCTGGCAGCAATAACACTAGACAACAAATTGGAACTTTTTTTTATAACATTGGTCAAATAGGATGCTTTCAATTAATTTTGGGGTGCTGAATTCAAATAAAAAATAATAAATAAATAAATACCCCCTCAAGCAGCTGCTTGCCACAGAGGTCTGACAGGAGCCTGTCAGTTTATATGCCACAGTAGAAGGTCTGATAGGATGGCAGGACCTCAGCAGAAAAACGACACATACATCCATGACTTACCCGGGTTCGAACCCAGGTCCCTTAGATTTGCAGCCAAGCGCGCTAACCACTCGGATGGCTGTGAAAAATCTGCAGCACGTGCAGTTTTTTAATTACGGATTGGTGTATTTCGAATTTCAATGAATGCGCATATCTGGGAAATGAAAATAAATGTGACTCTTTTATGAAATTGCAGCTTAAAACTCATTATTTAATTACATGATTACAGTGAAAAAAATTAGAAACATCATAGTTATAGACCACTGAATATAAAATAACAAATGAAGTAATATTGAAATGCAAATTTAAAAAACCTGGGTAAGGATCTTTTATACTTAAAAGAAGTTCATTTTTCTCTTTTATGTGCTGAGGTATCTTCCTTCTGCAAGAAACAGCAGTAGTCACCCATCATTGCTGAATCCCACCTGCCTTGGTATCTCTCCTCCATAGTTTGGATATCCTGGTGAAATCTTTTCCCTTGCTCATCACTGACAGTTCCTACGTTCTTGGAAAAGAAGTCGAGATGCGTGTGAAAGAAATGGATCTTCAAAGACATTCGGCAGCCAAGATTTTCACAATTTTTGAGACGATCTTGAATGAGCTGATGATAGTTTTCATCTCTGTGATTCCCCAGAAAACCCTGGACCACAGACATGAAGTATTTCCATACAGCATGCTCCTTCACATTAAGTTTTTCTTCGAAGACAGTATCATTCACTAGTTTCCTAATCTGAGGACCAACAAAGATCCCTTCTTTGAGTTTGGAATCACTTAGTTTTAGAAATTTTTCCTTCAAGTTCAAAAACCCTTTACCAGTTTTGTCCATAGTCTTCAGAAAGTTTTTCATAAGCTCGAGTTTGATGTGTAGTGGTGAGAGCAGAAAATCAGAGGGGTCAACTAGAGGTTCTTTCCAGGAATAAAAGCATCTCTTTTGGGCCAGTCTTTTGTAATGTTTCTTTCTGATCCTTCTGTCCCACAAACACAGAAAACAGCAAAATTTTGTGAAGCCTCCTTGAAGCCCGATCAAGAGAGATATGACTTTTAGGTCACCACATATTGTCCACTTAAAGTGGTCATATTTTATAGCAGTGAGTATTTCTCCATGCTTTCATAAGTTTCCTTCATTCCCACAACGTGTGTCACTGGAATGGAAGGTTTTTGGTTTCCTTTATGCAAAAGTACGGCTTTTAAGCTGAATTTTAACGAATGAGTTGTTACAATTTCTTCCGTGAGCCCTGAAATACCTGTGCAGAAACATAAACCATCTTGCATCTCGTAATAAGCAGATAAAGTCAAATTTCTCTTTCTGAACATAGAAACTCTGGTACCCTTGGCCAGAAGATTCCACTCTTGAAGTGTTGAACCTAAAACCTCAGCTTGTTGTTTGGAAAGTCCTAGGTCTCGAAAAGATCATTTTGTCCATTTTGCTGAATCAGATGAGGCTCGTCTAACCTTTTAGGGTTTATTTTAGGTTGCCTAGATATCAATGCAATATTACGATTCGCGCTTTCCGAATCTCAGAAAAGCTATAATTGAGTCCTCTAACGGTGGAAAAGTTGGAAATTCCAGAATTTAAAATGAATATTACAAACGATGTTTTTATACTAGAAATTTGAAACTTTCGCGGGAAAATATAAATGTCACAAAGTTATCACTGGCAACAATGAGTTGACCCCTTTGACCCAAAAGAGTGGGAAAACGTAACTTTTGAGTTACGTTTGAGTGTATGTAGGATCAGGATCTGTATTTGCCTCAAAATCTTCCTCTGATGAATGTGAATCCATCTCCTCCCAGTTGGTTAGAGGTCTTGATATAGGAAGATCTTCTCCATGAGGAACTGGCCTTATGGCTGAAGGCACATTTGGATATTGTATTTTGCTTTGTTCTTTTTTGAAAAGCTCAACACTTTAGTTAAACAAAAATAGCAATCATGCAAGTGTCTAGTTGACTCACGCCAAACCATTGGAACTGCAAAGGGCATGGATTTTATCTTACCTTTCAACCATTCACTCAGGCCAACAAAGCACGAAATGCAGCACACACGTGGAGCCCATATTTTGTCCTGAGCTCCAACATGACAATCTAAAATACAAGTTGTAGGCTTTCTTCACAATCTTTGTCAAAGAACGACCCTGGGATTTTAAATTGAAATTTCCACACATAACAAAACTTATCTGGCACCTTAACATATCCGCGACGCTGCCCTTGTGTCATTTAAACGCCAAAATTCACTCTTCAACGTACAGCACGTGTTTCTCCTACAATGAAAACAACAAGAAGGACGTGCTAGCTATTTTTTAAGGTCTGATCTGAAATCAGCACCTGAAAAATGGTTAAAGGTTGGGTTGTTTTACCTCTGAGCGGCACTTTTTTGCACATCATGGACTAAATGGCCAGGTCACAAGGACCCCGAAGGCTCAGAGAAGGTTGGGAGAGGGGACCCACTGGAACAGCTGTTGGGAGACAGATGGTAGCCTCCCGTCAAGACCATCCAGCGTGTTCTTTAACGTGCACAGGGTATGGCTCTCCCGCACACGGGGCCATGGCTTAACGTCCCATCCGACGAACGGCGGCCTTTCCAAGCCCATCGGTGTCCCCTACTGACCGTGGGCAGGGCGGGGAATTTTTGCGGATATAAATCTCAACTCTGACCCAGCTGGGACTCGAACCTGGGAACTGCAGATTACGAGCCTGGCTCGCTACCGACTGAGCCACCCCCGCCTCCAATGGTTAAAAGAGCTACAATTGTTCATATTATAAAAACCTTGTAAACCAGTGTAATCTGCCCCCTTTTCTCAGAGGGGTGTGAGAAAAGCAACTTTTTACATTTAGTAAATAAAAGACAAATCCTTTTTATGTTGTATAATTACTAATAAAATACTGTTATTCATCTGAATACGGCCGCGTTAGCAATAATTTTTTTTAGATGAATAATTGTTGAATTCTATATCTACAGGTAATCTGTGTATTTACCATAGTTGAATAAAATACTATTTGCATTTTCTCCATCATCCATTTGCTCAAATTATAACTTTTAAGGTGCGAAAGAATAGGTAAATGAAAAAACTTCATTCTCTTTGAAATCGAGATTCCAATATGCGCAAGAGGAGATAAGCATTCTTCTCGTTCCATATAGTATCATATAAGACAGACAAGCAGTAAAGATGGATGAAGCTGCATCGGTTTTGCCATTCATTGCATACATAAATCTGCTGCCATTTCAGTCTTAGTTTTCGCAACTCCACGATGTTTCACAGACGCTAAATTTCAGCAATTGGCGTTTTCATAGATTTCATTTTGCCGAAGTAATGCTTCGCGGAGAAACGTTGGATTGGGATTTCCTAAGTAATGTGAGAAGGGATCCTGTCGAGGTGACCTGGACTGTACCATCAGGATCATCACCTGCGTCCCTTGGATTATCACCTGCATCACTTCAACAAAATTAAAACTAATTTTTTTTAATTTCCTCTCCTCCTTTTTCCTATTCACGGCAGACTTTAACTATCTTAAGATGCATTAAAAATTATTGTTCATAATAATTTGAGATAAAAGCAGTTTAATAAAGTTAAAAAATAACAATTTTTGTATGCATATTTTTATTAATAATATGACAAAGAAAATTTAAAGAATAAAAATAATTCGAAAAGATTAGAAATCTTTTGCTAGTAAAAAAAAATTTCGTATTTTATGCCCGCAGAATGACTCCGTAACCCTTTGCATCCCCCACCTTCTCCGTCGACTTCAAAACTACCTAGCCGGACTCGTAAGAGCGCGGAGTGATACACCAACATCCACTTGGCTGCACGTGTTGTCATTTACTACTATTTTGCTCTGATGAATTCTGATTTTGTGAGCATTTCGTGCCTTTTGTAATTGAAATGAACGACGTGAATCAAGTAGTAATGTTGAAGATATCGCTATGGAATGACAAGGACGGAAAACAGAAATGGCGGAAATGCTGCATCAGTAACCAAGCTTGTTGTGTTAATGAGTCAATTTGAATATTGATCGATGAAGATCGAGCATAAATCTGAGAGCTGCGGGTTCGTTTCACGCCGCGTCATTGATAATTTTTTTCAGATGTTTTAACTATTGTTGAAGTCCATTTATACAGGTAATCTGTGAATTTACTATGGAAATGCTTACGTTCCATCTTAACCTCACCTATGATGTAAATTAGAAGTCAGGGCCAAAAACTTCTGAGCTTGAAACAGTTTTTTTAACTGATAGCTGACGTCATATGTTCTGATAACATTAAGGAGTAGGTTATGGATTTTATTTTCTGAAGCAAAATAAGATAATGCACAAGAAATACTTCAGCTTTTTTTGGGGGTGGAGGGCTTGTTCAAATACATCGATTGTATCACCCTGTACTGATCCTGTTGCTAACTTCAATGAATTATGATCTTGTCCTTGCTAAACCTTTCCAAGGGACGTATCGGCTGGGTTGGCTTAAAGGCAGCGCAAGCGGTGCAAATGCACCCTGCCCAGCACGTGAAGAGGGAACTGATGTCGAACAGCCCATGCTCTGTTTTGTAGCGACAACACTGATATTAACGTTAGAAACTCTATGTCAGAAAAGCAAGGAGGTATTTGAGGCGGAGGTTTTACGTCAGATGAACTACATATCGTTATTGATATTAACTTTATCTATTTTCGAAGATAATTCTTTTTCATATCCCAATTAACAGTTTTTGTATGTTTATGGCGGATTTAATTTCTAATCTTTTATGCCTTATTTTATGACAAGGACACCTTGCGACTACAAGCTGCACCCACTTCGCCATTTCCAACGTACAATGACATCCCATGACAACAAACTACAAAAATCATTTTGAATTTATTACGAAAACAGGAAGGACGAACGGTGATTCCGATCAAAAGGAAAAAGCTTCCATATTTGCAGTTTTTCTTGAGTGTGTGTCGAGTACTGACGAAGCAATGCAAAGAATGAAAACTTCCCATTTCGTCTCCATTCATCATGAATATCTTACGATAAAATTCTGTGTTCATGAAATTTGACTTTATATCTCCTCCACAGGAAGAAATTGATCTTACGTCTCCCTCTGACGAATGACAAAACTGATCTTACGTCTCTTCCTCCGGAATGACAATATTGAACTTTCGTCTCTACTACAGGAGTGGCGAAATTGATCTTACGTCTCCTCCTCAAGGATGACGAAATTAATCTTACGTCTCCTCCTCAAGGATGACGAAATTGATCTTACGTGTCCTCCTTAGGAACGACGAAATTAATCTTACGTCTCGTCCTCAGGTATGAAAAAACTGATGATATGCCTCCTTCTCAGAAATGAAGAAATTCATCTTACTCTCCTTCTTATCAATAACGAAATTGATCTTATGTCTCCTCCTCAGGAATGACTAAACTGATCTTATGTCTCCTCCTCAGGAATGAAGCTACTGATCTTATGTCCCCTCTTTAAGAATTACGCAATTCATCTTATATCACCTATTCAGGAATGGCGAAATTCATCCTATGTCTCATCCTTGGGAATGAAGAAACTAATCATATATCTCCTCCTGAGGAATGGAGAAATTGATCTTACGTCTTCTCAGGAATGGTGAAATTCGTCTTATGTTTCCTCTTCAGGAATGAAGAAATTGTTCTTAAGTCTCCTCCTCAAGAATCACGAAATTCATTTTATGTCACTTCCTCAGGAATGAAGAAATTCATCCTACGTCTCCTCCTCGGAAATGAAGATACTAATCTTACATCTCCACCTCAGAAATGAAGATATTGATCTTATGTCCCCTCCTCGGAAATAACGAAAATAATGTTGTTCTCCTCCTCAGTAACGACGAATTTCATCTTACGTTTCCTTCTCAGGAATGAAGATATTGATCTTATGTCTCTTCCTCCAGAATGGCGAAATTTATCTTACGTCTCCTCCTCAGTAATGAAAAAATTCATCTTACATCTCCTCCTGAGAAATGGCGATAATGATCTTACATCTCTCCCCTGAGGAATGGTGGAATTGATATTACGTGTCCTCTTCAGGAACAAAGAAATTGATCATACGTCTCCTCCTCAAGAATCACGAAATTTATCTGAATTCTGACGTCCCCTACTCAGGGATGAAGAAATTGATCTTATGACTCCACCTGAGGAATAAAGAAATTGATCTTATGAATCCTCCTGAGGACTAAAGAAATTGATCTTACGTCTCCTCCTTACGAATGATGAAATTGATCTTACGTCTACTCATCAGGAATGACGAAATTGATATTATGTCTCTTCTTCAGGAATGACGAAACTGATCATACATCTCCTCAGAAATGACGAAATTGATCTTATTTCTCCTCCTCAGGAATGACGAAATTGATCTTACTTCTCCTCATCAAGAATGACGAAATTGATCTACATCTCCTCTTCAGGAATAGCGAAATTAATCTTACGTCTCCTCATTTTTTCGTTCCTCGGGAAGATAAAGAAACAAAGCAATTGGACTTAATAAAATTGATTAAAAAATAATTTTAAATGTATCCTCTATAAGAAGCTGTAGCCTTTTAAGACATGACATGCATGAATATTACTGTAAATTTTATGTCAAATAATGAAAAAAAATATTAACATTAGTATTATACATACACTCAGATGAGACTGAATTATGATCCTTCTACCTTATGCTGATGAAGAACTATGCAAATGGAATAAAACCTATTTTGCAAGAACTGGGTTGGGTTGTTTTACCTTTGAGTGGCACTTTTCTTCACACAATCGATTACACAGCCAGCTCACAAAGACCCCAAGGGCTAAGATAAGGTTGTAGAAAGGGCTGTTAGGGAACAGATTGAAGTCTCCAGGCCATCCAGTGTGTTCTTTAACGTGCGCCGGATAGGACTCTCTCCACCACGCATTAACCTCCTTTCAAACAGATGGCGGCCTTTCCACTCCATCGATGTCCTCTTTCTGACCGAGGGCAGAATGGGGGGAGGGGGTTAGCGGAGATAAATCTCAATGTTACCACGTTGAGATTCGAACCAAATGACAACTGCTCAGCCCTGCCATTGGTAGCTAGGCATAGCCGGAAAAGAGAACTGTGAACTATTGCTTTGCGATTAACAGAACCTATCATTCATGACACCTAAAGTTCTGCCCTGCTTCCGCGTGGTGCAAAACGTTAGTACTTTTCAAAAGAGATGTTCCCTTCTGTGAAGCAAAACACAATGGGAGGACTAGTTTATAACTTCAGTGACCGCTTTTGCTTTGATTTTTAACCCCTGATGAGACTGATCAGCAGCACAGAGTCTCAATGCTAACCACCTAAATGAAATCGACTGTCCACTGCCTGTGATTCTGATTTTGGATACTACACAATTTGCATAGGGAGCCTCTCTTGATTGACAGTCCATAACGGTGTTTTCTGTTTTGTGGTTACCTGCCCCAACTCACAGACAACACAATAAACGTTATATCAGGTTGGCAGATAATATTTATCAGAAGCCGTTCCAGCTATCTGAAACTTTGAAAATACATTAGTTTCCAAAAATTAAGGAACAACATACGTATGTTATATCAGTGAGAATCTAACGTCAAAGCTCTATCACATCTAAAATGATTTTTTTTGAAAAATGTGATAGTAAATAAATATCTCAAATAACCAATATCTACATTTTCAACAATATTCGTTCAGTATTTAATGAGTTATGGAAGTTTGAATATTTAACAAGAATAATGTCAGTAGTAAAAATGTATTTCAGAAGTTAATAAAATTAGTAATAAGTATTTTATCAAAGTGTTTAATAAAATAAATGTGTATTTTAGAAGTTCTGGAACTTCTACGTTAGCTTCTCACTGCTATGATATAGGGTTGTTCCTTAATTTATGAAAACCCGTGTAATTTTATCTTTGTTGCTTCTAAACTGGAGTAATGTGTCTTAGGTTGTCTTCTTGATGGTGCTGAAAAGGGCCTAATATATTCTGATGTTAAAATCCTGCCAGCATGGAGATTCAAACTTCTAGAAGATGGGAAACGGGGGTTTTGTCCCACACCGACGCTTAGGGGCAGTTTGATATTATTTTCTTCCAATAAGTCTAGTTTTTTTTAAACATCCTACTAACAGTTCCACACCTTCGAAGAATGTGAGGACTCTAAACAGCGATTATTCACTTCATGTCCTCACACAAGTATTCCAGAAGTATGACTTGAATATTCTGGGCGTGTATGAGACTAGAAAATAAGGTAAAGATATTTATAAAAATATTCTTAAATTTCTCTTCTCAGAAAGTGATGATAGCCAGCATCCTACAAGCTCTCCTTCTCACCAATACGATAACATTAATGAAAGATTTCTTACGACTAAATTTAAAACAAGGATTTTCAATGTTATCTGTTGCTAAGCCTCCGATGAGGATTATGATTCCAACAAATCAGTCTTCAGCGAGAATTCTGTCAAAAAGGGGGTTGCCTTTATTAATACAATGGGGTAAACAGTAAGGTCACATGACCCAAAATGCTAAGGCAGGGAGAGGGATAGCGGAAGTAAAATCCTAGAGCTCTGATTCGAACTTGGAAACTTAGATCATAAGCCCAATATGGTACCCATTCAGCCAACCCAAATTGAGTGACTTGACCGATTGATACCCAAATTTTCACACGGCCGCATTTTCACGCGGCATTTTGTGCACGCTTGGTGTGGTCCGACTGGCATGCTACATCCTGCCCACACGATTGTTAATTTAATTTATTACTGTGGGCCAGAAGTACGCTTTTCCTCCGCATCTGAGCATATTAAAAGGAAAAAGCGTTTAGGAGATCTCTGTGCTGCTTTATTCGCACTGGTCTTAGGCTTGGGTTGTGTTGTTTTACCTCTGAGCAGCACTTTTTGGCACACCATGGGTTAAATGGCTAGGTCACTTGGACCCCGAAGGCTCAGAGAATGTTGGGGAAGGGGACCCACTGGAACAGCTTTTGGGAGACAGATGGTAGCCTCCCGTCAAGGCCATCCAGCGTGTTCTTTAACGTGCACAGGGTATGGCTCTCCCGCACACGGAGCCACGGCTTAACATCCCATCCGACGGACGGCGGCCTTTCCAAGCCCATCGGTGTCCCCTACTGACCGTGGGCAGGGCGGTGGTCTTAGGCAGAATTCAAGTTGTTGCTCTCAAATTCACATGTCAATGAAAAATCACAGATGCCAATGGAAATTATTAGAAATGACGCACATTTGCAAAAACAATTAACCAAAGTTTTGATACCGCTTAGCAAAAAGTTCCATATCACTTTCAGCAATTGCAAACGTTATCTGCATTGTGACATTGACACGTAACCAAACGAAAAAAGCACACAAAGTGGATCATTGAATCCTGTTCCACCTTCTGAAATCCGTTCACAAAAAATAAGACATCGCTGTGTGACTACGCAGATATGATGATTTTCGTGAGGAATGCGAAAACTATTACGAGCTTTCATTTTTTAAGAAATTATCATCCAATAATAACTATCTATTTTCTCTCTCTCATATTAACTGTAAAGAAATATAGTCAGTAATTTTTAAAAATAGTTTTCCAAAACGTATTTTTATTAATAAATAATTTAGGCTTAGTGATCGCTTTAGTTTGTATAACATCCACGTCTCGTATTCAGCTTGAAAACCATCTTCTGCCAGAGAACGCCAAAGAATTGAAATACTTTTGGTTTAGATTATTAACCAAACAAAATATTTATATCCATCAATCGTCTTTCTGATTTCATTTTTCAAAGTAAATTTGACTGCGCAGTGTTTCAGGTCTAACAAATATCTAAGTCGCAAATGTTCATTTTATATTTTAAATCATTTGTCTGAATAATCACGAACTGTTTACGCTTAAAGAGATATTTTATGCGTGGTCAAGTTGTGTCTGCAAGTTTTTCTTTGCGATACATTTCCCCTTGAATTTCCTGGAAGAGGCGATGGAGTTCATTTCAACAGCTTGCCATTTTATCTGAGCTTAGGATGCAGACAGATAACCAAGCATATGAATATCAGCACGTTGGCAGTAATCCAAGTTGACTCTGAATTAGTAGATAAAAATAGACCGAACTCTTTAATGTTTTGGCAGCCATCCAACATCAACCATGTGCTGAAACAAAATGAAGAGCTCCGATATTAACCTTCCTTCATCCAGCCATCATACCCTCAATCCATTAACTCCATTTTGTCAATTTCTGGAATGAACGAAAGAAAAGTTGAAATGTTCCTGGTCCCAACATTCTTCTTCGCATAGGTCGCATTCTCTAGTCACATTCCTTCAGTGCCATTAACTCACCTAATGTGTCGCATTCCTTCGTTGCCACTCACTGAGCGAATGAGTCATTTTTTGTTGCCATTCATTCAGCAATTAAGTCGCTTTCCTGAATTGCCATTCATTCCACAAATAAGTCACATTGCTCTGTTGCTATTTATTTTTTGAATGAGCCGCATTCCATATTTGTGATTCACTCAGCAAATGAGTTGCATTCCTTCGATTTTCGTTCATTCTCTAATCGAGTCGCATTCCATCTTCGCCATTCAATTAGCAAATTAATTGCAAATTAGGACAATTAGGCAAATTTGTTGCATTCCTTAGTTTCCATTCACTCACCTAATTAGTTGCATTTCTTCGTTGCCATTCACTCGGTGAATGAGTAGCATTCTTTTCTCACCTTTCACTCAGCGATTGAGCCCTATTCTTTCATTGCCATTCAGTTTGCAAATTTGTCACATTTCTCTTTTGCTTTTCATTCTGTGAATGAGTCGCATCCAATCTTTGCTATTAACTCAGCTAATGAACTTATTACTTTGTTGCCACTCACTCTAAAATGAGTCACATTCCTGTATTGCTATTCATTCCTGAACGAGTCGCATTCTTTCATTTCCATTCACTCAGCGAATGAGTCATATTCCTTCATTGCCACTCACTCAGTGGTTTGGCTACATTCCTTCTTTGTCATTTATTCAGTGAATGAGTCGCATTCGCTTATTTATGTCCAGTTAGCAAATGGGTTGCATTCCTTCACTGCCATTCACTACGTGAATGAATCGCACTTCTTCGTTGCTATTCTCTCAACAAATGAGTTGCAGCCATCGTTGCCATTCAGTCAGTGAATGAATCGCATTCCTAGGTTGTCATTCACGCAGCAAATGAGTAGCATTCTTTCACTGCCATTCACTCAGTGAAGATGTGGCAGTCTTTCCTTACTATTTACACTGCAAATGCGTCGCATTCGTTCGTTTTCATTCATTCAATGAATGAGTGATACTCTTAGTAAATTATACACTATTATGAGGTTTTAGGTGGAACTGCGTTTTAATATTTATTTTTTCAAAAAGCTGTTGAAGAAAAAACTCAATGTTTTTAATGCAATCAGCATTATCAAAATATAATGGGTTTAAAAACTACACTTTAACCAAAGAAACAATAGAGTTTTACTTTTTTGTGATTTTATGAATTTAGAAACAGACAAATATGTGTTAAAACCAACCTAAGCATTGTCCTCCAGACTGAAAACTGTTAAAGCCGCAGTCTTGCACACATCGTCCTCTTTTCAACAGAAATCCTTCCTTGCAACCCAGGCACTGCGAATGGAGTCCACCAAAACAGGTATCACAATTATCGTGGCAAGCTGTAAGGTGCAAAAACAAAACGATTATTATTTCTGTTTCTAAAGCTACACAAAACTAATGGTTTTAGTACAGTGGTTCGCAAACTAAGTTGATGAGTTCACCGCTACTGATTCAAGAAGTCTCATACTCAATACTTAAGTAAAAATTTATTCAAGTGCAAAAGTTTCAAGTAAAGCTAAAAGTAGGTTTATTTAATAAATTTATATTCAACTATTATACCCTACTACAAGATCCCCGCCATAATACCCTATTACAAGATCCCCACCACAATACCCTACTACAAGATCCCCATCATAATATCCTGCTACGAGATACTCACTATAACACTCTGCTAAAAAATCCCCACCAAATTGCCCTGCTGCAAGGTCACCAACATATTTACCCTGCTGCAGGAATACCAAAAAATTTACCCTGCTACGAGATCTCCACCATAATACACTGCTACAAGAAATCCCACCATAATACCCTGCTACGAGATCCCCACCATAATACCCTGCTACAAGATCCCCATCATAATACCCTGCTACAAGAATCCCATCATAATACCCTGCTACAAGATTCCCACCATAATATCCTGCTACGAGATCCCCACCATAATACACTGCTACAAAAAATCCCACCATAATACACTGCTACAAAAAATCCCACCATAATACCCTGCTACAAGATCCCCACCATAATACCCTGCTACAAGATCCCCACCATAATACCCTGCTACAAGATCCCCATCATAATACCCTGCTACAAGATTCCCATCATAATACCCTGCTACAAGATTCCCACCATAATACCCTGCTACAAGATTCCCACCATAATATCCTGCTACAAGATTCCCACCATAATACCCTGCTACAAGATCTCCACCAAAATACTCTGTTCCAAGATCACCGCCAAATTACCCTGTACAAAATCCCCACAAAAATACTCTGTTCCAAGATCACCGACAAAATACCCTGCTGCGAAATCACCACCAAATTATCCTGCAGCAAGATCACTAAAAACTTTCACACACACAAGATTGGTAGATAGGGAATTATGAATTATAAACTTAAAGACTTCAGGGAAAGCGGGGGGGGGGGGGGGTTCTAGGATGCGATGCACAGATAATGGTGCGATGGCAGAATTAGCCTACAGTGGCCAAATGTAGCAGCTGTAGCTCGGAACAGACATGTCTGGAGAGCTAAATTGCACAGTCTGAGTAGACCTCCGTAGCTCATGGCTACTTGATGATTCTGTATTTATGAATATTTGTGAGGTCAGTGGGAAAAACCCATTGAAATGTTTCGCTACAACAATAAATCTGAAATTTGGTAGAAATAGTTCTTTTTAATTTTTAAAAGCCTGTTGCCTCAAGTACACGGTTATTATATACCTTTTATACAATGCTAATATTTCTAAATCTTGACTTACAAATAAATAATTTATTGATAATTCGAAGAAGAATTGATTCTATCGAAGCAGTGATGCAACATCACTTTGGCCAAGGGGGTAGCCTTTTCATGCCCTACGTGTTAAGGGGAAGTTTAGAGGAAATATTAAGCATTAACGTCAAATCTATATTTATTTTCAAAAAACGATAATGAATTAATTTTATGCAATCTCCAGTTGGAAATTATGTTAGTTAATGGGTGAATACAATTTTTGAATTCAATATTTTTTTTCCGAACTTTGAAAAGTCGTAAGGTGAAGATTGTTTTCTGCAGCCATCCGTTTCAAAAGAAATTGTATTACAATAAAGCAATAAAAAAACATAACTTACACAGGCAGAACTTTTTCTCATTTTTGTAGTATCCTGGTATGCAAGTGTTTCTACACCCGCCATCCTGCAACACGTGATTCACATCGGAGCATTCAGTGCAGCTATTTATGTCATCACTCAAGCAAGTTCGGCATTCAGGAGCGCAGGTTCCTAAAACATAATTCAATTAGAGTCATATTTTCTCAGACGTGCTAAATTTTTATACTCATATGCAGCACTTTTCAAACGAACCAACAAAAAAATTCTCTTTAAAAGAGAAATAGTGCCAGAAGGAATTTTTAAAAATGAACCTTGCATCATAATGAACCTTAAAAATGAACCTTGCAAACCACTAAAGATGTCCTTAAGCAGAAGCTGACAGCCGTTGAAAACAGTTAACAGACTTTGAGTGTGGAAGAATCATCGGCCTTAGAGAAATTGGCTTGTCGTACAGAGCCAACCTTGTTGGCCGCAATCCCAGCACCATCGTACACATATGGCATCAGTGGGTTCAAAATGGATCCATTACACGCCAACAAGGATCAGGAAGACTACATATGACTTACGGAGCGACAGGACTGCCATTTGAGATGCATGGCATTGCGTGATAGATTCGCGACTACAACGCAACTCCAAAGGGACTAACAACAGGTAGCACATCGAATACCTACAAGACGGACAGTACAACAGGCTGTTACAGTTTTCATTGCGAGCCTATCGACCACGATATTAAGCTCTGTGGTGTTCTCGACATAGTGTTTTTAACGAAATTGGCCTCTCATAGCCTATGTTGAAATCCGTGCACGACTTATCAGCTGTAGCTCGCAGGTTTCGCCTTCCTCATAGCACCAACACTTGAAAGACCGGATTCTGGAGTATGCAATTTCGCCCACTGTTGCTTTTTGCAGATTAGCAGATGAGTAGATTCAGCTTTTTGCAGATTAGTAGATTAGTTGATTCAGCTTTTTGCAGATTAGATTCCCGTGCGGACATGATCTTGGAAACTGTTCCTCATGAAACACTGGCGAGTTCTGCTGCCTTTGTGACCGAAACTCCTGCCAAACGCACTCCAACAATCATGCCCCTTTCGAAATCTCTAAAGTCTTCTCGATGACATTGTACCAATAATTGCACGCAGTTACGCCAGTTTTACCTTTGTACATATGAAAAAAGCGTACTGAAATGTGATTTGCATGCTTTGTGCCTTCTTCAGCTGCACGTAGACGTCACTGATTAACATAGACTGAAGGTTTTCCGAAAACAGTTGTTTTCATTCTTCTGTCCATTACCTGTAATGATCAATTCCAATTTCAGCTCCGCTATATGACATGGTATTCCTAACAGAACTGGCCAATTTGCTGTTAATTAGTATTATAATCGATCATATTATTATGCAACCCATCTGGTTAAACCCAAGCGCATTTCTAAATATCGTGTTTGTAATAAGTGCTAGTTATCCACAAACCACTACTTACGTGTAGGAGTCGTTCTCCATTGCCATTGAAACAGCCAATGCCAAAAGGACCTATAGCTCTTCACCGAAAGTCAAAGCCATTACCAACTTTTGGATTGAAGTCTCGTAGCGCAAGGGTAATATGGCATTTTTTGACAGAATGCAAAACATCTTAAAGTTGTCCATAAAACCAATCTTTCTCATCCTCATCGGCGTCGTCAGTGGGGGCATAAGAGCAGATAACATTCGTCTTCAATCCTACATAGTTGCAAATACAGCTGTAAGAAACCTTTCATTCATGCAGTCATATCCTTGAGGATTGGGTTTTTGTATACAATGGGCTAAATGGCCAGATCTGATGGTTCAGAGAAAGTTGGGAGACGGGAACCCACTGAACACCTTTTAGGAGACAGATGGTAGCACCGCATCGAGGCCATCCAGTGTGTTCCTTAATGTGCATAGATTATCACTCTCTCACAAAAGTGAGCCAAAACTTAACATCCTATCATCCAGTGGATGGTGGTCTTACTAAGCCTATCGGTGTCCTTTGCTGACGGAGTTTAGGGAGATTAGTGGAAATAAATCTTAACACTGTCCCAGGCAGGACTCGAACCTGGGGACTGCAGATTACGTGCCTAACATGGTGTCGACTAAGCCGCCCCATATCCTTAAAGAACATCGCTGGTGTGTCTGCTGAGAAGCAAACCTCTGCAATTCAGATGTTTTTCGTCTTCCCTTCCTGAGAAGAAAAGCTTTCCAAAAGAATAACACAAAAAGTTATCTAGCAGTTTCTTAGGATTCTTGTCACATATTCTAAAACAGATCAACAGGTTTTGAGAGTCATTTTTGATACATCAATGTTTTACCTCTAACATTAGAAAATATACATTATGCTAAAATTAAAGCACAAATCACAAAAATCAATGACTTTTTTCTGTTTGAGACGTATTCAAAATATGAGAATAGAATGAGAAAAGATATATACAAATGGCAATGTAGGAAATGATGTTTTTAAGATAAAAAGGTCAAGGTTAAACAAATCCAGATTTTCTCGTTGTTGTGTCCCACTATTTTATTATCTTATTTATTGTTATTGTATATATCTATGTTATAAGTGTATCTTCAGAAGTATCTTAGGTGGGAATGTTGTTCGTTAGTCGTCATTCAGACACAAGCTGGGTTATTCTCCATATCCTCATGGAGGCGAGTGCACTAAGTGACTTTAAGGTATCTCGGTCAGTCTGCATCACTTGTAGCTGGAGGAGCTAGAGTTGCCAAAAGGAGCAACGGAGAGATGCAGAACAAATCAGAGTAAGTGTTGCTAATGAATGGAGAAGTCACGTTTGTTTAGTGTGACAAAATGACGTAGCTCTCTCTTGAAAACCTTAAACGAGCAGAGTTCGATTCTGTTTGAAACCAGGTTATGTAGGCAGGGATTAGGATATACTCTCGCCGAGTTTTGAGGTCTGTAAAGCAATTTCTTGCGAGAAACTGTAGATTTCCACCTCATTAAATGAATGCCTGCAAAAGCAAAGCAGCATTCCAGCTACGTTAAGCTGATTGTAGAAAGTCTCCAAGGAACGTCAAGAAAGTCATTTCATCCAATGAACTGTTGAGCACAGCTAAGGCCCACAGAATCGAGCACATCCCCATATGCATATATATATGTGTGTGTTAATGTAAATAAACAGTGTGTCGTTTTCTACTTAGCGCATTGGACATTTATTTCTTTCATTGAAGGCACAGTGTGTTTGACGCACACTAAGTGCGGATGTAAAAATTCGCGATCTGTGATTTCACCAGAATCATGGCTGAAGATGAATTAACTGAAAATTAAAAAAAGTTCGGGGGAGGGGGGTCTGCCATTATCCATCTGGCCATCACACTCATCAAGTACAAAGTCAGGAAAACAGTCTGGCTCTATTGGACACAGATCTTTATGTCCCTGTTGCGAATTCAGAAGGCATAAAATTCTCTCAATGATTCCCAACCGGTATTTCGCGTCCAAAATCCAGGTATGTCGCGAAACTTTAACAAAAAGAATAATAATACTGCATAATAAAAATTTAACACGTTTTACAATTTTTATTATGATTTTTGTTCCTTTTCTCAAATACCGAGTATAATTTGCGATTTTGCTTAAGCATATTGAGTTTGAATTATTGTAATAAAACAAAGAATTATAACGAAACATTATCATAATGAAATATTTGACTATAGGTGTATTGCGGTAAATGGACCATTTAAGAAACTTGCCAAGATTAAAAGGTTAAGAAATATTGGATTAGTTATTGAATACCTATTTGCTTTCTTAGATTTTAAAAGTCATCTTATGGTACACTATAAGTGTGGCGAGGAAGAGCAGACGTTCCATATGGGACTTTCTATTTTTTGAAAATGCCTCGTAAACAATGTAGTTCTGGTAGATTCAAACAGAGGCAACTTGTGCTCAATTTTCCTGGCTCGCGCCTTCCCGAGCCGTTTCGACAGGTGTTGTGGCTGAGCCCGATTTGGGAAAGAAATTTCTCTGATGCATCTTAAGCTATATAGACAGAAATGCATGTCGCTAATCATTTATTTTAGTCTTATATTATTATTTATGATCATTTTATGATAAAATTAAAATGTTAATACTACAAGGGGTGTTAAAAAGTTCTTTACTCGCGTCTACAGAACAAAAACCATTGCACTTACCTTAACAAAACTTTCATTGTCCCTCAAAGTATTCTCCTCTAGCATCTATGCAAAGTTGCATAGTCTACGCCAAATCTGGAATCGAGAATCTGGAACCCACAGAACCCACAGAATCGATAATCCTGTTGGGAAATACTCCGCAACTCTGAATGAAAGCATTTTGCAAGGTCTTGCAGCCTTGAAAAACGCTTCCCAGTAAGTTCCTTTTTAATGTTTGGAAACAACCAAAAATCGCATGGTGCATGATCGGGTGAATATACAGGATGGGGTAACTGATTTTTTTCCTGCTCCAGATAGGCCGTAGCTTGCCGGGTTTTGTGAGCACTGGCATTGTCATGAAGAAAGAGAATTCTTGGCATGCCTGTTGTTGGACGCCGCCCCTTCATCATCTTAACCATATTGGACAAAATAATGATGTAATATAGGCACTTTATAATCATTTTCTCAGATAAGGTTTCCACGGCTACCATTCCTTGGGAATTGAAAAAAAAAATTGTGAACATCCTCTTCCTTCAGCGAAGGTCTTGTCGGAGGATTTGGTGATGAGGTTTCATCTTCCGCAACCCAAATATAGTTATCGATATTTATGGGAGTTGTACAGAAATACTGACCTGTGAAAACCCATGACCATGTCTGTTAACCGTTTGGGGCACTAGGTTCAAGCATATTCTTGCACGAGTCGATTCTAGCCCTTTTTTGCTGCTCTGTCAGTGTGTGGGGTACCCATTTGGCGCAAATATTTCGGAGCTTTAAATGCTGATGAATAATTGTTTTCACACTGCCAATTGATACACTGATATCTAAACTTATTACCTGAACTGTGATATGTGGGTTTTCCTTAATGAGTTCACGAACAGCAGCGATGATTCTCTCGTTACTGGCCACCTTCGGTCTTCCTACACGAGGGAGGTCGTCGAAGCTCTGCCGTCCATCTCTGAATTTGAGCATCCATCCCGTATGCCATATGAATAGGCATGATTTCCATATGATTGTCATAAATCGGCATGGATTTTTTCCTTCGCTCGCAAACTGCATCCTTGTGAAAATCTAAAATCTTTCCCCGCCTGTGCTTTTTAGCACAGATTTCACAGACCAAACTTTATGTGCTGCCAGCGAAAACAGAAATGATGATACGGAGTTTGTTTTTAACACATAATGACTAGTTTAGACAAGCTTTCAAACAAGTCATAGTTGGTTAACTTCGGAAGAACGAGTGAAAATCTACAGACACTTGTCAAGAACTTTTTGAATGCCCTCCGTATTTGGAAATAAAAATATAAATAGTGGCAAAAAAACTAAGGGTTCATTGGTCATATCATTATAAAAGCAAAGAGCCATTCATTTATTAAAGTTAGAGAATACATAAGTGTCTCAGGGTGTTTAATTAATATATTGATTAATTAATCAATTCAACACATATTATTTTTAATATATTTGAAAATAGATTTTAAAATGATGAAATAATTATAAATATTTTTACTTAATTTTCCACACAGAAATATTTGAAATTTAAATTATTCTGAGCCCGAAATCATCTGTAGTATGAAAGTTTGTTGTGTTCTATGGCTCTGTAGAACTAATAGTGATTCAGCAATTTCGAAGTTTTATAAGGTGGTCTAATTTGAACTTTTAAAAAAGGTTGTATTTCAGTTTCCAATGATGTTTTTCATACATCGGTCATATTTCAGTAAAATATTGTTTCTGTTTATGTTCTTAGTTTTATAATATGTGCTTTAATTTTGGAGAGCAGAAGATTTCTATAATTCCTCTGTAAATCTGTACGAGTGCATACTTTTTTCACACAGTGGGCAGCATTTTCCTAACTCTTCAACAGCGACGGCTCCATGTTCACAAACTGGACATTTTTCAACGAAGCATTCAATTTTGCCATCTTCACAGCCACATAAGGTACACTGGTCTTCCTCCCACATCGTTCCACTCTGCAAAAAGGAATGCTTTTTTTTAGAGTAAAGCCACAAGCAACAAAAAGATCAAATTTAATGACGGATACAAAAACTTACCCGTCAGAATAAAGAAATAATCCGTTGGAAAATGTATAAGACGAGTTGTTTCTCAAATAATGATTGATACTGTCGCTCAAAAAAGTATCCGAACACTACGGTGGATTACAAAATTCAGAAAAAATATCTGGCAACGATTTTTTTAGAAATTAGTGATCTGGAAACCTTCGTGTCACGTGTCTTCGTGTCACGTAGTGTTCGGATACTTTTTTGAGCTACTGTACATTGGAAATATTTTTTATTTCATAATAAATATGTTGCATGCAAATCTGTGTACATAAAGAAAACATGTATAACACACTCTATTGGCGGAACTAGGCCGAGGCAATGCCCCAAGGCCCAAGACCCGTAGGGGGCCCCAGTGAGAGACCCGATTGGATTTCTAGAAATATTTTCTATAAGGGAAATGCTAGGTGAATATAAGTCATTCTTCCATTTATGCATTTAAATAGTGTACAACATCATTGTTCATTATTTTGCACTGTTTAAATGCATATGTTTTCGATTTCCGATTTTTAGGATCATATAAAAGAAGTTGATAGAAAAACAACATGAGAGTGTTATTGAGGAGTTTGACATTTGTTAGCTTTATAAAAAGGAACAAATTTCCCACCATTAAAATCATATTTGTATGGTACCTAATTTCTAATTTACGTCATATTCTCAATATAATATTTTATTTAAGTTTTAATCTTCAACAATTCCATCTTGACCGAAGAATTTTTTTTTTTAATTTGCGACATATAGGACAGAGAAGAATCCTAGAAGCTACTACTAGCTTTTACAGGCCTTCTCATGCAAGGACATGCATGCCCTACTACGACCGAAGTCACTGCTGACCACTGCCTCAGTTAGAGCTAATACAACACACAAAGTTTGCCTTGCTGGAACAGTCGCTAGCTACCTAACCACTATGCCAGTTAAGGCATAATATAAAATTATCACAATAAATGTCTATGCCTGCAGTCAGGCCCGAATCTAGGAAAAAAATTGAGGGGAGGGGGGGGGGAAGAAACACAATTGAGCCAAAAATATGTTTAGGGGTGGAGGGCAAGAAATCAGATTTCCAACGCAATGTAACATTTCCCCTTCTATTTCACAGGTCTTTAATTTTTTTTGAAAAATGCATGAAATGTAAATAAGTTGTTTCACTTCTTTTATCCTTACTATTTTTTTGAAAGGGGGCAGGGCACCCTTCTGTAGTTAAACCAACATTTGCTCAGATAAATGAAATTTAAAACATAAAATAAGGAATATTTTATGTGGCAACTTATGTAATTATGTAAATTGGCAACTTAGCGGTATGCACATTTACTGCTATTGAAAAATGTGGGGGCTGGAACGGTGTCCTGCATCAGAGCCCATGGCCTGCTTGTTCCGTTCCTGATATTCTCTGTTATAAAGTCATAGGTTTGAATCTCATAAGAAATTTCCTTATTGCTTGAGATATAGCATTCCTCTCGGAGAGCAATGACATTGAATATGCCTTAGAAAAATTTCAAATTTTAATAAAATTAAACAGGTTTTAAACTCTTGCTGACTCTATTGTGTTGTATTTGAGGAACGTGTAGGCATCCTTAAGATCCTTAAAAAATATCAAGAAAACCTCCTACCTTATGAGTGATATTTCCAACTGTACAAGGACTGAAGTGATAGGTACACTTCGGGCAGCAGACACCCATCTGAAAGGAGTACAGGTATTTGCATTGTTATGCAATGAATAATTACTAGATGTATGCAAACTTCTCAGAACCGGTAAACAGAAGAAATAAAATGAATTAAAACATATAAAACGAAGGAAAAACAATCCAACTCATGAATGGGGTAAGATATGATTGCTACACACCACATATTTCGTATTCTTAGTTATTTAAAAATTTTAATGTGCACACATACCGATTTATTGCTTTAATATTATGGTTCCCAGCCACATAAAGTTTGAGTAACCTTGCCCTAGGCAAATTCAACAATAAACTCAATTCATTTAGATCTCCCAAGGATCTCATGTTTCTTAGAAAACTTTTAAAGCAAAGGCAATTCTTTTCTGCCGAATATATTAGATAGTCTCTATGAATTGTTTCTTTTTGTGACAAAATATTTAGAAAAACTTCTACCAAACATGTCTTTACCGAAAGCTCCGTTTTCAGATTGTTCAGACCTACTACAACTGAACACATTTCAAGGAACGTAATAATGCTTTTGGAATTTAGAAAAAAAAACTAGCATATTTCACAAAATCTATAAAACACGAATGTGCACCTAATACTAATAGTTTAAAAATGTGCTGCTTTCCGACTTAGGATATTGAGCTTTGAAACACCAGTGAATATTAATTTTCTTTTGTTTACAGAGCATTAGAATGATCATAAAAATTGCCCCAATCTTAGCATTTAATGAGAGAGATGTTTTGATAATAAACCTGAATGGAGTATTAAAATAGATAACACAAAGGTTAAATTACTATATATAAAAAATATACACTGTTTTATCCTGTGTTACCTCTCCAATGCAATGTAGGTCACTTGTTCATCTCCTTTCGATTACTTAAGTATCGAAATACGATAAGATAAAAACATAATACCACCTTATTCCTTTGGGCCTGCTGGGGGACCGAAGACTTTGCTAGCGATGTTAGATCAGCTACTATAATTATAGGTATTGGCATGTCTATCCCTCGCTGGCTTGCCACCGCTTTCTCGTGGGAGTTCTTGGCTTGCGTTGTAGACACTGATGGCAATTCTCCGACCGACCAGTTCGTGTTATATGCAGAAGTCGTTACAAGAGGCAAAAACACACATACAACATATATATTTTACGTTTAAAATTCTAAATTTAATTTCTAAAGCATATATATATACATAATTACACCATCTACGCTTTCCAACACTTTAGTGCCATTTTCAAGATACTGTTTGCGCCGTTCGCAAGACTTATCTGCTGGCATGAGGTAATTGGTTTATTTGGGCCGACTTACTGATACTTATGGAATGGGGGGTGGGGTCAGCAGTGCAATTTCAATTTATTTTTTTACACAGTGGTGTTCTTATTAATATTCAATTCATTGATTATCACTGTCCATGGATAATGTGTCACGGATATTTCCTCGTTAATATATGTATTACGACGTTTGTAAATGGCAAGTTGTTCCGCTATCCTAATTGGAAATCGTTACATAGTGCACTTATTATTTGTGCTCTGTCGAATACAGGCTGAAATTCTCCTGATATTATATTTCGAGGTAGGGCAGTGCTGGGTTTTCTGTATCGGATATCCCACTGGTGTTCTTCTGGTCGAATTTCCCAATTTCTTCTGGTTTTTCTTATGTAAAGTCGTTCTTTTTTATCCGTTTTGTGAAGTAGTGGGATATTGTAGACCCCTCCACTTAGGTGCTGCTTGTCTCGATCTGTTTTTAGTTTCTTTAAAATTGTTTTTTGTCCTACTATGGGAATCCGAATTCCGTACGGGCGCATCGCCTTCTGCATCGCTTTTGACATCCAATTAATATTCGCTGCGGCAGCTGTATATCTGTAACTTTGGGATGTCATCTGTGCTCGTACGGGTTAAGAGTCCTGCTTTGTTCTGTTGGGGACCTTTTTCAAGCTGATGAAGTTTTTTTTTTTTGGATATCCTGCTGCAAATAGCGTGTTGATAGATATAATTGTTGTCTTTAGATTTAGTTTATTTTTTGAAGTATATCTTATATTTCTGATAAATGGCGTTCTGATGGCGAATTTCTTATGTTGCATGGAATGTGCTGATGCATAAGTGCTTACGTTTAATGGGGCAATTAGATTGTGGTATCCTACGTCAAATAAGAGTCATTTTTTCGCTCGATAAGAATATCGAGAGATGATGACTTTCCATGTACCTCGTGCTCTATTGTATATGCTATCGCTAGCAATATGCTCGACATTTCTTCTCTTTAGGATTCTATTTTCGATGGATCATAGATAGGTAGTGTCATCGATATAACGTCTGTAGTATATAATTTTATTCATTTTCTGTTTGACTACTCATTCTTTTATGAATTTTAGGGCAATATCGCTATTAGGGCAGATGTTGGCGAACCCATCGGGACTGCATTGAATTGTTTCTATATTTTAATATTTACTTAAAAAGATTATTTTCTGGCAAGAATTATAGAGTTCGTATAATTCCTTTATGTTATATTACTGGACGATCTTGCATTTAGTGTAGTTTGTTTTTAACTCTCTCTGGGGAGGTTTTTCGCTTTTCCATCGGGTTTCAAATCCCATGTAACATAAAAAATTCGCCATCGGAAAGGCATTTATCAGAAATTTAAGATATGCTTCTAAAAAAAGAGCTAAAAATCTGGGAACATGGCTTTCAAGCAAATAAAAAGGAAAAGTCAAGCAATTCAAGAGACTCTAATTTTCAGCTTGCATGGATCAGATAGGGTAAAATTGTTTTAAGGATAGAACCAGAAAGTCGAGTGTACAGAATTAGAAGAGAGAAAGAGTATGACAAGTTAATCGGACATGGCTGACTGTGACATTAATGGAACTATTGAGGTAATGAAGCAGAATAAATTAAGTGAATTGAACAACTTCTTCGGTGTAACGTCAAATCTTTCAATTGGTTTGTCTTCTTGTAATATTAGAAGTATTACACAACACATCAACGAAATTTTGTTTTGTTTTAGTGATGTTCATTCGGTCTGTAAATGGTAGCTAGGTAGTCACTGGAAGGAGAGCTATGCATCAATCCCCTGTGTTGATGCATAGAACCGGCCAGGCCTAGCACCTAATGTCCACCCTGCCTTCTCGTGGTTCAGACCGTTAGTACCTTTCAAAAGAGATACTCTCTTGTGGAAGTGAACGGAAGTGGACGGATACCAGATTAGTTTGACCTATAGCCGAGTGGTTAGCACGCTTGGCTACTGATCTAAGGGATCTGGGTTCGAGCCCCGGGTAAGGCATGGATGTCTGTGCTGTTTTTCTGCTGAGGTCCTGCCATCCTCACAGACCTCCTACTTTGGCATATAAACTGACAGGCTCCTGTCAGACCTCTGTGGCAAGCAGCTGCTTGAGGGGGTATTTATTTTTTTTTATTTACTAATCTGGACAACTCTGGCTACTTTTCTTTTATTCTACTCTGCTGAGGAGTGGTCAACAACACAGGGTCCTGGTGCTGAACCCACTGGACTGGACAGATATATATATATATCTGAGCTTGTTTATGGATCCTGATTTTGCTGTACTGGGTGGGCTTCTGTGGGGGGAAAATCTTCCGCTGTGTTTTCGGTTTGTTTGTGGGTTGACAGCAACAAGTGAATAGATTCACAGGATATGTTTATCAGCTGGTGGATAATCCTGAGCAGAGGTCATCACAGGCAACTGAACTCTTTGCTTCTATTGGCATCGTCAAATTCTACATTGGAGAAAGTCTTCCAGTGTAGATGGCTTCAGCCTTTATTGGTGGGGGAAGGGGTCTTTGCCCCATGTCTGCGATTAGAGGGTGTTTGTTATTGTTGCCATTTCCTCTCTCAACAAACATAGTTTCTTTAAACATCCCACTAACCATTTTCTCTCCATGAGTAGTTGGAATGTTAGGACTCTGCACAGAGCTTTTTCTCTTGATGTCCTCACACAAGAATTCCACCTTTACAATTTAGATATTCTCGGCTTGCAAGAGACCAGATGGACAGATAAAGGTCAGATTCTTAAAAATAATCTTTAATTTCTCTTTTGAGAGAGGAATGACAATAAGCATCACCAAGCTGCTTCTCAGCAGGGTCTGTTCCAAGGGTCTGCTTCTCAGCAGACACGCTAGTGATGCTCTTCTAGGATATCATTGCATTAATGAAAGGATTTTTACAGCAAAATTTCAGACAAGCGTTAAAGACCTGAATGTTATCTGCTGTTATGCCCCCACTGAGGATGCCGATGAGGATGAGAAGGATAGGTTTTATGGACAACTTCAGGATATTTTGATTTCTGTCAAGAAAGGAGATATTACCCTTGTTCTTGGTGACTTCAATGCCAAAGTTGGTACTGACTCTGACCTTTGGGAAGGAGTAATAGGACCTTTTGGAATTGGCAGCTGCAATGGCAATGGGCAACGTCTCCTACAGGGAAGTAAACTCAATGGTTTCAGAATAACTAACACTTATTACAAACACTGGAACATACATAAGTACACATGGGTTTCACCCCATGGGCTACATAAGAATATGATTGGTTACTTATTAATTAACAGCAAATGGGCTAGTTCTGTTAGAAATACCAGGTCATATAGGGGAGCTGAAATTGGATCGGACCATTACCTGGTTAAAAGTGTCTTGCAACTTAAACTTAAGAACTGTTGCGATAAAGTTAAAAAATTTACCTTTAATACTGAAGCTCTGAAAGACCCAGTTATAGCTAAAGCTTACCACGATAGGTTACTTAGTCATTATGAGAGTCATGGTATGCTTACTACTGAAGTTGAAGAAGAATGGGATCATTTTAAACAGACATTTTTGGACACTAACAGTACTCTTTTAGGAAAAAAGCAGCAGAGGAGGCAGAATTATCTGAGTGATAAGGCACTTGAGCTTATTTCAGAAAGAAAGAACTGCAGGAATATCCTTAATCAATACCCTTCTAGTCCTAATAGAAAGCATTACAAAGAGCTTAATAAACGTGTAAAGGATCAGTAAGGTGCTGATAAGAATCTTTGGCTTGATGGCTTGGCTGACATAGCTGAGGAAGAGTTAGACAGCACAATAGCAGAGAACTGTACCAGATAGTTAGTGTTTTGTGTGGTAGAAAACGAACAAGTATACAGGGATTGAAGGATAAACAAGGTAAGGTTTTAGAAGGTGAGGATTCTGTTATGGCTAGGTGGGCTGAGCATTTTAGTGGTGTTCTAAACAATGTGGTTAGTTTTACTCCCATTGTTTGCACTGATGATAGATGCATTGGTGGCTTTAATGTTGGCCCTATAACATAATCTGAAGTTATTTTGGCTGTTTCTAAACTTAAATTACATAAATCCCCAGGGGTAGATGAAATTACTACAGAAATGTTTAGAGCTGGGAATGTTTCGGTTACCACTTGGATGACTGAAATTCTGAATATCTTTTATGATAAAGGCATGGTTTCTAAGGATTTTACCAGAGCAATTATTATCCTTATTTTCAAAAAAGGTGATCGCAGTTCTTGTGATAACTATAGTGGTATCAGCCTACTCTCTGTTCCAGGTAAAGTTCTTTGCATGAATGTGCTTAATAGAATTAAGAATCTGGTTGACAGGCAATTGCGTGATGAGCAATGTGGATTCAGAAGTGGTAGGTGATGTGTAGATCAGATATTTTCACTTAAGCAGATTCTTGAGAAATGTTTAGAGTTTCAGAAACCTTTGGTTGCTAGCTTTGTTGATTTCAAAAAGGCTTTCGACTCTGTTGATCGTCATAATTTGTGGTTGCTTTTGAGATCATATGGTATACCAGATAAGTTAGTTAACATAGTGAAAGCTCTCTATAATAACACTGAGTCGTGTGTGAGAGTTGGTAAGGCTTGTAGCTATTGGTTTAGCATTACTTCTGCTATTCGACAAGGGTGCATTTTGTCTCCTTTTCTCTTTAGTTTGGTTATTGATTATGTTATGCGAAATTCACTTCAAGGGAAAGATTTGGTCCTTAAATGGGCTGGAGATACGAAAATTTCTGATTTAGATTATGCTGATGATTTAGCCCTTTTGGCAAATGATGTTGATGAGATGTACTCTTTCATTTGAGCTGTTGATGAAACTGTAGTAGAGTAGGTTTTGTTATAAACAGAGAGAAAACTAAAGTGATGAAAATTGGTCAAGCAGGCTATGATTCAGTTAATATGAATGGTTGGAGTCTTGAGCAGGTGTCACAGTTTAATTATCTTGGGGGCTATGCAACAACTACTGGTGATGTGCAGCATGAGATTAACTGATGGATATGGATTGCTGCCGGAACTTTTAAGAATCTATGGAGTATGTGGAGAAATGGGCGTATACACCTAAAGACAAATTAGACTGTATAGTAGTTTGGTTCTTTCTAGGGTCAGTTATGGTAGTGAAAGTTGAACACTTTGTAAATAAGATAACAGGAAACTAGATGCTTTTGATTCTAGATGCTTAAGCAATATCTTGGGCATTAGGTGGTTCAACTCTCTAGCTAATAATGAAGTTAGGCAAAGGAGTCGGCAACCTCCTTTAAGCAGCATATTGTGCAGAGAGAGACTTAGTTGGTTTGGCCATGTTGCCCTTATGGATAATTATAGATTGGTGAATAGGGTTATGAACAGTGTGCCTAAAGACTTCAGAAAGTGGGGGAGAACAAGGATGCGATGGGCAGACAATGTCAAAAAGGACCTTATTATAATTGGTGTGCAGTGACCAGATGCAGCAGATGTTGCTCAGGACAGACTTGCTTGGAAAACTAAATCGGACGGTCTGGTTGGACCTCTGTAGCCCATGGCTGCTTGAGGATGATGATGATGATGATGATGATGATGATGATGATGATGATGATGATGATGATGAGGAGGAGGAGGAGGAGGAGGAGGAGGAGGAGGAGGAGGAGGAGGAGGAGGAGGATGGTGGTGGTGATGATGATGATGTTCATTCAAATATTGATGTTATATTTCCCACAGAGATTCAGATTAAGACAAAGGAAGTTCCTCTGTATACAGTAGATAATTACACTACTTTTTTCTGTTGACGAAATTACAATAAATCTGCTTATGTATAGAATGCAATAAATAATTTTGCTTCTACTGATTTTAATATGAAAACAGCTGATATTTTAGGTATTTATAATGACTGAAATGACATCTATATTATAGTAGTTTATAGATCACACTATTTTACAATTATTGAATTCATGGAAGAATTTAGACATGTTACACAGGGCATAAAAACTAAAAATATTTAGAGTGTAGGAGATTTCAATATAGATAATTTAAGTAATATATCTGTCTCAAATAATTACTTGAATGTGATGTCTGAGTTTGGATTTATTTCTGTCATTAATGAAATGATAAGATTCTCCAAAATTATAATTCTTGATTTAACCACTTACTTATTCGCCATTTTTAGTTACAAGTAGTGAAGTAGCACTACTTAACTACACATTTACTGATCAATTACCAATAGTATGTAAAGTAATACTAAGAAAAGAATACAACTACTCAGTTTCAAATAAGCAAAGAAATACTCATTCAAATTGCATAAAGATTGAAAAACTTGCAAATCTAAATAAATGGAATTCCATTATTCGTGAGACTAATGATGTTAACATAATACATGATGAGTTGCAATATTTCATTCAACTATTAAATAAAAAATACAGTACCATAAGGAAAATTAAACCATTTAAAGGTGCATGATCCGGTGAATATGCAGAATGGGATAGCTGTCCGATTTTTTCCTACTCCAGATAGGCCACAACTTGTCCATAATAATTATCCTTATAATTATTATGGACATACTAACGTAATAACTACATAATTTACTTAATAAGTAACTACATAATTACTTGTCCATATAATTTGACCTTATAATAATTATCCATAAGAGTTTTGTTAGCACTGGCATTGCCATGAAGAAGGAGACCCCTTGACATGCCTGTTGTTGGACGCTGCTCCTTCATCTCGTTAACCATTTTAGGCAAAACAATGTTGGTGTAGTATTGGCCATATATAGTCATTTTTACAGGTAAGGTATCCACTACTACCACTTCTTGGAATTGAAAAAAAAATCGCGAGCATTCTCTTCCTTAAGCGAAAGTCTTGTTCGAGGATTTGGGGCCGTGGGTCATCTTCCACAACCCAAACATAGTTTTCGATCTTTCTGGAGTTATGTAGTAATAAAACCATGCCTCATCACTGTGACAATGTCTGTTAACCCTTTGAGGCCACTAGCTTCTCCTTGCAAGTCGACTCTAGCCCTTTTTATGCTCTTCTGTCAGTTGTGGGGGTACCCATTTGGCACAGATTTTTCGGAACTTAAAATGTTGATGAATAATTATTTGCGCACTGCCAATCGATACACTGTCATCTAAAATTAATACCGGAATAGCTATGTGTGCGTTTTCCTTAACGAGTTCACGAGCAGCAGCGTTGGTTCTCTCGTTCATGTTCTCTTTCGGTCTTCCTGAACAAGAGAGGTCTTCAAAGCCCTGTCGTCTTTCTCTGAATTTGAGCATCTATCCCGTAACATGCCAAATAAACAAGTATGATCGCCATATACTTGTGATAAATAGGCATGAATTATTTTCGTGTCATTCCCAAGCTGCATCCTTGTGAAAATGTAAAAATATTTTCTTCTTTAGTAGGTCCATAGCAACAAAGCACAGATTTTGCAAACTGAACTTTATGTGCTGCCAGAAAAGAGAAATATGATGATACAGCCTTTTTTTAACATGTAATGACAAGTTTAGACAAGCTTTCAAATAAGTCATAGCTCGTTAACTTCGGAGGAACAAGTGCAAATCTACAGACACGTGTCAAGAACTTTTTGAACGCCCTCCAAACTATGGAAAGATGGATGGCTACCACCTTGAGAGTGATGGTGAGATGTACGATTGAAATGGAGAATGGTTGCTCACGAGGATGGCGTCACCTCCCATCATGAAGTGCTCACAAGATGGACCCCATTGACTGGTCCACTCCATCCCGTTCCCGTGAATGAGAGATAAGTGCCGGATCATGGGATCAGCAACTACCTGCCAGCATGTCTTTTGCAGGCACACACAGGTGGGCTTATGTTCACGAAGGAGGATCATGTTGTAATAATTAATTTTCCTCTGGAATCCACAACATGGGCTGTTTTTCCTCTGAGCAGCACTTTTTTGTACACAATGTGCTAAATGGCCAGGTCACAAGGACCCGAGGGCTTCAAGAAGGTAGAGAGGTGAAGACTCACTTGACAGCTGTTGGGAAACAGATGGTATCTTTCTGTCAAGGCTATCCAGCATGTTCTTTAACGTGCACAAGGTATGGCTCTCCCACACTAGGGACCAAGGCTTAACATCACATCTGACAGACAGCAGCAGGAATTCACAACAGTTCCATTATAGGAGTTTGGCCATCTCAGGTCTTATGGGAATGTATGGATGACGATTTCCTGTTTAATTTCCCCATCACGGAGGATGGTTTAGTAAAAAAAGAACGGTCCGTGTCCATATCCTTGGAATCCGAAAGTCACAGGTCCGAAATCCCCATACCAGGTGAGTCATTGACATTTTCTTTGGCTCTATTGCGGACCCCTTTGGTTTGAAAGATTGATCTGTGGTTGGGTTTTCTAGTGGTGGAAGCAGAAGACACAGAAGTGGGAATGGAAACTGGAGTTGATGTTGATGCTGACACCGACCGTGGCTTTACCTGCTCGAAGAGATACCTAGTGGCTGGTGAGAAAGACTCAGATGATGGAACACTGACGTCAGTTTGCATCACCACAGACTCTGTGAGAATGATGAGTTTCCCAGCAGCCACACTGGCATAAGAGGGTTTGCGTGGTGGAAGTGGCAGTGCGACTGTCTTTTTCGCTTCTGGTTACGAGATGCTCTGTACCATTTTCACATGCTGGATCTCTTTCTCCTCCTTCCATTTCGGACAGTCACAGGAATCGCTGGATGGGCCCCACTACAGTTAACACAGCTTGCCATCTCAACTGTGCCGTCAGGATCAAGATAATCCTATCTGCCACAACGAGCACAGGTAGGGTTATCCCAGCAAGCTGTTTGGACATGACTGTATCTCTGGCACTGGAAACAGCACAAAGGGTTGGGATACATGTATAGTCATACCTCACAATGTAAATTATTCCATCAAAGCAGGATATTTACATTTTGATTAGCACCTGGTGGGTACTAATTTCCCATCCCGACAAACTGAAACTCAATGGACTGTACCAGTTGGACTTGGACAAATAGGAAGCTGAGAGGATTTTTCACGAATAGTGGAAACACTTACCTCTGGTTAATACGGGGTGGGGAGTGGGTCCCGAAGGACCCACTCCCCATGGGGAAAGCACGTGCTCCGTCTCACGACACTACACGTGCATAGCAACTAGAGGCTTGGAAAAAAGAAGGTGAAGTTTGTCTCAGGGGAGACCAGTAGGGACATGGAGTATGGGTGGTGTTAAAAGGGGGTGCTGAGTGCAGCCCGGGAAGAAGGTAGGAAAATAAGTCCAAGAGAGACAGCAGCCACAGGGCTCAAAGGAAAGAGTCCCGGAGCTGGCAGACAAGCCAGCCTATGTCCCTCAAGTGTGCCCTGACACGGGCACTCTCAATGGACACCGAGACCAGTTCGCCTGCTACCTCATTGATCGCTTGGGAGTCCCTGAGTTCGTTAGCGAACCCTTCTGTGAATGGGCACCTGAGGATATAGTGCCCAACATCTGCGTCTGGAGCCCCACAGCCGCAGTAACTGTGGGTAGAGATTTTAAACCTCTCCAGGTATTTGGGGAAACTCCCATGTCCTGTTAGGACCTGCGTCAAATAGTGGTCAGAGGACATCAGGGATAGACTGACCCTTTTCAAGAATGTCTTTGTTTGAAGACCATTCTCAGTCGTATCCCAGAGCCTCTGCCACTCCTGAATGGTACCTTGGCCAATTATAGACTTCAGGGTAGTTTTTGAAGTCGTTACCGCTATCACAGGTTGAGTGTTATTACCTGCGGAACGGGCCAGTTGGTCGGCCCGCTAATTTCGTTCATGCCCTACATGTGCCCTGATCCAGGAGAAGGATACCCTGGGCATGCTCTGAGTACCCAGGATGCACTTGATCTCCTTCATTATCTGATGCCTGTTGGTTGCATCTTCAAGTGCATGCAGAGCCGCCTGGCTGTCCGTGTACAGCCTTATGTCGTTGTCTAGACCGCCGTCATTGAGGGCCCAGTGAAGGGCCTCTCTGATAGCGAGAAGCTCTGCTTGGAAGGCTGAGCCATTATTTGAAACCTTCCTCTGAAAATCATACACTTTGGCCCCTTGATTGAAGACAGTGAAGGCTATACCCACACCCTCCTCGCTCTTGGAACCGTCGGTGTATATTTCAATATCTGTACCTGATGGTAACTCCGTGGACCCGTCACACATAGTCTCCTTGTGGGATGTAGATCCCACTTAGCGGTATTTGTCTCATATTCCTCAGGGTCATACTGGACTCCGAGGAATGTTGCTTTCTCCTTAGCCTGCGTGACTCTGAATATGGTCGCTTCTTTACCGACCGTCAAAAATAGCGGAGGGATCCCTGCGAGCACTAGGAGGGCATCCGTAGATGTTGTCCTATAAGCCCTGGTGATTCGCAGTAAAGCCGGTCTTTGGGCGGCGAGCAGCTTTCTGCACATTATGGCGTGGTTCGTCGGGCGCCACCAGGCACCCGCACCATATGTCAGGATCCTCTCCGTTCCCCTTAGATAGATTTCTTTGAGGACCTCACTTCTGAGTCCCCATGAGACGCGAGCCATACGCCCCAGCTTACACATAACGTTGGTGCATTTAGCTTTCAAGTCCTGCAGGTGTGGGATCCAGCTCATCCTCTCATCCAGAGTGATCCCCAAGTATTTTAAAGTCGTCATGTGGCGGATGTTTGCGCCATTTAATTTGAAAATGGGATACCTCTTCTTGAGGACACCCTCTTTTGCAATTGTCATTGAAGTTGTCTTTGCAACGCTGAACCCAAGCTTGTTGCGATGACACCAACCTTCTAGTGTTTTAATGGCTGCATTGCCAGCGACCTCAAGATTTGCTCGTGAGGACGCTGATATGACAAGCAGCAAGTCGTCCGCGTAAGCCTGGAGCCAGACTCCCTCGGGCATAGTCAACTCCAGAGCAGTATCAGCGACTAAGTTCCAGAGGAATGGTCCGCTGCACGACCCTTGTGGGCAGCCTCTTTCCAAGTTTCTTGAGGCTGTTCCGCTAGCATGCGAATATGTGACCACCCTCTCTTGGAGGTAATTGGCCACAAGCGTGAAGATGTTCCTAGGGCAGGAACTCTCCTTCAATTTTGTCAGAATCGCAGGCCACCAGACATTGTCGAACACGCCCGTCACATCCAAAGCAATGGGAGAGGTGTGCAACTTGTGCACTTTATTTACCTGAGCGATGTCCACCACCTGTTTGATAGCAGCGGTGGTGGACTGGTCCGTCCTGAACCCAAATTGCTTGGGATTCAGGAATCCGTTCTTGTGGCAGTGGTGGTACATCCTGTTGGTCAGGAGTTTATCCAGCACCTTTCCCAACACCGGCAGCAGACATATCGGTTTGTATGATCTCGCGTCAGCCGGATCTCTACCTGCCTTGTTTAAGAGGACAAGGTCAGCCTGTTTCCAGGCGGTTGGGAAGGCTCCCAGATTCAAGCATTTGTTGAAGAGCTGGGTGAACAGTTCTTTATGTTCATTAAACACCTGAGAAACAATCTCCACTGTCAGACCATCGTTACCCAGGGCCTTGCCCCGGGCCATTTCTCTGATTACCTCTCTCACCTCCTCTTCCGTAAACGGAACGTCGTCCGGCGTGTCCGGCAAAATCCTGCAATTTTCCCTTAGGAGCCGATGTTCTGCATCATCAGAACTCCCGCCGTCAGTGGGAAACAAATTGTCCAAGAGCACCTGGATAGTTTCGCAAAAGGAAGAGGTCTTGGATCCATCTTCCTTGCGAACATATGCAATATCCAGGGGTTTAAAATCCCTATCCGTGGCTAGCTTATACTGTAAAGTACAAGGGTTTTGTGCAGAGACATCACTGCAGAATTTCTGCCAGGAGGTCAGCTGCGCCTGACGTATTGCGAGCTTACATTTTGCCTGCTCCCTCCTGTACACCTCCTTTCTGGTACTTCTCTCCCCAGTCCTGCATCTTTGAAATCTCCTTCTAAGAGCTCTCACCCTTTTCCTTGTAATGCTGAGCTCGGGTGTCCACCAGGGCACTTTTTTCTTCCTGCTCTGGGCTGCTTCTTGTACCCGAAGGTTGTCTCGCAACCAGCACTTAAAGTCCTCGTCACCTCACTAATGATGTTATTTAGTGATTCGCAATCTCCAATATTGCAGACACTCTGGCCGATCTTCGCCAGTCCCGGTGACACACAGTGTAAGAGCTTGCACCAGTCAGGAGCTCTACCCACCGCAAACCGTCGTGCATATTGTGGGGGAGATGTTGTTCCACCCACCTGGAACACTATATAGTTGTGGTCGCTGTTACTGACCTTATCGCTGACACACCAATTCCGGATCATAGGATTCAACCTAGGTGTAACTAGGGTCAAGTCTATCCAGCTGCGACCTCTTGGGCCGTTAAAAGTAGCTGGCGTATCTATATCATTTAGTAATAATAATAATCTTTATTCATATTCATGTTAGTTATACAAAATTTTAAACAAATGACCCGCAAAGCATTTGCTTATCTGCAGGAGAGAAGAATAATAACGTTACATGAAAATACATAAGATATAGTTTAAAACAATGTCATCAAATTATATGAATTTCAGTGGAAGCTCCATTGTAGTGGTTGAAATTTTTATTTAAAATTTAGTGCCTAGAAGAAAATTTTTTGTCTTATTTTTGATTTCTTTAAAATTGTTTAATAAAATAATTTCCCTTGGCAGTTGATTGAACACGTAAGGTATTGTGTATGCCCTTGTACATTTCCCGTAATTGTTTAATATTTTTGGAAGTTGGAAATAATTTTTGGATTGTAACCTTGTGTTTTTCCCATGAGAGATTTTATATTTAAATTGATTATCAAAAAAATATTTTAAAGTGATGCTGTATTTGTAAAGGTTGTGAAAAGAGAGTATGCCTAGATAATTTAGTCTTTCTTCGCTATGATAAAATGAATTTCTTAAGTTGTATGGGATTATATTTTTAGCAATGGATGATTGAATAGTTTCTATTTTCTTTATATTTGTGAGGTTAGTTGAGCCGTATATTGTCAAACCATAGGTCAATATAGATTCACAGATAGCTTTGTAAACCAAAATACATGTATGTGTGCTTGCAACAAATTGTAGTTTATAAAGTTTAGATGCACATAGACGCAATTTCCCTGCTAACTTTTGAATATGTGTATTCCATCGGAAGGTTGTGTCCATGTAGAGTCCAAGATATTTATGGCTCTCAACACGCTCAATAACATCACAGTCGCAGCAGTCAGGGTCATGAGTTATCATGTTGTGGGGACACAAGGGTTCGTGGTTTTTAATTGCATAAGATGAGAGATCATAGTATCCTGGTGAATGAAAGCTCATCCATTTGGTTTTTTCTGAATTTATGTAAATACGATTAATGTTAGACCAGTAAATAATTTTGTTAAAATCATCCTGTGTATCTCGGACTGCGTCTCCTATATTGTGATTCACGTTAACCAAGGCGGTGTCATCAGCATATATATAAAGAGAGCCCTTCAGTTTAAGGTTAGCTAGATCATTAATATAAATAATGAATAAAAGCGGACCTAAAATTGAACCTTGTGGAACACCAGTGTACACTGTTCTCTTCTCACTAAAAACGCCATTAATTTTGGTAACATGCACTCTATTTTTTAAATAATTTTCAAACCATTTAAGGGTAATACCTCGGACACCATAAATATACAATTTTTGAAGCAAAATATCGTGATCCAACGTATCAAATGCCTTACGAAAGTCCAGAAAGATAGCTGCTGCTTTTTTTCCGTTGTTTAAAGTTCCATTAATGACGTCAGAAAACTCCGTTAAAAGTGTAATTGTATTTTTACCTTTTTGGAAACCATATTGCTTTTCACTAATAATGTTATGTTTTTTCAAGAAATTGGCTAGAACGTTAGCTACATATCTTTCAAGTATTTTGTGAAGGACGGGTAAGATGGCAATGGGCCTATAGTTAGTGCAATCGGATTTAGTTCCACTTTTGTAAATTGGTCTTAGAATAGCAATTTTGAGTTTATTAGGGATGTTTCCTGTAGATATGCTTTCATTGATAAAGTTTGTCACGAGATCAGCTAAGGAGGTTTTGCATGCTTTAATGTGCTTTATGTGTACCTGATCGTATCCACATGATTTTCTTTCATTTAAGTCACTTAGAATTTTGAAAGTTTCTTGTTTTGAGATGGGAGGAATAAAAATTGAGGGGACAGAAGGTTGGATATGTTTAGGAACTGTAGAGAGATTCTGTATACGGTTATCGTCTCTGAGATTGACAATAATGTCTGCAAAGGTGTTGTTAAATTTCTCTGCTGCTTGAGTTTCAGACATACCTTGTGGCATATTCTTCATGATAAAATCGTCAATGGCAGTTTTAGGTTTATTGTTGATAATTTGGTTGATGAGTTCCCAATTTTGTTTTGGTTTATTTTTACATGACTCAAATTGTTTGAAGTAATATTTTTTCTTTTCCTGCCTAATAACGGACGTGACTGTGTTTCTTAAGTTTGTGTATAGTAATTTAAAATTTCTGTTTCTCTTGTTATTTTTGTAATCAATCCAAGCCGAGTCTCTTTTTCGTATTAAGTTTATTATTTCCTGATTTATCCAGTCTTTGCTACAATTTCGTTGTTTCATTTTTGAGCCATCCGATAGTTTATTAATTTTGTTATTGTTGACAATCGCCATATATTTTTTTATGAATGTTTCATAAAGTACGTCTATTAGTTCTGAATTTGGGGTTTCGTTTCCAGTGCCTCTGTCCAGCCAGTCTGTTAGACTTATTTCTTTGCATATGTTTTTATGATCTAAGATAGTTTTCGTGTTAAAATTGCTGTCTAGCTTTTTAGTGTGATTGGACGAATTCCCTAGTTTTTTCCCCCCGCAAATTGCCGCGATTAAGTAGTGGTCTGCGATCCTACTGCCAAAAATCATTGAATTTGTGTCGAGTTTAATGTCAAGTCGGACGTTAATGTGATCAATGCATGTCTGAGAAAGAGAGTCACCAATGATGTCTTCCCTGGTGATACCAGTAATAATAGGTGAGAAACCAAACTCGGTTAACAATTCTACGTATTTGGCAACTCCGTGTTTTTTGATATTTTTGATATCTAAATTAAAGTCTCCAACTAGTATTTGATTGCGATGTTTATCAGTTGTTTCGAACCAATTTTTGAGATTAGAAAGAAAAGTGTTAATGTTCGAGCTTGGTGATCTGTAAATAGCAAGTAAATTGAAAGTTAAATTACCCTTGTAGATATTTATATTCAGTGTTTCAGCAGGGATTACAAGTGAAGGTATCGTTTTGACTAATAATGTGTCGCGGAAGAAAAGTAGAATCCCATGTTCAAACGCACCAGGAGTTCTCGTAAAAAGTTGATTAAAATTTTCTAGATTGAACAATGGAGCATCCGTGCTGAGGATGTTAGTTTCTGTTAATATAATAATATCTAAGAAATTCAAGATATCTTTAAGATAAACACAGAGAGTATCCCAGTTTTTTTTCAGACTTCGAATGTTCACATGCAGAAAGCTTAAATGTTCATCAGATTCATAACATAATTTACTAGTCAAGAACCATTTCTGAACTTCTTCATAGTCGCACAGGACATTTTCGTTGTGATCAAATGTTGGTAAGTCATCAAAATGAAAAGTCGCCATGGCAGAACAAATAAGGTGGAGCAAATAAACAATATATTTCCCGTTTAAAATTCGTCGAAATTCGTTTGCATATCAATTCGAATTACGCTGTCACCATCAGTTTTTCTCATCATGATTTTCCCGTTCCGAAACCAGACGTATTTAAAATTTTTTGATTTGGCCAGGCACCTCGCTTTCCAGAAAAGTTCTCTGTGTATAATAGATCAGCAGAGTTGATAAAGTCCAGAGTCATATCACCTCTGACATGTTGTCGGTTTGAACCCCACAAGGGATGCTTCGCATTGAAGTCCCCGCCTATTATAATGCTCTTAGAATTAACACGAGTTAGGACGTTTTGCAACTCGGTTAATAAGTCCTCAATGTTGTTATTTGGAGGACAGTAGATGGAGATGGCGTGTACTAATAATCGTCCATAGTCGATCTCCACTACTACAATAGTATCAGTGTGATATGCCAGAATGGCATTCACCTTGGGGTTCAGAACGACAACTCCAGCCTTAGGCTTGGTACCTTTTATACAAAATAGGCTACTGGTCAGAGGGAGCCCCCTAATGACATTCTCTGTGCAGTAAGGTTCTTGCACAAGAGCAATGTCGACTCCTTCTTCCTTTATCTCCTGGCTGAGTTGGGCCATAGCAGCCCTTGCCCCGTTTAAATTAATCTGGAGAAATTTCAGACTCGCCCACGGACCACCAGGAAACCTACTTCCCATAGTCGGTGCGTCTACGCAACAATTTTATCTCACGACAGTACGACGGACATTTCACGTCCATCGCACTGTGGCCAATATCATATTTGGCACCGTGCTCCTTATTTGCCCTATTGCATACGATGCACTTCGGTTTGGGCTTCGTGCACTCCTTGTATGAGTGCTTACCCGCACACTGTGAACACCGTTGTGTCTTTAGCTCACACTCGCTCTGCTTATGCCCAAATGCATAGCATGTAGATATTTGTACCTCAGATTGTAATTTTTGCACAATGACTATCGACTAGCTGTGACTACTCTTTTGAATGATCGCCGTTTTTCAGTTTTCGTATAAGTACTGCTGCATCACCAACAGTCATCATTTCACTATGTCACTAAAGGTTGACTTTGGAAAATTCAAATGAACTGCAAACAAAGACAAGCCACTGGTATAACATCTGATTATCATAGCTCTTTCAAACTGCATAAGTAATTCACACAGACTGCTGATGTATCTATCAATCAAATATACTTGCGTACATACATTTCTGTTTCTCAAAACTGGCTTACTATTGTAGAAAAATACGAAGGTTTTCGTCTTCAGGATAAAAATCATTTGTAAATATTTTGCGGAAAAAATTTTCGTCGGCATACGGGAAACGAACCCGCATCTCTCCAGAAACATGCCAGAGTATTCTCCCAGTTGAACTAATGCCAGCTCATCAGAGATGATTTTCTAATACTTAATCCCAAAATTCCCATTTTTAAAGGTAAATATAGTATTACAATATTTAGAAATAATTGTCAGAAAACCGATTTAATGCAACCAATACATGGAAAAACATGAAACAAAATGCAATATATTAAATTAAAAGGTAATAATAATAATACACATATAAATGCTTTCAGACAATCAGATTATAGATGGCTGGAAAGCCGATTGAAATGGAGAACTAGATTCGCAAACAGCCGATTTATTGATATTGTTCTCCAGTAATGTTCTGTTTTAGTAAAATTATTTCTTTTGAAATTTACGGCTCTGTTATCGATTTTCCATAAATAACATTTCCTCTAGTAGTATATAGCTTATTTGAGATACTGTTTCCGATTTAACTAATTAAATGGGGAAAATTTTTCATTAGCTCCGTGGGAATCCTAACCCATGATAACAGTCGGGTGCTCTGGTCGCCGAACTACCGGCCGCGATCAAGATCTTCTCTGTTGGTGGCTTTATGCATTATATCATGGAGTTAGTCATTGGAAATCTATCTGATTGTAATTGAAGACTCTGGAACCTTCCAGGCTAGTGCACACGATCAACGACATGAAATGCCATTACGCAGGGTATGGCTCTCATGGTTAGTCGTGTGTATTAACCTGGAGAATTTCTTCTAGACCAGAATCTTCAATTACATTCAGATCGATTTCCAATGACTAACCCCATGGTATAATGCTTAAAGCCACCAATAGAGAAGATTTTAATCAGCAACCAGTAGCTCTGTGATCAGAACACCTTATATGTTATCAGGAGGTCGTGGGTTCGGATCCCACCTGTCTAATGACAATGTTTCCTCTATAATTAATGTATGCCATTTACATGTGCTTACCTGTAAATGCCTATTATTCAAAACACTGTTTCTGCTATTTAGAGTAGATTTTAAACTAATTTAATATACAGCATCAATTAGATTTACCTGATATATTTCTCCGCCTTTATCGCAATGTCGTTTGACGCATTCAGGACAGCATTTACCAGGAAGAGTCTGCAATGCTTCACCCTAAGTTAAAAAAAAAAGTAACATTATGTATACATAATAATATCGTGTAATATACTGCTACAGTTCGGCCATTCCTGGCAGTAATTATTAAAAAACCTTATTTCCAGTGTTGTGATTCGAACCGTCCGTGCGAGTTGATATTATTATTACACTTTATTACATGCTAGAGGACTGACAGGCTCCTGTCAGACCTCTGTGGCAAGCAGCTGCTTGAGGGGGTATTTATTTATTATTAGAGGATTACAGTAAAGCCAATATGCAGGCAATTTTAGAGACTAGCCTAAATGTTCAAGTGGCTTGATGCCCCAGTACATTCGGAAATTTCAAAACAAATATCAAGGGCAGTAAAAAACATACAAACATGTACACACAAATCGCATAATTATTTGATTCTTAAATAAAATATCAAAAGCTGAATAGATGAATACAAACATATAACATGAAATTGAATATGAGATTTAACGTAATGTAAAAGAAGGACTAAATAAAATATACATGAGGAATTTTAAGAATAACAGAGAGCAACTTTGGATGACTGAAAAAAGGAAAAAAAGATTCCAAATAATCCCAAAAAGCAGCACAGGAAAGATGGGGGAAGGTGGAGTTAGGAGATAATGCTGGTGTAATCTTTCAGTATTCCAATAGAAGTAGAGTTCAGTAGTTTCTAAATTTTGTTTTAGAATTTAAAGAACTGATATCGCTCGGTAGAGAGTTCCAAGCATGAGGATGCCTGAAAAGCAAAAGAAATTTCACCATGGTTAGCATTGAAAATCTTGGGAATAGAAAACATTTTATTTTTTAAGCGAAGGATGAAGCGATGTATTAATCACACATTTTGGGTCGATGTAAAATGGGAAAGCACGAGACGTGAAAGAATAATCGTTCCCATGATTAACCATAGTGTTATCTAATCAAGAACGTAATTACCGTTAGCAGATATGACCATATTCCAATAATTTATAAGTTTGTAGATGCCATTCATATAGAAATGCTTGTTCCTTGATGATAACAAAGTCGGCAATGCACTCTTTCACCTCATCGTCATTCCGAAACTTGCTATCGGAAATGGACTGTTCAGCAATCGGAACAGATAGAAATCTCAGGGAGCCAGGTCCGGAAAATATGGGAGATGCGTCATTATTTCACAGCCCAATTCCCAATTCTCCGTTTCTGCAGTGTCCGTAATGAAACATGGGGCCTTGTGTTGTCCTGGTGGTACCTGACACATTTTCAGAGTTGATGGTTTGGAACCGGTTTAATAGCTCATAGTGGATGATGCAATCCTGCAATCCCATGCAATCCCACCAACAACAGAACATCAACTTATTAGAATGCAGTTCCAGTTTTGCAGTAGCCTGGGCGATTCTCCTACTTGACACCACAATCTTTTATGGACAAAATTATCACAAACGATCCGCTTTTCATCCCTTGTAATCATTTTATCAAGAAAACCAACGGCCTTTTGTCGAGTAAGCAATATATCAAATGCAGTATAGTGAGTCACCATGTTCTGCTGGGACAACTGAGGCAACTGATGTGGGATCCAGGTATCCGGTTTTGACACATACCCAGCTTTTGCAGATATCGAACGACCAAAGACTGTTTGGTGTTCAGTAGCTGTGCCAATTCCCTGGATGTCCGACGTCGGTTTTCTTTCAGCAGTACTTTTAAACAGCTACCGTTCAACTCAACCGTCCAGCTGCTTTGAGGTTAGTTTCCGGGCTGAAATTCTCCTGACTGGAACTTGTCATGCCACTTATAACAGGTGTTTTAGAGATGATTGTTTTCTGCTGACGTCCTGCCAACCTCACAGATCTTCTACTTTGGCATATAAACTGACAGGCTCCTGTCAGACCTCTGTGGCAAGCAGCTACTTGAGGAGGTATTTATTTTATTTTTATTTTTGTCCCATAAACTATGCACAGTTTAAACAAATACTCTTAGACAAAGATACAATCTCTGAATTCGTACAGCATGATGGTACGAATAGACACATCTTGCGTCGCCATTGTGAAATGTCTGTTGCCCCTTGTAAGGACTAAATGTAAATGCAAAACGTCATTATATACCGGATCTACACATCCGCTGTCTTTTTTGTAAACAACATAAAGACCTCTTCACATTTCCCGATAACGGCAAACGCATGGTTCCCGTTTTTCCCATTACTTTTGCATGAACCCAATAGGTTCTAAGCATCGAATGAAACGGCTGGGTTGTTTCATCTGTGAGCGGCACTTTTTTGCACACAATCTGCTAAATGGCCAGGTCACAAGAATGTGATGATGTCACAAATCCTGCGATAATTTATTACTGAATTGTTTACTTAACGCTGTGAGCGTGAGTGACAATTACTACCATCAAAAATGTGCTCGACTTGACTTCCCAACTCCTGTTAATAGATGGCGCCACTGGTGAAACAACAGATATGCTTATGTGTCACTTAGTTGAAGAAATAGTCAGTTCCTCGGTGGTCTAGTGGTTATGATTCTGAGAGACCTGGGTTTGAATCCCGGTCAGTACAAACAATTTTTTTCAGCTCATTATTTCAAGTTAACCTTTCCTGTCCGGTGGAATATTTTAGTAATTGGGAAACCCTACTCAAGTCTTATCCTCAGACCCCCCCCCCCCCCACACACACACACACACACACCTACCCTACTGAAGCTAAATCATCGGAAACTAACCTCAAAGCAGCAGGAGATACGCCCAGACTACTGCAAAACTGGAACTGCATTCTAGTAAGTTGATGCTCTGTTCAGCTCGGAAACTAACCTCAAAGCAGCTGGACGGTTGAGTTGAACGTGCCTTATATAAGAGATTAGCATGAAATATCGTGTATATGCAAAATTTACAAGGCGAAAGAAGAAAATCTATGTGTATTTCACTTACGCGATCAAGAACATCCAAATTAGAGTTGTTACTTTTGCTCTTCATTTTGTGCTTTATTCAGATGAATGTTTCTAAAGAAGCTACCTGATTTTTTTTTCTCAATAACCTTTGTAAAAAACTGAGGCTTTCTAACAGGAATAGTTTTTTAATTGTTTTTACACCATTTAATACAACAAATGTACATTTGAATAGTTAATGCAAATAATTTTTCGATATTTTCCAATTTTCCAAAGACTTGCATTGTTGCTGTTAAATATTCAAAGTTCATAGCTCTTTAAGTGGAAAGCGAACATCATTGAAAATCGAGATTTAAATAGATTTGATTGAGATCTTTAATTCATCTTGCGTTACATTTTCTCATCCAACGCTTAGTTTAGAAGTTATAGAACTTCGAAGTTAGCTTCCACTGATATAACGTGGAGGGAGGTGGTCAATAATTCAGTGAGCACTCAGTGAATATTACCTGTATTTTTGTATATACCTGTATTTACCTGTATTTTTCAAGTGTATATTACCTGTATTTTTCAAGAAATTTGCTAAAGACCACCAAAAAGGCGGGATCCCTAATAAAATTGGATGGATAAGAGCATTGTTCACTTCTAATTCTTCTTTATCTTCCTCATTTCTTTTAAGTATAAATTCCAATTTTCCCAATACTGTAGAATTTTTTTATTCCAATGATACTTTTTCTTTTTCTATTCCTAACCTGAACTGGATCTCAAATAATAAATCCTCCCTTTAATAGCGCTAAGCCTCCTTCTATTTTTTATTTCTCTCTCACCCCCCCCCCCCCCTCTATTTTCATACTTTTCTACAAAATTCGCGACACCCTCCTTCAACTCTTCAGCCATATTCGCAATTGTTTTGAAAGCAATGATTTAGGGTAACCTTTAAGAGTTTCAACACATCCATCTTTACAAACAGTTTAACGTGGAAAAAGAAAACCCCATTTAATACAACCCTCCATGCAAATATCATCCATTTATCATGTTGAACGGCAACAGCTTTCTGGTTCATTCCTTTCACTCGAATCGCTTCCCCCGAATCCCCTTTATTATTTTTCCTACATCCGAGCCTCTACGCATTCGACTTCTATTTATTATTTCCTGTTTAATCTAAGATACATAGTTATTTTTTGATTTGCGACATATGGAGTAGAGAAGGATCCTAGAAACTATTACTAGTTTTAATAGACTTTCTCATAAAAGGGCATGTCCTACTAAGATCAAAGTCACTACTGACCACTGCCTAATTTGGAGCTAACACAAAGTTTGCCTTTCGGGAACAGTCGAGAACTCCTTAATCACTATACTCAGTCGAGGACATATATAAAATGAATTTGAAAATATCTATCTTCCTATATGTGCTCTAAAAAGTAGAAAATATACCTAAAACATATCGGTGGTGCAATCTGTCACTGCATTCGTATTGACTTCAAAGGAAGATGGGGCGCTGGCAATCTGGAGTAGGTAGGCCGGCGCACTATCTTCCTTTGAAGTGAATACGAATTCAGTAAATCGATGCTTTTTAAGTTTATTTTCTCCTTTTTGCGGCGCATATAGGAAAACAAGTAGTTTTTTAAATGTTTTGATTTATTTATATTTCTTTCTTTATCACTAAAAATTCTACCTTCAGAACTCTCATTTAATATACGACTCATAAACATCGACCACATTTTTTCTCCTCCTTTGGAGCGTGTTCGAAGTAGCCCATGACATTCCAGGCGTCACAAGCTTTGAGATATAACTGCGGGGGAGGGGGGCATAACTCGAAGTAGTCTACCACGGCTCAGTAGTAAAGAATCATAGGCTATGTTCTGTAGACAGGAAACCTCATGAAATAATAAGCTGGAAAAAAATTGGTTATGCCATAAGTGGGATTCGAACCCACATCTCCTGGAAACATACCAGTTAGGTTACCACTACACCATCAATGGCTAACGTTTCCTTCAGCTAGTGTGACATATAACCTTTCCGGATTTTTCATTTGATTCCATCTCTATGAGCAACAGAGTTATCCACTTCCCAGATAGATGGCGCCACTGTGCGATTCAAATAAAAAATCCAGAAAAGTTACATGTCACACTAGATGAAGAAAACGTTAGCCATTGATGGTGTAGTGGTAGCATAACTGGCATGTTTCGAGGAGACGTGAGTTCGAATCCCAAACATGGCAAAACCAATTTTTTTCAGCTTATTATTTTATGAGTTCATGTAAGCTTTCATTTGGCACATATCTCGTAACTGTAGGCTCTCGCATTCGAAAGATGTAGTAGAAGAACGACTTTCACATTTCCTTTTTTAGCGGAGAAGAAATCAATATGGATATATTTTTCCCCACAACATTCCCCATGTCACAAGCTTACATTTGATGTATCAGGTAACCACAAAAGTTCTTACCGTTTATATTTAACAAATAACGATATATTCACACTAGATAAGTAGAGATCAATTACTCGAAAAAATTGGATATACGAACCAACATGAAAAAATATCCGCTTACCTTTAAGTGGAAACATTTTACCACGTACTCTATAACTATATGATAAGGTTAATTTTTGACTCGTTTATGCATCATATTAAATAATCAGCATTTAGTTAAAGAAATAGTCGATAGATGACGTTAATGCCGCGTCATATTAACCACCCGCATCTTAATGCGTTGTATCTTATTTACATAGTAATATCATCCAAGTGGTAAACCGAATAAAATACTGAAATGGAAGTGTCGTCGTAGCTCATCAGTTGTTGTTTACTTTACGAGTTGAAACTCGGTAACACTGCTGCAGAAGCCTCTGGAAGAATATGTCTCGTATTTGGACAGGATGCTGTAAGAGAATGCACAGCCTGAGATTGGTTCCAAAACTTTAGAACCGGGGATGAGTCACTTGAAGATGCATCGCATAGCGGCAGTCATGTAGCCATCGACAATGAAACTTTGAAAGCAGCCATTGAAGAAGATAGCAGTCGAACATGCCAAGAGCTCGCTTTGATGTTCGATGTGAATGATGAAACCATTAGAAGGCATCTGCACGAAATTGGTAAAACATTCAAACTGAGCAAATGGTTCCCACAAGAATTGTCAGAAGCCAAGAAACAACAACGTGTGTCAGTCTGACTTATTCTGCTCATTATTCACATTTATATACAATCACATGCTGTGGATGCACTCGACTCCGTAGGCCTTTGCTGCTGCAAACAATTATGCAATGAGGTGGAGAACCGCATTTGCAGATTCTCGCTTTACCGACCTCAAACTCGGCGAAACGATATTTAACATTTGCTACAATGTGATTCACACAGAACCCACTTCAGTTCACATAGAACTGTACTCGGTTCACCAAGAACCGAACCTTGAATCTCACATAGAATCGAACCCTCTCCTTAAGGGTTTTGTTTGAGTAAGAGCAGCGTCCCTTGACGGGTGTTCGAATGTCCATCCTGTTTGGCAGCGATGCTCAAGACTGTTGTTTACTCTTGCTGCTGTAGTCTCCAGCGCTCGCACTCGCTCCAGACGTTTGTTGTAAATAGTCGTAAAAAGGGCTTTTGGACTCGTCAGCCCATGCAGGCACCTAGCTCAGACCCAAAAACAATAGCTATGAGTCACATCCCCAGAATAACACTTCCAAAAACACACTTAATACGTAAAATTATTTACAGCAACAAAAGTACAATAAAAATGCAACAATAAATAAAAATAAATAAATTAGAGGAACATGACAATCACGTAGTGGTGTTATGTGAGCAGAAGCAAGAACAAATAACGATATATTCACACTAGATAAGTAGAGATCAATTACTCGAAAAAATTGGATATACGAACCAACATGAAAAAATATCCGCTTACATTTAAGTGGAAACATTTTACCACGTACTCTATAACTATATGATAAGGTTAATTTTTGACTCAAGTGACCCTATCACTCCTGTGACCCAATCACAACTTTAACGATAGACATAGGGGCGAAAGAGGCGGGAAAATAATGATTGCTTATTAAAGCAAAGCGCCTTGCAGAAGGAAAATCTTTATCTTGTGGCCGACAAAATCCACAATTTTCTTACTGCATTTTGGATGTGGGAACATTGCAATTTTGCACCTATTGTTGCAGATATCGCAGAGGCTAAATATCCGTACTTCGTGTAATCATTAATTCATCATCATCATCCGTGCAGACCGTGCAGTTTAATTCTCCAAGCATATCTGTCCTGAGCTACATCTGCTGCATCCAGCCACTGTACACCAATTCTAACAAAGTCCTGTTTGACATTGTCTGTCCACCGCATCCTAGGTCTTCCCTTCCTTCTGAGGCCTCTAGGCACACTGTTCATAACCCTATTCGCCAATCTATAATTATCCATACGAGCAACATGGCCAAACCAGCAGAGTCTCTCTCTGCACAATATGCTGCTCAAAGGAGGTTGCAGACTCCTTTGCTTAACCTCATCATTAGTTACAAAGTTGAACCACCTAATGCCCAAGATACTGCGTAAGCATCTAAAATCAAAAGCATCTAGTTTCCTCTTATTTTGTTTACACAGCATCCAAGTTTCACTACCATAACTAAATCTAGAAAGAACCAACTATTATACAGTCTAATTTTAGTCTTTAGATGTATACGCCTATTTCCCCACAATCTCCATAGATTCTTAAAAGTCCTGGCAGCAATCCCTATTCGTCTGTTAATCTCATGCCGCACATCACCAGTATCTGTTACATAGCTCAAAAAAGATAATTAAACTGTGACACCTGCTCAAGACTGCAACCATTCAGATTAACTGAATCACAACCTGCCTGACCAATTTTCATCACTTTAGTTTTCTCACTGTTTATAACCAAACCTAGTCTACTACCAGTCTCATCAACAGCTCGAATGAAAGAGTTCATCTCATCGACATCATTTGCCAAAAGGGCTAAATCATCAGCATAATCTAAATCAGAAATTTTCGTATCTCCAGCCCATTTAAGGACCAAATCTTTCCCTTGAAGTGAATTTCGCATAACATAATCAACAACCAAACTAAAGAGAAAAAGAGACAAAATACACCCTTTTCGAACACTAGTAAATAATGCTAAACCAATTGCTACAAGACGTACCAAATCTCACACATGACTAAGTGTTACTATAGAGAGTTTTCATTATGTTAACTAACTTGTCTGGTATACCATATAATTACACAATCAACCACAAATTATGACGATCAACAGAGTCGAAAGCCTTTTTGAAATTAACAAAGCTAGCAACCAAAGGTTTCTGAAACTCTAAACATTTCTCAAGAATCTGCCTAAGTGAAAATATCTGATCCACACATCCCCTACCACTTCTGAATCCACATTGCTCATCACGTAATTAACTGTCAACCAGATTCTTAATTCCATTAAGCACAATCATGGAAAGAACTTTACCTGGAACAGAGAGTAGGCTGATACCCCTATAGTTATCACAAGAACTGCGATCACCTTTTTTTGAAAATAAGGATAATAATTGCTCTGGTAAAATCCTTAGGAACCATGCCTTTATCATAAAAGATATTCAAAATTTCAGTCATCCAAGTGGTAACCGAAACATTCCCAGCTCTAAACATTTCCGTAGTCATTTCATCTACCCCTGGGGATTTATGAAGTTTGCCAAAATAACTTCAGATTGTGTTACAGGGCCAACATTAAAGCCACCAATGCATCTATCATCATTACAAACAACGGGAGTAAAACTAACCACATTGTTTAGAACATCACTGAAATGCTCAGCCCACCTAGCCATAACAGAATCCTCACCTTCTAAAACCTTACCTTGTTTATCCTGGGGCGGGGGTGGCTAAGTCGGTAGCGCGCCAGGCTCGTAATCTGTAGTTCCCAGGTTCGAGTTCCAGCTGGGTCAGCGTTGAGATTTATCTCCGCAAAATTCCCCGCCCCGCCGACGGTCAGTAGGGGACACCGATGGGCTTGGAAAGACCGCCGTCCGTCGGATGGGACGTTAAGCCGTGGCCCCGTGTGCGGGAGAGCCATACCCTGTGCACGTTAAAGAACACGCTGGATGGCCTTGACGGGAGGCTACCATCTGTCTCCCAACAGCTGTTCCAGTGGGTCTCCTCCCCCATCCTTCTCTGAGCCTTCGGGGTCCATGTGACCTGGCCATTTAGCCCATTGTGTGCAAAAAAGTGCCGCTCAGAGGTAAAACAACCCAAACATCAACCCTTGTTTATCCTTCAATACCTATATACCTGTTCGTTTTCTACCACACAAAACACTATCTGGTACAGTTCTCTGTTGTTGTGCTGTCTAACTGCTTCCTCGGCTTTGTCAGCCAAGCCATCAATCCAAAGATCTAACTGATCCTTTACACCTTTATTAAGTTTTCTGTAATGCTTTCTATTAGGACTAGTAGGGTATTGATTAAGGACATTCCTCCAGTTCTTTCTTTCTTAAATCAGCTCAAGTGCCTTATCACTCAGATAATTTTGTCTCTTCTGCTCCTTTTTTCCTAAAAGAGTACTGTTAGTGTCCAAAAAAGCCTGTTTAAAATGATCCCATTCTTCCTCAACTTCAGTAGTAAGCAAACCATGACTGTCATAATGACTAAGTAACCTATCATGGTAAGCTTTAGCTATAACTGGGTCTTTCAGAGCTTCAGTATTAAAGGTAAATTTTTTAACTTTATCACAACACTTCTTAAGTTTAAGTTGCAAGACACTTTTAACAAGGTAATGGTCAGATCCAATTTCAGCTCCCCTATATAACCTGATTTTCTTAACAGAACAAGCCCATTTGCTGTTAATTAATATATAATCAATCATATTTTTATGTAGCCCATGGGATGAAACCCATGTGTATTTATGTATGTTGTGGTGTTTGTAATAAGTATTAGTTATTCTGAAATCATTGAGTTTACTTACCTGTAGGAGACGTTGTCCATTGTCATTGCAGCTACCAATACCAAAAGGGCCTATCACCCCTCCCCAAAGGTTAGAGTCAGTACCAACTTTGGCATTGAAGTCACCTAGAACAAGGGTAATATCTCCTTTCTTGACAGAATTCAAAATATCCTGAAGTTGTCTGTAAAACCTATCCTTCTCATCCTCATCAACATCCTCAGTGGGGGCATAACAGCAGAAAACATTCAAGACTTTAATGCTTGTCTGAAATTTTGCTGTAAGAAACCTTTCATTAATGCACTCATATCCTAGAAGAGCATCAGTAGCATGTCTGCTGAGCAGCAGATCCACGCCTTGGTGATGCTTTCCATCCTCCCTCCCTGTAAAGAGAAATTTAAAGTTATTTTTAAATATCTCACCTTTACCTGGCCATCTGGTCTCTTGCAAGCCTAGAATATCTAGGTTATAGCGCTGGAATTCCTCCATGAGGACATCAAGAGAATAATCTCTACGTAATGTCCTCACATTCCACGTTCCTGCAGAAAGAAAATGATTAGTAGGATTTTTAAAGAAATTAGGTTTATTGAGATTGATAGGGCCAACAATATCAAACAGCCCCCTGATCGTAGGCATGGTGCAAAGACCTGTTCCTCCTCCGCTAAATGCTGAAGTCACCGATGCTGGTAGGAACTTCAGGCACCACCTTTTCAAGTGGACTTTTTCAAGAGCCATATGGCCTTCCTGAGACACATTACTCCAGTTTAGGCTTGACGATGCCCAAATAGCTAAGTAAGGTTCAGGTACCTGCGATGGCCTCTGATTAGGATTATCCACCAGCTGATATAAGGTATCCCATGCCTCTGTTCACTTAGGGCTGGCAACCCAGAAGCAAACAGAAAACACAGCGGCGGCAGATTCTCCCTCAACAGAGGCCCACCAGTGCAGCAAGTCCAGGATCGATAATCAAGCTCAAATGCATAAACAAGTCCAGTCTAGTAGGTATAAATGGTCAGCACCAGGACCCTGTGAAGTTGACCACTCCTCAGCAGGGTTGAAAAGAAAGAAAAAAGTGGCCATAGATGACTAGATCAGTAGGCCATACTGAACTGGCAGCCCTCCCCTTCCGTTCCCTTCCAAAAGAGAATATCTCTTTTGAAAGGTACTAACGGTCTTCACGAGAAAGCGGGGTGGGACATTAGATGCTAGACCTGGCCGGTTCTGTGCATCATCACTAGGGATTGGTACACAGCTCTCCTTCCAGTTTATGCCTAACTACCATTTATAGGCCAATCATTAATTACACTTGATGAATTTTATAAGTTATCATGGAAGAATTCATTCTTAGTTTTACGTCGATATCAGATATAGAGTAAAACTTGTCCAGGTGGGATACGAATCCACGACCTCTTGATAACATGTCAGCTGCTCTGACCGTTGAGCCACCGGTCGCCCATCAAGAGACGCAGAGTTGTGTGCTGAAGGTAAGAAAGTTCTAACATCAATTAAAGGAGCTCTTGATTAGTGGTCGGTAGCTCAGCGGTCAGAGCAATTGACATTAACAGAAGATCGTAGGTTCGTATCCTACTCAGCTGAAGATAATGTTTCCTCTAACCAAGAATGAATACTTCCCAGCTGATTAAATAAAAATTTCGAAATGTTTCTTCAATTTAAAAGTTACTCTGAATTTCCATATATGTGATTCTAAAAAATGCTTGAATTTGGGATAGAATATGCAAATGATGAAAGTATAAGTGAAAAGTTTTTTTTCCTACAAAAAATTGCTTCTAATTTTAATAAATCTATTTAAGAACATTACACTATATAACAATCTTACATATTATTGTTTTTCCAAAAACGGAATCGATGTATATTCAGGAATATTGATATTTATTTCACTTTAAAAAAAACATAGGGTGAAATAGAAAATAGTGGGCACTATACTTTTCTCCCTATAAGATATACCCCTGTAAGATCAATTCTGTGGAGTGGGAGACTATGAGCAATTTTCCACGATTAGCTGTTTTGAAGTGTACCGGTAAGAAATAAAATCTACTTTCACCACTGACCATTACTAACATTTTAGAAGGGGGAGGGCATGACCCCCTTATCCCAATTTACTTTTAAAATTATCCAATTACTCCTTTAAAACATTCATTTTTTAATCATCAATGTATTTCGGCACGAGGCTCTTACCTGATTGCAGACAACTGATGAACATCTTGCAATGTAACAAGTTACTGCACCACCTTTGCAGAAGCAAGGCATACAAGATGAACCAGGTAATCTCTCTCCATTCTGGTAAATTTCACCTTCATTAATGCAGACTTCTGTTAAATTAAAATTGAAATTTGTAACTTTGGAAAAATGATACACTATTTTTACAACACACACACAAATGATAGCAACTGAGTGAAAAGAAAAAATACGATCAGATTATGCATTTCTTGATAAGCTACACATTTCATTTGTCTACTACAGCAAAATAGTAAATGTTATCCTGCGTATTAATGACTCCAAGTAAGACTATTGTAGCCACTAATACGCAGTATTGAGATACTGGATATTAATCTCAGAAATTCAGAGATCTTTTTTGCATCTTTTATATTTGCAGTGTGGTGGCATCGTGTAATAGAGCCACAAAACTCATTCTCATATTGGCGAAAAATTCTTATAAGTGTGTAAATTTTGAATGAACTAAAAACTCTCTCAAACATTTAGTTTGTTCAAAAACTGGGCCAAAATCTCTTAAATTTCATCTTTAATAACTTTTCATATAATTAAGTTACAGATCTGGGGCGGTGGTGGCTCAGTCGGTAGGGCACCAGGCTCGTAGTCTACAGTTCCCAGGTTCGAGTCCCACCTGAGGCAGCATTGAGATTTATCTCCACAACAATCCCTGCCCTCAGTCAGTAGGAGACACCAATGGGCTTGGAGTGGCCGTCGTCCATTAGAAGGGACGTTAAACCAATGCCTTATGGGCGTGAGAACCATATCCTGTGCATGTTGAAGAACACGCTGATTGGTCTTGACAGGAGGCTACCATCTATCCCCTAACAGCTGTCGAGTGGATCCTTTTCTACAAACCTTCTCTAAGTCCTGGGGTCCTTGTGACCTGGTCATTTAGCCCATTGTGTGCAAAAAAGTGTCGCTCAGATGCAAAATAACCCAATTAAGTTACAGATCACATAAAAGGATGGGTTGTTTTATCTTTGAGTGACACTTTTTTGCACGCAATAGCCTATATACCCAGGTCACAAGGACTCAGAGAAGGCGAACCACTATACAGTTGTTAGGAGATAGAAGAAAGCCGCCCATCAAAGCCATTCAACATGTTCTTTAACGTGCACAGGATGTGGCTCTTCAGCATATGGGGCCACAGGTTAATGTCCCATCCGATGGATTGTGGAGTTTTCAAGCCCATCGGTATCCCCTTTCCGGCTAAATACAGGGTGGGGTTAGCGGAGATAAATCTCAATTCGAATTGGAAACTACAGTTGACGAGTCTACAAGATTTTTCCCCCCTAAGTAAAAAATTATTTTGGTGGCTATGCTCCCTTTAAATTAACACGAATAAAGTGATTTCATCGTTGGCAAAATGATTCAGCTTTAGTGTTTTAATTTTAAGGCAATTTTTGATAGACATGAAATTTCGTTAATTTTCGAATTTATATTATTTTTTCAACGATAAAATTGCTTTCTGTTCGAGTTAAAAACGAAATATTTTGCTACGTGAGATGGAAAACAGCGGAGTGTATCACGGGATCAGTTTAGAATCTTTTGAGAGGATAAAAAACGAGTTTGGTAAGTGAGATCAGTGAATATGAAAATGAAATGTGTAATTCAAGAGTCATTAAACGTCAAACACAATATATCTGAAGCTCTTTCTAAGTGAATTAATTGCCCACATCTTTTCCAGTACTATAATAATGTAATGTCTGTGAAAGAAGTATTCCACAATGTAAGAATGGCTTCTGTGGATTAACAAGAAGACAAATCATTAAGCCTCAAATTAAACAGATTTAGGCCCACATTTTTAGATATTATTTAATTCATCGTTTTATAATTCGTCTCGGAACGGATTAAGTCTTTAACACATATTTCATATACTCGATTAAAGATAATTTTTTTAAGGATTGTTTTCATGGCACCAATTACAATTGTTAATCAACGGATCAAAGAACCGTGTGCGACCGATTTCGGGCTGAAGTAATCGTTTGAACGCGATGTAGCAGGAATGTTACACCTCTAGAAATATGTTAAGCAAACTGACTCCACAATTGAATAAGGGTGACGCCTCTTGTGAATCAGCCGATTGGATTTCCTGTTGCAGAATATTTCACAGATGGTCAATTGGAATTTAGTACTAGGAAGCTGGATGGCAGTGTGAAGACCAGCTTTAACAGGATCTGATATAAAGGCTTCTAGGTGATGCTACATCTCTGGAGCACGTTAAACCAAGCTGGCTCTTCGTTTGAGTAATAGTGATTTCTCTGGTAAATCAACCCATTGAGTTGCTTGTTCCACAATATCCCATCAACAGATGTCAGTGATGTTGGAATCAAAGAAGCTCTGTGGCCTTTTGAAAAAGGTGAATTCGTCCGAATATTCAAACCATTTTTGTGTAAGTAAATGACATAGTGCATTAGCTTGTTAAAATACGCTTGTTGAAATACGCCATTGTTAACATTAAAGGGCATGTTTAATTTGCAAGAATATCTTCCACATCCTTCATGAAATGTCGCACCTTTATCGAAGGATACAACAGAACATCCTCTATCAACCTTCATTCTTTGTAGAAAGCACATAAGATCCTTTGCCCTGTGCTGATATCTGCATAAATTTAGGGGTTTTATTCACAAGGTGCAAAGGAAACGCAGAGATGCACTGAACAAGCAAACCTTATTTTTTCCCTAATCGTCCATAGTCCATGCTTTACATCAGAGAGGGCTAAACCTTTGGACTCTGCGATGACTTTTAAGGCAGAAAATCTTTCACGTTCGACTATAACACACAAGTCATAATAATGGTTTAACACTGCTTGACCAGCTAAGCACAAAATAACAATTTATGATCAAACATATGACCACCTGCCTAATATGATGTTGGTCTTTCACATGCCGCCAAAACAGCTCTTACTCGGCGAGGCATGGGTGCTACAAGATTTCTAAAGGTGCCTTGTGGTATCTGGTATCAACACATTACCACCACATCCTTTAACTCTTGTAAGTTACGTGGTTAAGCCGCCACAGATTGGATATGCAGTTCCAACACAAACTACAGATGCTCGATTAAATTGATGTCTAGGAAATTTGGAGGCCAGGGCAATACCTGGAAGTCTTCCTCATTTCCGCGAACCATTCTCGAACAATCTGGGCAGTGTGGCATGGCGCATTATCCTGCTGAAAGAAGGCACTGTCAGAGGGGTATGCCGTGAAAGGATGTACCTGATCTGTAATGATGTTTAGGTAAGTGGTAAACATTATAGTTTCCTGCACATGAATGATTGGACCCAGGGTTTCCCAGCAGAACATTGCCCAAAGCATTACACTTCATCCATCGAGTGGAGTGCATCCTGGTGTCAACATTTCCTCCAGATAAACGACGCAGACGTACCCGACCGTCCACATAGTGCAACAGGAAACGATATTCATCGGACCAGACGACATTCTTCCAATCATCCAAGGTTCAGTTTTGATGCTCGCGTGCCCATTGTAGACGCTTTCGACGGTGAAATGAGGTTATTATGTGCACTAAGAGTGGGCTGGGCAGCCCCATTTTCAGCAGGGTTCGATACATTGTGTGTTGCGACACATTACTCCCGTCACCAGCATTTAAATTATGGGCGAGTTGCACCCTAGTATCCATTCTGTTGGCTCTTACCATATGGGATAGTCTTCGCTCACCTCTAGCACCGATGAGCTGTGGTCAGCCCACACCTTGGCAGCGGTTTGTGGTTATTCCCTCCTCGGACCACTTTTTGAAGGTACTAACCAGGGCTGAGTGTAAGCATCCCATAAGCCTTGCCATCTCGGAAATGCTCTGACCCAGTCGTCTGGACATTACTATTTGTCTTTTGTCAAAATCACTTAAGTCCGTTGCCTTTCCCATCTGAAGAACAAGAATAACACTGATTGACAGAGCTCAAGAGTTGTGTATACAGTTTCATGACTTTCACATGCCTTGGTTTACCTGCAGTTGCTTCGATTTACATAAAGATAATGTTTGGCTCTTCGGTGTATTAACGTGACTTTTTAATTTATTTATTATTTTATTTTATACATAAATTATCTGTTACCACTTGGATGGCTGAAATTTTGAATATCTTTTATGATAAAGGCATAGTTCCTAAGGACTTGACCAGAGTTATTATTATCCCTATTTTCAAAAAAGGTGATCGCAGTTCTTGTGATAACTATAGGGGTATCAGCCTACTCTCAGTTCCAGGGAAAGTTCTTTGCATGATAGTGCTTAATAGAATTAAGAATCTGGTTTAATTCAGTTGCGTGATGAGCAATGGGGATTCAGAAGTGGTAGGGGATGTGTAGATCACATATTTTCACTTAGGCAGATTCTTGAGAAATGTCTAGAGTTTCAAAAACCTTTGGTTGCTAGCTTTGTTGATTTCAAAAAGGCTTTCGACTCTGTTGATCATCATAATTTGTGGTTGATTGTGAAATCATATGGCATACCAGACAAGTTAGTTAACATAATGAAAGCTCTCTATAATAACATTTAGTCATGTGTGAGAGTTGGTAGGGCTTGTAGTAATTGGTTTAGCATTACTTCTGATGTTCGACAAGGGTACATTTTGTCTCCTTTTCTTTTTAGTTTGGTTATTGATTATGTTATGTGAAATTCACTTCAAGAGAAAGATTTTGGTCTTAAATGGACTGGAGATACGAAAATTTCTGATTTAGATTATGATGATGATTTAGCCCTTTTGGCAAATGATGTTGATGAGATGAACTCTTTCATTCGAGCTTTGATGTGACTGGTAGTAGAGTAGGTTTGGTTATAAACAGAGAGAAAACTAAAGTGATGAAAATTGGTCAGATAGGCTGTGATTGAGTTAATCTGAATGGTTGCAATCTTGAACAGGTGTTACAGTTTAATTATCTTGGGAGCTATGTAACAGATACTGGTGCTGTGCGGCATGAGATTAACAGACGAATAGGGATTGCTGCCGGGACTTTTAACTAAGAATCTATGGATAGTGTGGAGAAATAGCCGTATACACCTGAAGACAAAAATTAGAGTGTAAAATAATTTGGTCCTTTTTAGGGTTAGTTATGGTAGTGAAACTTGGACGCTGTGTAAACAAGATAACAGGAAACTAGATGCTTTTGATTCTAGATGCTTATGCAGTATCTTGGGCATTCAGGTAATTCAGCTTTGTAACTAATGATGAGGTTAGGCAAAGGAGTCGACAACCTCCTTTAAGCAGCATATTGTACAGAGAGAGACCCCGCAGCTTTTACCATGTTGCCTGTATGATTAATTATAGATTGGTGAATAAGGTTATGAAGAGTGCGCCTAAAGGCCTCAGAAAGAGGGGGAAATCTAGGATTTGGTGGACAGACAATGTCAAACAGGACCTTGTGAGAATTGGTGTGCAGTGGTCTGATGCAGCAGATGTAGCTCAGGACATATATGCCTGGAGAACAAATTGCATGGTCTGGTTGGACCTCCGTAGTCCATAGCTGCTTGAAGATGATGATGATACATAATTACTACATAAATAAGTGACAAGCTCACAAGAGTTCTCTCGTACGTGAGTCTTCAGTACTGAAAATTAATATATTTACATATGTAGGCAATACATTGGAAATTAAATACATGAAATACAATTATATTTAGAAAAAAATAAGAATGACATGCACAGAAAAATTTAGATCAATTGAAACTAATAAATAAACTTACTAATGAATTACTAGAATATACCGTTTACTTACTAGAATATACCGTATAATTATACTTTTTTGAAGAATAAATGATAATTTCTAGTCTTTTTGATCTCATTCGGGATAGAGGAGAGAATTTTCGGAGTTAAACATAAATAATTACGTCTAAACTTTTCTTTATGCAATTTTTTGTATTCTGTAATTAACATTGTCATTTGACTTCAACTCATACTGATTTGTGGGAGCAAGTAGTTTTTCATTTCTAAAATAAAAGTATTTGACAATTTCGTAAATATAATCGTGTCTAAATGGTAAAATTTGCATATGTCGAAATAATGGTAATGTATGTTGAAAATATAAACTATTAGCTATTAAACAAATGATTCGTTTCTGAAGAATGAATAATTGTTTAAAGTTATTATTATACATACCTCCCCATGATTTTATTACATAGGTTAATTGGGAACGTATTAATTTTTAATATAACATATTCATAAATTTAGGTATTACCACATATTTTTTGAATATAGCTGAACTAAACAATAAAACATTTTCTTTTTAATCCATGTTACATATTCTTTCCAAATTAAACAAGCATAAAACCAAATACCTAATTACCTGCCAGATGATACTATGAGTATTTCAGGACAATTGCATTCTTCATTATTTTGAGAGTATAATTCATAAAAAAAATAATTTATTTTTATTTAATATACTTGAGATTAACTTATCTTTCTTTAAATAGAAGAATATAGCTTTAGTCTTATTTAAATTAATGTCTAAAAATTACTATTAAACCAATTACGTATTATTTTTAAATCAGAATTTGCATCTGAAAACATATCAGCACAGTTCTTACTAGTATATGTTAAAGAGGTGTCATCTGCAAACGATGTTAATTTGCCTTTTAATCCAATTAAATTTATATCCTTTATGTACACTATAAATACTAAAGGCCCTAAAACTGATCCTTGGGGTACACCATATTAAATTTATCTCCAGTTGTTACAAAAATCTCCTATTTTAATGCACTGCACTCTGTTAGTTAGGTAACTAATAAACCACTTTAATGGTAATCATCTAACTCCAGCAGCCTCTACTTTTGTTATTTGTTTTTTATGATCTACAGCATCAAAATCTTTCTTTATATCTAGAAATACTGTCAATGCATGAGGACTATTATTTATAGATGTATATATTTTATTTGTTACATTCAATAATGCATCATCAGTACCTAGTTTCTTTCTAAAACCAAATTAATTTTCGCTAAAAAAAGATTTCTTTTTAAAATATTCGTGTATTTTACTGTAACATTTTTTTCAAATATTTTAGACAGTAATGAAAGTAAAGCAATTGGTCTATAATTTCCTAACTAAGTTCCATTTCCTTCTCTGAAAACAGGAATAATTATTGTTTGTTTTAATATATCTGGGAATATCCCTTCTTTAATAGATAAAGTAAATAATCTTACTAGAAATTTCATGAACTTTTTCATCCAATGATTGTAATAAATCACTCGTAACCCTATCAAAACCTGGAGATTTGTTTTATTGAGTTTATAGTAATACCCTTATTTGAGTTTTATTTGCAAAGATCGTTATGGGTGATGGGGAAAAAAAAGAATTTTTCAAACTGCAAATTTTATTCTTAATTCTGCAATCAAAATCTGATATTAAATCTTCATTTTTTTTGCAATAGTTACAAAGTACTCATTAAATAAATCTAAAAATTTATGTGGTTCATCATTATATCTAATCATTTCATTATTATTTTTTAATTATGATTGGAAAATTTCCTTTTTTTTTTTTCATATCTACCATTTATCTAATTTATTACATCCCACGCTTTTTTAAGTTACCATTTGCTTTTAAAAAATTTTTTTCGTAATATTGCCTTTTAATTTGTCTAATTTTATTGGTTACAAAATTTCTAAATTCAGAAAAAAAATTTCTTGAGGATACGTTTGTAGAATTTTTTTTTTCATTTCTTTATATAGTTTTTTCCTATAGTTAATTTATTGTACCAGTTTATTAGTAATCCGTGGTTTTATTTTACAGTTTTTTTTTTATTATTGCAACTTTATTTATTAACCATTGCAATTCATCATTCAAATTTTTAAAAAATGTGTTTGAACATCCTTCAACAAATAATGAATTCCAATCTAACCTTGTACTCATTTCCTTAAATTTATAAAAATCCACAATTTTTGTTACATTGCTGTATTTTATTCTCTAGGTTAATCGTAATCAAGTAGTGATCTGAAATACCAATGTCTTCAACAAATATGTTACAGTTTTTAACTAGTTTACTTTTAATAAACGCATCATTAATACAAGTGGAAGTATTATCTGCAATACAACCAAGTTGATCTAACATATTTATAAAACCATTTTCAGACAATATTCCCATATATTCATCACTGTTAGGACTATCGTTTAGCACATAGCTTCTTAAACTACCAATCGCGACCCCATATGGTGTCGCGTAACTGAATGTGGGGGTCGCGAAAAGTTTGGCAACAGTAAAAGGTTTATGAACGCACAAAGACTAAAAATTAATTCAAAATGAAACGCGCAATGAATCCGAGGTGTTTCTTGCAGAGCGACTTCATCGCAGCCTTGTTCTTAACACACAACATGCGCACTTTAAACTGCGCATGCCGTCACGCCACACAACGTCAACGACGCTGTCAGAAACACCTCGGCTCGGATTCGAGACTATTGTATTTTATGATTAGCATTGTTTTGTATGTACATATAAACTTTTCTGCTCTTACAAAAACATAATAGTTTAATTACGGAAAATAAAGAATTTTAAAATTTTCCTATCGTCATTCCTCAGCATGAATCAAAATAAAATATCTTTGGATTGTATTGGATTATGGATAAATGGCTAAATTTAGACAGAAAAGGTAAAAATACTGATGACAATGCGGCAGAGTCTTCGCTACCAGGTTGTAGTACACCTAAATTGACAAGAAAAAGAAAATATGTCGAATCATTTTTGTAATATGGATTTACTTCTAATAATCATGATAGTGTGGAAAAACCTCTTTGTTTAATTTGTAATGAAATTTCGGCTGCGGAGATCATGACACCAGCCAAACTAAAACGACATCTTAAGGTCCCATGGCCGAGTGGTTAGCGCGCTTGGCTACTGATCTAAGGGACCTGGGTTCGGGCCCCGGGTGCTACTGATCTAAGGGAGCTGAGTTCGAGCCCCGGGTAAGGTATGGCTGTTTGTGTCATTTTTCTGCTGAGGTCCTGTCATCCTCTCAGACCTTCTACTAAGGCATATAAACTGACAGGCTCCTGTCAGACCTCTGTGGCTAGCAGCTGCTTGAGAGGGTATTTATTTTATTTTTTTATTTTAATACCAAACATGCAGCGTACTGCAATAAACCAAAGAAAATTTTGAACGATTTGTAAAATCTTCAAATAAAGAAAAACAATGTTTTGAGAAATTTGTTACTGTCAATGAAAAGTATTTACTTGCATCTTAAGAAATTTCTTATTTAATTGCAAAAACTAAAAAGGAGATCCCAGACTAAAAAGGAGCCGTAGGAGAAGATCTCGTGTTATCTGCTGCTGTTAAAATGTCAGAAATAGTTAATGGAAAAAAGTATGGGGATGAAATTCGTAAAATTCCTTTATCGAATGATACTGTTTTCAAAAGAATTTCGGAAATTAGTAATGATCAATTCCAGCAGCTTATTACCAGGGTTAAGGGCAGCCAAAAGTTTGAAATTCAGTTAGATGAAACAACTTATACTTTTAATATGGATAGTTGTTATTTTATGTAAGATATGTTTATGAAAGAAGCATACATGAGGAATTATTGTTTTGTCGCCCTTTGGAAGGGCACACAAGAGGGAAAGATATATATCTTAAAGTCGATGAATTTTTCAGAAATGAAGGTTTACAGTGGAAAAATTTCGTTGGAGTCTGTACAGAGGGTGCTGGAGCTATGATGGGTGACAATGTTGGATTTGTAGCAAAAGTAAAAGCTGGTGGCAATGAACATATCACTTTTACTCAGTGCATGATCCATCGAGAGGCACTCGTAGTCAAAACAATATCACCAGAGTTAGATGTTGTGCTTCGCGATACTATCAAAATCATTAACTTCATTAAAAGCCGTGCACTTAACAGTCGTTTGTTTTCAAACCTTTACAAAGATATAGACTCTGATTACAAAAGCTTATTGCTACATGCAGAAGTAAGGTGGCTCTCAAGAGGGCGAAGTTTAAACAAATTATTGAAATTGAAAGATGAAGTTGTTATATTTTTGACAGCAGAAATTCGATTTTGTTAATTTTTTTCATAATGACTTATAGCTTTCAAAAGCGTGTTATTTGTCACATATTTTCGAAAAACTCAATTATTTAATCATGTCGCTTCAAGGAAAAAATTGCAACATATTTATGTTAAAAGATAAAATTGAAAGTTTTGCTAAAAAAGTTAACATATGGAAGAATAGGGTGGAAATGATTCTTTAGAAATGTTTACAGCTACAGATGATTTTATTTTATAATTGAAAATAACATTCAGAAAGATTTAATTGTAGGAGTTATAATTGATCACCTAAAGTGCCTGGAGACACAGTTTCAGAAATACTTCTCTTCAAATTTTGATTCTAAAAAACAAGTTGAGTTCATAAACCATACTCAATTGAAATCAAAAACGTCAGTCATCTGCCATTAAAAGTTCAAAAAGAATTTGCCGAGTTATCAAGTGACGCAGGTTTAAAACTTGAGTTTCCTAAAAAAATTGTTAAATAAATTTTGGCGTGGGATTAAGACAGAATTTCCAACAATTTCTGAAATGGCCCTAAACATACTTCTCCCATTTTGTACTACGTATTTATATGCGAAGTGGCGTTCTCAACATTGACGATTATAAAATCAAAATATCGATCAACTCTGAAAACGTTGAAGATGCTCTACGTCCTGCAGTGTCAAATATTCATCCAAGATTTAATTCTTTATGTAAAAATAACCAAGCACATCCATCTCATTAGTATGGAAACTTGCTTTCGTTTTTAATAAATGGTAAAATTATATGTATATCAAAGAATTGTTTTAAAATAAATTTCTTTATGATTTATTATCAGTAAATGTTTGATTTGTATACCTATTGTATATATATCTATATATCCGGGTCACGTAAAAATTTCTCGGGCGAAAAGGGGTCGCGAGTGGAAAAAGTTTAAGAAGCCCTGGTTTAGCAAATTAATATTTATACCACCTACATACAATACATTTGCTTTTTTAAGTGAATTTAAAACAGTCTGTGGTGATCTATATATAGCTAATAGTGAATAGTCAACATTATTTAATACAATAAGCAATATAACAGCATCTGCAGTATTCATTTAAATGCCCTGCTGTATAGCAGTTATATCATATTGAACATAAATTAATATACCTCCACCTCTATAGTCATTCCTACAGTATGAAAAACCTCTTGCCATCATTTATATTGTATTGATATACTTCACATGAATATATCCAAATTTCTGTTAAAATAATAATTTTATGTTTTATGGAACGTATTTCAGCCGTCCCATGGCCGAGTGGTTAGCACGCTTGGTTACTGATCTAAGGGACTACTGACCTCGGGTTAGGCATGGATGTATGTGTTGTTTTTCTGCTGCGGTCCTGCCAACCTCTCAGAACTTCTACTATGGCATATAAACTGACAGACTCCTGTCAGACCTCTGTGGCAAGCAGCTGCTTGAGGGGGTATTTATTTATGCACAAAGTTTCTAAATATATCAAAAAATTCATTAAAATGTGCTCTAGCACTATATATGTTTAAATGTAATACAGAACGAATATTATTTTGTATTATCATAGTTATGCAAAGTTCTAAATTTCATACAATTTTTATTCAATTTTTAATATTAAAGTTGAATATTAGCTAGATTCTTCATTGTCTCAACACACATTACTGGACAGGCATCATTACGTCGCAGAAAACTTATTTGTTATCATATTAATAAATTTATTATTATTTATTTATAAATCACATTGTTACATTAATTAAAATAATTCTTTTCCACCTAAAACTACGCAAAAAACAATCTTTTTCACCTAAAATCACCTAAAACTGAGAGCTACGAGATGGACTGTTTGGCCACCTCTGCTTTATATTGAGTCACAGATTGCAGTTTTGGGTGTTGTGGTGTTAACAGCGGATGTAGGTGTGAGAGTCGATTCTCGATATCCTAATAGATGTAGTTTGACACATTGGGCTGCTGGAAATCTGTTGCGAATTTCTATCGATGTATTCGCCAATGAGTTCCTTAACTGTTGCTTACCTGTTGGACTGCAGAATACGTTGGATCTGTCTCTTACCTCGTACTCCCACTTTGTCTTTTCAGCCAGAAATCTTATGCTTACTGGTTGTTGTTTTTTCGGTATCCCTACACCTTTACAGCAGCCTCTCTGGAACAACCAATGAGATATTCTCTTTCCGAGCTATAGGCAGCTACATACCTTGCAGCAAGAGTCATGCCTCTTTCGAATTCTGATCATTTCGCAGTTTGCACCGTTTTCTGGGTCACTTTTTAACTCGCACTTCTCAGAAGCTTCACCATGAACTGAATGCTACTCCTGTTCTTGTACTCTAGCTTATTCCGCTCGCAAAGTTAATTCTTTAGCATATGGTGTGGTGGTCACAGTTCAATGGCCAATGAGTTTAAATAAGAAGACTTCATTGAATTTTAAATTAAAAAGTTGATCATGCAATAGGAAATGTTGTTGGGAAAAAAAACTTTGCGAAAGAATGCCGTTGGGAGAAAGGTTGCTGTGGCGTTACATATTCAAAAGATTTTACAGAGGTATACATAGCAGTCATGTGCTGAGCGTGTCCGTTGTACCACTCTTGTGGGCTTCCTTTATTTTTCTTTTCTCTACGTAAAGGACACGGTCGTATTTGTAGCTCGAACTTTTTAACTGAATAAAAAGATATCACAGATTTAGAAACAATTTTTTCATACTTACGTCCACCAGCTATGCAGTGTGGGCAGCATCTGGCAGTTGTTAGGATTGATAGTTCACTTCTGGGACAGTTGGCATAAGGGCATTCTTGATTGGCGCACGATACAATTCCATCGCTGCACCTGCATTCATCACAATGCAACGTGTTCCATTCAGTAGCATCCTTCAAAATAAAGTCGAATGGCAAAAACGTTTTATTTTTTTTTAAAAATCTTTATTCAAATGACAAAAATAATAAAGTAAAATTAATTGATGATAATTTAAATTAAAAAATATTTTAGTTCAATAGTATAGTATCATAAATATATCCTGTAAAAATACGACTCACGAACAGTTAGTTTGCATGCACAAGACTTCACCCTCATACTATTCGAGAAGAAAAAGATTTTATTTTCCATTAGCCTCTGTAACGGCTGAACTTGAAACTAATGCAAGATTCGGGATATACGATTTACAATACTTTGTTACTACTACCCATTGAATGCAAAAGGAGTATTTTATTTCTTAAAAGAATTGTGTAATAGATACTGGAATTGTGCGAAATGAGATAAACAGAAAAGTAAGTGCTTCTGGAATCTTTAAGAATCTATGAAAATTGTGGAAAAATACAAATACACTGAAGAACCAAAACACTGACCAGCGCGTCTTTATGCAAATTGAAGCAACTGCAGGTAAACGACGGCGCGTGTGAAGGTTCTGAAATGATATTCTTACGACAGATGAACACGTTGCAGTGACTTTATGAAAAACATGACCTGAACGCTCGCCTATGCTTCTGCGTGAGATTTATGTAACAAACGAATTTGAACATAGAACCGATCTGAAAATTAAGAATGATAGAACTACAATGTTAAAAAAGTTGTGGAGATCTGAAAGGAGGCATAAATAGCCTTAGTCAGTGCACGATAGTCAAAAAGTAGAGATATTTTTATATGGTGAGTGCGCGGGAGTTGTTTAGTACAAAATTAGTACAAAAACCAGTGAGATAAAAGGATTGTTTTACGTCTGAAGTAAAAGTATTCAAGAGACAAGGCAATCAAAGTGAAGAGGCAATATTTTGGTCGAGCAGACAGAGCTTGTCTTAACTGTTCTGTAGGAAAAAGTTATTACTTTATATACGATCGTATTTAGTTTGTTTATAAGTTATTTCATCCATGCTTTTGTAATAATTTGTATTTTTTTATAATTTGTGTTGCAAAATGTACTTATTTATACTCAAGCTAAGTGCTCATCCATTTTAAATTTGCAACAATATAAACACCTGGTAGTGAGCTCTGTTAATCAGTGTTATTCTTGTTCTTCAGATAGAAAAGGCAGCGGACTCAAGTGAGTTTGATAAAGGCCAAATGAATGGGTCGGAACATTTCTGAGACGGCAAGGGTTGTTGGGTTGGGTTGTTTTACCTCTGAGCGGCACTTTTTTGCACAACATGGGCTAAATGGCCAGGTCACAAGGACCCCGAAGACTCAGAGAAGGTTGAGGGAGGGGACCCACTGGAACATTTGTTGGGAGACAGATGGTAGCCTCCCATCAAGGCCATCCAGCGTGTTCTTTAACATGCACAGGGTATGGCTCTCCAGCACACGGGGCCAGGGCTTAATATCCTATCCGACGGACAGCGTCTTTCCAAACCCATGGTGTCCCCCTACTGACTGTGAGCAGGACAGGGAGTTTTGCAGAGATAAATCTCAACGCTGACCCAGCTGGGACTCGAACTTGAGAACTATAGATTAGGAGCCTGGCGCACTACCGACTGAGCCACCCACGCCCCCGCCTAGGCTTGTGGGGTTCTCACGGTCAGCCATGGTTAATATTTTCAAAAAGTGGTCCGAGGAGGGAAAAACCATGAACCGTTGGCAAGGTGTGGGCTGACCAAAGTTCATCGATGCTAGAGGTGAGTGAAGCCTATCCCGTATGGTACGAGCCAACAGAAGGGATACTGTGGCACAACTCTCTCATAATTTGATTGCTGTTGATGGGAGTAATATGTCACAACACAGTATATCGAACCCTGCTGAAAATGGGGCTACGCAGCCACAAACCATTCCGAGTGTCCATGCTAACCTCGGTTCACCATTCAAAGCATCTACAATCAGCATGCCAGCATCAAAACTGGACCTTGAATGATTGGAAGAAGGTCGTCTGGCCATATTGAATCTCGTTTTCTGGATGACCGGTGATGTGTGCGTCATTTACCTGGGCAAGTGTTGGCACCCGGATGCACCGTGGTACGAAAACACGTCAGTGGAGGAAATGTAATGCTTTGGGCAATGTCCTGCTGCGAAATCGTGGATCCAGTCATTTATGTGCAGGAAACTATGACGTCTACCACCTACCTAAACATCATTGCAGACCAGGTACATCCTTTCATGGTAACGGTATTCCCCTCTAGATGTGCCTTCTTTCAGCAGGATAATGCGCCATGCCACACTGCCCGGATTGTTCGAGAATGGTTCGCAGAACATGAGGAAGACTACCAGGTATTGCCCTGGTCTCGAAATTCCCCAGACATCAATCCAATCGAGCATCTGTGGTTTGTGTTGGAACAGCACATCCGATCTGCAGTGGCTCAACCACGTAACTTACAAGAGTTAAAGGATCTGCTGGTAACGTGTTAGTATCAGATACCAAAAGACGCCTTTAGAAATCTTGTAGCATCCATGCCTCACTGGGTAAGAGCTGTTTTGGTAGAAAGTGGTGTACCAACATTATATTAGATAAGTGGTCATAATGTTTGGCTCTTCAGTGTACATATCTTCAGATGGAAATTTGGCTATATAATATTTCATCTGTTTTTAAAGTCTACTATCGTATCTAAACTTGGCCCCTTGTATGGGAGGTAATAGGAAACTTGATGCTTTTGATTTTAAATTCTTACACGGTGTGTTAGGCATTAGGTGGTTTGATGAGGCTAGACCAGTGATTCCCAACCTTTTCTGGATCATCGCCCCCTTTGGAAGAGAACAAAAATTTCAACGCCCCCTTAGTCCATAATAGTTAATTTTATTTGAAATATTAAAATATTGTTGCATATTATCTGTACCTAATTTATCTGTTTATTTATCTATTAAAAATCATAAAGCATAAATTAATAAAACGATAACCAAATGTACAATAAAATTGTTTATTAAAATTTTAAAAATAAACACAGAATCAATAAGAAATAAAAAATAATGAGATAAACACAAAATTAATAATAAATAAAAAAATTAATGAGATGGTTGAGGCTGGTGGAGTGTTAACAATTTGTTAATGTCGGGTTCCAATTTCGTTAACATCAATCGCAGATCACCACGTTCAGTGATGGGTAGTCTGTTCCTCTTCTTTGACAGTAAATTAGCACTGAATCTACGCTCAGCCATATAGAACGAAGGAAATGCGATTAAAAACTTCTGTACTATTGCCCACAATCCAGGGTAGAGAACTGGTATTGTTGATTTTTGAAGCCAGAACTCTTGGTATCCATGTTTGAATTTTACTTTGAGTACTTCGTTAGTCGTGAGTTCTAAGAGTTCCTCTTCCAAAGTTGATGATTCTTCAGTATCTATGTTTGCGAAAGGATCTAAAACCCAACTCAGTATATTCATGTTTAAAATATCTTTGAATCTTCCGATTTTGCAGAGACTGATGATAATGTGGGAAAGTGGTTGTATTCACCTCTACCTAGATTTCGTTTGAATAGAAGAAGTTTTCCCGCAAAAGCAGCTATGACGTTTTCTGTTTTAATTAAATTCAACTCATCACCTTGCAATTGTAAATTAACTTGATTAAATATTTTAAACAGGTCTGTCAAATAAGCGAGGTCATTTTTTGACGTAATCATGTTTTCGCGCAATTTTTCGTCTCTGTCTTCAAGGAAGTCCAGTACTGAGTCAAATAGATTGAAAAAACGATTCAGACAAACACCTTTAGAGAGCCAACGTACTCCTGTGTGCAGCAGCAAGTGATTGTAATCTTCATCATTTGCATTACAAAGCTTACCAAATAATTGGTCATTCAATGAATTCCTTCTAATCTTATTGATTGCTTTAATAACGTAATGGAGCGACGTATGCAGACGTTCATTCAAATTTTTTGCAACCAAATGCTGACGATGAATAATGCAATGTATAGCGAGTACATTTGGTACTGCTTGTTTCAAATGCGCTATAAAACCCTTATGACGCCCTGTCATTGCTGGAGCACCATCAGTAGCAACAGACAAAATATTGCAAATAGGAATTTCTTTCTCTTGTAAAAACATTTGCATGGTATTAAATATAGATTCTCCCTTTGTATCAGATTCCAAATTTTTAGCAAATAATAACTCTTCATGAAATTTTTCTTCTTTTATAAATCGTATAAGTAGAGCTTCGTTATTTGGTAGAGTTGATTCATCGAGTTGAATGGAACATTTGCAAGCCTTTAAGTAATCACATAATGATATTTCAACGTCTTTTGCCATTTCATCTATTCTTCTTTGCACTGAATTATTACTGAGATAAAGTTTTTTGATGATATCTGATGGTGTCTTATGATGAAGAACAGTTTTTAATATCTCTTTGACTGCCGGCAAAATTAATTCCTCGACAATTGTGTGTGGTTTTCCTGCTTTTGCGATTAACAATTAAACGTTATATGAGGCTCGTAGTCCATCATCATATTGTTTAGAAGACGACGCAAAAAGGTTTGACATAGTTGGCTGTTTTTAATATTGCTTTTCCAGTTCTTGAAAATAGGATAAATCTTTGTTCTTCTTATCAGCATGCATTTTATTTAAATGCTCTTGTAGCCTAGAAGGTTTCATAGCTTCATTTGCAAAAACGTTTCGGCAAATTAAACACATAGGTAATGATTGGTTTGTAGGAGAGTACGTAAATCCATATTTCAAATACTCAGTACTGTACTGCCGGCATTTCTTTTTAGATTTAGATTCAGACATTTTCAAATACAAAATAACTTCTCAACAGATTTATAGATAGTTATAAAAATAATGTTTATAATGACTTCTAACACTTATCACTCACAACTATTTATTACGGCGAAGCACATAAAAATAATAAAACATTCCTAGAGCTATCGCTTTTATAGAGTTGATTTTGTGCACGCATTAACTTGTATGTTTGCGATGCCGACGCACTTACTCCGTAAACAAGTCATTTCAAGCTCCCATATTCTTGTCGAAACATGTTAAACTGCATGAACCGGGTGTTTGCCTACCAACCTGCAAGGACTTGTTACCGTCAATCTATTCTAAACTAAAACAAAATAGGTACAGGTATACCTAATGCTAATTTAAAAAATGCTTATTAACGCGATAACAATAAGATAATTTACATAGCTAGATAAAATATTTATTCACGAAAACAGGTATTTTCAAAGTATTTTATTATATTAAAAAAATAATTATAAAAAAATATTAAATATAATAAATTTATTATTATTATAGTTTTATTGCATCAAGGTTGATTTGCCTATCAGGACGGACACACATATCCAACATAATAAGCCTGATATAGTAGTGCATGGTAATGAGATTACAATTATTGAAGTAGGAATAACATCTCAGGATAACCTGCAGACAGTAGAGGTTGAAAAGAAGAGGAAGTATGATCTGCTGGCTAATGAGTTGAGCCTAATTCACAAGTGTAATGTTAATATTATACCTTATGTTCTGACGTGGGATGGTATTGTAACTACGTACCATAAAGCATAAGCGACTTGGAGTGGGAAAACGTATTGAAGCTTATATCCAATCTGTGATCTTGAAGAGAACTTTTGAGAGCATCTCAGTCGACTTCAGACGTACCAGTACGCTAGTAGGCGGTAGCAGGGAACTTATTGTCCAAGCTGCAGTTGAAAAGCTGTACATGACGGATGAGGTAGTGGATGACCAGAATCACCAGGAGGATACCACAAAATAGAAGAGATAAAAAGGTTGTCACAGAAAATTCCATTAAATTTATTTATTTATTTGACCGCCCCTCTTGACTGCCTCAACGCCCCCCATTTGCCTCTGGATCCGCTACCGCCCCCATGGAAGGCTCCAGCGCCCACTGGGGGCGGTATCGCCCCCGTTGGGAATCTATGGGCTAGACGAAGGAGTCATCAGCCATTATTGAGCAGCATTTTGTGTAGTAAGAGACTGCCAAACATTGCACATGTTGTTCCCATCCATAATTACAAATTAACAAATAAATGACAATGTGCCTAAAGGCTTCATTAAAAAATGGAAGCCTAAAATTAAATCGATGAAAAACATAAAAAAAAGACCATATTATAATTGGACTTCCTTGCAAGTGCTCAGGATAGATTTGTTTGTAAAGGTCGTTCAATGAAAAGTGAGCAACATCTATATCTGAGCAATGGTCTGAGTAAACCTCGTGTTCTCATATAAGGAAATACGCATACATAGGATTGTTCAACGCCAGAATCGGTGGCAACTGTCGGCTTGAAAGTGATAGAGGTTATGCAGATTTACAAAATAAATATTATTATATTTGTTTCTCTGACTATCTAGGTTTACATCATATGTGAACTTGTCATATTCCTCACATAAATTTGAAGTGATTATCAGCCCACTGAGAGCGAGAATCTGACTTCTTAAATTGGTTTCTTCATAGAAGCCATCAGTCTAACACTGATCTTTCTTCTTATCACTACAGACTCCAATGCTAGAAAAAAAGGTATTCAATCATATAGAAAAAATAGTCTTCCAATTTTCGAATCCCTATTGAGGCATGACATCCTCTCTTGAACAAGTGCGAGCTTTGGAACTGTATTTACAAGAATCTCATCGTTTTCCTATTTTGTCTTAAAGCTTACATTCAACTTACTTTAACAGTTCTTCATTCCCCTGAACATCATTAAGCTAACATGATTCCTCATATTAATTTCTGTATTACGGGATAAAGGGCATTTTGGCCGGAAATTCCATCCTCATGCTCCCTCGAGCAGAAGAAATAAAAAGATTGGTATTAAAATTTATCAGTAATAATAGAAATAAACACATAACAAATGCTTAGATTTTAGAACTACCTATACCAACGTCGTAACTTAGTTGTACCGGCCTTCTGTTATAGGTGTTGGCATGACCTTCTTGGATCCCCCCTTCCCCCTTAGATCCGGTCGTCATGCTGACGTTTTAATTTGACTGTCAGAGTTCGCTGTTCGTTGAGTTTCTGGATCGTGGTGAAACCACAACTCGCAACGATATTGAGAAACCAAGAGCATGTGAAGGAATAAAGTCGAAACGAGCAAGACTTTTGAGTAAAACTGTTGTTTTTATACGTGATTATCATCTGCTCGAATATTGTCCAAGTAACAATAACAACATAGTCGCAATGCCTGGAACATCATCCCTGTATTTCTGGAATCTATGGTTTTAAATTTTCACATTTTTCGGCCTCTAAAAAAAACACCATGAAAAGAAGGATGTTGAAGTCGGAAGAAGAGGTGAAGTATGTCGTTAGAGACATTTTCAGGCAACAGCCCAAGTCGCTCAAGGAAAGAATATCGTCTGCTTATTTGGTGTTAAGATAAATGTTTGATTAGGCATGGCGAATTTGAACAGGTCAATAAACGATTTACGCTTCATTTCCTATTTACCCATTTCGTTTTAACGGCTAGTATAAACTGAACTTTCCTATCCCATGGCTGCTTTAGGATTATGTATATTTTTTTACGTACTTCTGGATTGTATAAGAAATTAGAACTACCAAGTTTAATGGAAATCCTTCAAGAGCAGTTTCTTCTCAGACTTCGCCTAATTTAACTATTGCATTTGAATGCAGATAAGCACCAACTGCCCATGAACTTTAAGATTGGGCTTTGTGTTCTCGATCTTGATTCTCATCGATTTAACTTGTAATTCAAAACATAAAGCAGTGGTGAAAATCCTACTGCCGAGGGCTGGAAATTGGGTGGAACGTGGATGGATGCCGTTCTCTTAATCCCAGACCTTTTTGTTGCTGTTGATGATTTTGATACATTATATTAAACGATAGGAGAGTCAGAGTTAGAATTAACCTGATTCCCTCTCAGCCATCACTCACAATCGTCTATATAATGAACCATAATGTGAAAATTAAAATTTCATTTGGAGTAGCACTTGGGAACAAACAGGAAAGCAATACTTACATCGAGATGCTGTGCAGGATCAAACATTTAAACACACATTATAGTTCAACAACCTAAGAAGATTTTTTGCGGTTAAATAGACTATACTAGTACATACTTCAGACCCGGCTTTCCTATTAGGCAATGGTGACTCGTGAATAAACCTTTTGGTGGGGCACTTTGACTACGACAGTAAGGAAAAAATGGGGAGATGTCTGATATTGCATTGAACCTAATAGGACTGAAAAGACGTTTGGTACTGCATATTATATTCTTCCATTTCAGCTATTCTGAAAACGCATTATTCAACAAAATATTTTTAAAAAACGAACTCTAAAAAAGGTGTTCTTGTCCTTTCTACTTCAATTTAGTACTTTGTCCCTCTACTGTAAAAATTACTTAATACAATAATAATAATAATATTTATTCATCATCTAGTTCAAATTCAACAGATATTTCTTATACATTTATAGCACAAAGCCTTGAAAAACATTTAGTCTAGATGTGAAAAAGACTATCTGAATAATAAGAGCAATAATACAACTGAGAATAAAATAAAATTAGCAAAACAAAAATTAGAAAAGTTGTTTTCAACATTTTATGCCAAGGAATTTAAACCTATGCAGGCTACAAAGTTCATTTATAAATGAAATTCGGGTAACAATCCAGCTACGACACACTGCATAAAATTATCTCTTACAGTTTATAATCGCAAAATATGCAATTTATCAAAATATGCAGCCGAGTTGATTCAAAAATTAAAAGCAAATAAAGCTGCCAGAATCATTAATATTACTAACGTATTTTTTTTAATTCTCTTTTAAACAAATAATAGTTCTGTTTTTTTTTTCATTCCTAAGGCTATAATCTAAAGCAGAGGTTCTCAACCTTTTATGCTTCACATATCCCATGGAAATGTGTATGTGACTGGCATACCCCTTATATAGATAGATAAAACTATAGTTATAGTATAACAATGGGAATAAAATAAAACACATATATATATAACATATATCTAGCGACTTTTGGGCTCTCACGGCGTGCCCCAAAAAATTTACCGCGTATCCCCAAGGGATACGCGTCTTATTTTGTTTGTTGGAGCAATTTTTTTAATCACATACAGTTTTCTAACAGGTGTCCCAAATCATTGAAGATGGTGGATACACTGCTGGTTTGGAATGTAGATGAAACTAGTCTTTTTTGGAAAAAAATGCTGAGTAGAGCCTACGTAGCAAAATCACAAAAAAACTATCTATATAAGGGGTATGACCTTTCTATTTTGCAGTTTAAATTTAAGATTAATGAACCTGTTTTTCTAGCAGAACTTCTAGCAGTTATATTTGCAATAAATTGGTCCCTGAAATTTAGTAATAAACATATAGTCATTTTCTCTGACTGTAAAAGTACTCTAGACATCTTTCAACAAAACCCATTTAAAAATAACTTCCCCATTTTTTTAACTGATATTTATTCACTGACATATGATCACCTAAATGGAAATAATATAATAATTTTACAATGGCTACCCTCTCATGTGAATATAAAACATAACGAATATGCAGATTTATTAGCTAAAAATGCAAAACATCTTAATAATAGAATCACTACCCCTTTTCATTTTATATTACACAAAAAATCAAATAAATCTAAATTATTAATTAAAACACAGAATTGGTATAACAATAAAGCAATTAATACACATCGTTATTAAATATCAAATACAATTGAAAAATTTTCAAACTATGGTTTAAGTAAAAGAGAAATAATCACAATACTCAGAATAAAAGCTAAATTAGCTCTCACTAACTCAACTTTATATAAATTTAAAAAAATTGATTCTCCAAACTGCAATAAATGTAATGTAAAACAAATGATAGAACACATATTATTTAATTGTAAAAATTACGAACCAGAAAGAAAATCTTATTTTAATAAACTAAAAGCATACAATATTTATATTTATAACTTTAAAAAATATCTTAGAACCTACCAGTAAGAATCTTAAACCTATCCTATATAAATCATTAATTCAATTTCTTAAAAATATTAATATTTTAGATAAATTGTAAAAAACTAAAAATATACCTATATAAATGAAAAATAATTAGATAGAGAAAAAATGATAAAAAAATGGAAAAAATACAAAAAAATAAAAAATATATATATATAAAAAAGAGAAATTTTATTTTCACTAAAATTTTGTCTGAATGAGTCTACATCTATCAAGTTATTAGATGTAGGAATTTTCATTTGTAGATTTGGTTTGGATCGCTTCAGGAGATCGTATGTTAAATCCGCTGCTCATCAATCGACCCTAAGAACAAGGTCAATGAAAGTTGTAGATTTGGATAAATTTCCAGTGTATTGGATGGAAAACAAAAAAGCCTGAGCTACAAAAGAAACTATTCGTGAAAATTCTGTCTAAAATATAGGTTACTTTTTTTTACTCCGATCAGATTATAAATTGATATTTGTTATTTTAAACTGAATTACTCATCGTAATTTTCACTTGAAGAGTTCTCCATTTTGGTTATATTTCATTTTCAATATTAATTTATTATATATATTTCATTACATATAGTATTAATTTATTTTACAACGAATTGTAAAAAAAGCGATACGGTTACAATAGAATTTTTAAAAAATGACTAAAAAAACAACTATAATGATAGTTGCTGGGATCGAACAAGGAGGATACCTTTACATTAGTAGTAGGATAATGGGGGTTCCAACTCAGTGGCGGGTAAATGTTAATCCTATGGGACCCGCCACCAATGTGTTTAGAGTGGTGGCGGGTCATTATCAATCACATTGGTCAGAATTCTCACTATTTTAAGACAGAAGTCGGGCAGTGTTGAAAAGAATACCTCCCCCTCCAGTGATTCATTAATCTGAAATTATATTATTCAGCTAAATTGGACGCAACAATTGATGAAAAAAACAGATGGTATTGGATAACAATCGTAATTTCCAGAGATCACCATCTTGGATAATCAATCGTAATTTCCAGAGACAACCATCTTGGTTTCCGGCATCATCACCTTCGCACCACAAACTCCCCCGATTTTGCCGTTGGTCCGCTATTTTAAATTCCGACATTTTGAATCATGACGTCATCTGCAAAAATATCTAAGTCCGCCATCTTAGTTTCCATCATCTAAAACCTTAAAATATTCCAGCTAAATGTCCAAATGTCAAACTTTCTACTGTGATTACTGCCTTCACCGTTTCCCGAATGAATTACTCTTGAAGGCTCATGTTCCCTATTGTGAAGAACATGGACCACAGAGAGTAGAGTTTCTAACTGAACAGGAGAAATGGCTGAAATTCACAAATTTCAAGTTTCAACAGCCCGTTCCTTACGTAATTTACGCCGAATTTGAATCATTCCTAGTGAAAGCGGACACTTGTATGCGTGACCCTTCAAAATCTCACACCACTGTCACAGTAAATCATGAACTCTGTGGATTTGCATATCTTGTTGTTGGATCTAACGGCTGCAACTATAAACTAAAAAAAGAGATCAAACCAATGCAACTTTTAAATCACGAAAAGGAATCATTTAGCAACACTACTAACTGTTATATTTGCAAAGAGGTTCTGGAACTGGATCGAGTGAGGAATCACGATCATTTAACTGGCAAATTCCGAGGAGCCGCCCATAATGCGTGTAATCTCAATTTTAAGCTCACAAAAAAGATTTCAGTTATATTTCATAACCTAAAGGGATATGACAGCCATCTTATTATGCAAGGAATCGGTATGATCAAAAATAAGATTAATTGCATTCCCATTAATATGGAAAAATACATAGCATTCTCCTTTGCAACTTTGGATTTCGTAGACTCCTATCAATTTTTAAGTGGATCTCTTTAGAAGCTAGTCAATAATTTATCAGCAGAAGAATTCTATATTTTAAAGGAACATATTGAACCTGGACAGCAACGTCTGGTTTTAAGAAAAGAAATTTACCCCTACGATTACATTGAGAGCTGCAAAAGTTTGAAGAAATGTTATTACCCCCACGTGAGTCATTTTACAATCAACTTACAGAAGACGTGCTAGAGGAAGAAGACTATATCCATGCAATGAAAGTATGGAACACATTCGACATAAAAAACCTAGGCCAGTATCACGACTTGTACCTGAAGACCAACGTGCTCCTCTTAGCTGATGTGTTTGAGAATTTCAAAAAATTATGTCAGATACTATGAAATTGGTCCCTGTCATGTTTACACAGCTCCTGGACTAGCCTGGCATGCATGCCTGAAGATGACAAATGTTAATCTAGAGCTGATAACAGAACCTACAATGTACCTTTTCCTGGAAAAAGGAATACGAGGAGGAATTTCAGTAATATGCAATCGTTTTAGCACTGCAAACAACAAGTATTTAGATACCTATAATCCTGTTACCTCAGTTACCATTAATATTCATAAGTGGGCATGGTCGATGACGTCACCAAAAATTTCCCTAGAAATTTACGAAAGCACTGTGCATGGGGTTACGCTATCCTGGGACTGTACTACTCCAGAATCCCGCTAGTGGGGCTCTGAGCAAAAGCCTCAAATTATCGTTCATATCATGACTCAGCATTAAGTGTTTCACTGCCATCTGGTGGTTGAAAATGTAATTAAGAAATAAATAATTCAGTATTTAATTTGCTTCTTGAAGGTAGAAAGTACTTGAATATCATGTTAATTTCCACTAATTAACCTGTATTAATTCGTTTTGTATATAGAATGCGTTGATGACAGTAAAATAAGTGGAAATATCCAATTAAAATTCTTTATTTTCTTATAATTTAAGGGGGAAAATAACGTTTTAAAGAGTTGACAGGATTTGCGTAGAGATGCATTTAAACAGGAAATATTGCTCATGTTACTTCCAATTGGATACTTAACTGTTGAATGAGAAAATTATATTAATTAGTAATTAATGCGTAAAGTACTAAAAAAGTGCATAATATTGAAACACAGAACATGCGATATCTAAGTCTGAGAGGTGAACATATGTTAATAAGTTACTTAGTTTTTTTATTTCTTATATGCAAAGTTAAAAAGAGGGAATTATCTATATTTCTTGATATTAAACAGCTGAGATTAGTAATTACATGGTGAATTTCGCCAATTTTCAATGCATTTAGGAAAACGATTATTTTTAATTAAATCATCATACTTTTTGTCACTAGGAAACATTCCAAAGTAAAGCAATTATTAACTAAGTAATTCGAATAAGAGTATGAAAATCTACTTTTTTTACCATTTACTTACTTATAAGAAAAGTATATAAAATTGATCTATACACCTCTGTATTATATAATGCCGAGAAATTATCCTTTTCCTTGTAGATCATTATTGAAAAGTATTAATATTCAAGAAACGGTGAAATCTGCTCTAAAACGCTTGATAATAAATTCCTTTATCGCCAAATGGCTGATAATTTCGATTATTTCTCTGTAAAAATCTAATGTAGTGAATGTCAGGGATATTACGTCTCTGCAAAATCAAAATTAATTTAGAATTTCATCCCCAGGTGATAAATTTCTCATAAACAAGAATCCGGTGCATTTATTGAAGTCCTACCACTTTTGAGAAGTGATTGCTTAAAAAAAAACGCTGATTTCGAGGAGGGTCGACAGGTAGTGTAATGACCTATGAGCAAGCAAGCAAGCGATTCGAATTGCGATAATTTCGAAAGGAAATCGTATGTTTTCATCACTTCTTAATATTTAAAAACGTCTCTACGTCGCGAAATTATAAGTAATGTTTACTAAACCATGAAAATTAAGAGAATTACCGACCTTTTATTATATGTGTAATCCTAGAAATGCGTGTATTTAATAGACTTCTTTCCCAGCGACCTGATTCCCCAAACGAGTTGCTGCTTGTGGTATGACGCAAAAACACATGTACTCTAGGAGAGTCACAAGAGGCAACGTGAGAAGTTGCGACAACATCTACGTTGTTTATCTTCTCACTTGCTAAAGATAAGACACGACTCAGAATTTCAGACAACACACATATATTTCATTTTAAAATTTTTATTGATATTAAAGTATTGGGAGATACAGTGAATAAACAATGATAATGAGTAGGTTTCACATAATATTTTACACAAGTAATGATTTCCATTGGTTTGCAATTCTATTTATCCATTTCCCAGTGATGCTTTTTTACATTGGTTACAAATATATTTTACAGCCTGCTTACAAAAATGCAGGTTAACAGTGGAAATGGTTTTACATACAACAGTCTACATATGGTAATTATGTCATGCCCACGTAATTTTATTACGTGGCCAAGACTTCACAGGCTTCGAACGACATTAGGTTAGGCTCCATTTTAATAGTGACATTTTCGATTGCCTCCATTTTTGGGTCCAGTTCAACGAAGAGGAACTCGGCCGCGGGCCCCGAACTTTTCAGATTGAGCCTGGAACCCCAGAATACGTGACATGCCTGGTAAACAACGTTGGCCGGAGGGGAGCTGAGATTCGCACCTCGGCTACTCTGGCCAATCCCATACACCCACGCATGAGCGTAGGTGACCTCCACAAGGAGGGCCAGCGAAAAAGGACAAGAAAGAATTTGGCGAAAAGAGTCTCTTCTTCATGTCCAGGCTGTGTGGTCGGCAGCAATGGTCCTCTCCAGTTAGCAGAATCCCGAAATGTGAACAGTGTATGTGCGGGAGAAGCGCTAAGCAGCCCGGGCTCCCAGAAACTTGGAGCGCAGCGACCCAGTGATTGCCATCCCGAGGGACTCCTGACTTGCTGAGGTAAGGGGGTACTATAATGAAACTGGCTCCGCTTTTCTTTTGCATTTGAATGTATTTCTGTAAACGATCGTCACTGTACCAGAGAGGAACCGTCTTAACTGTTAAGGACTGTTAGAGTCACGAGCAAGTAGTTCTTCATCACGAACTGTTGATTAATAAACTTGCAAAGTTCCCTTAATTGAAAAGGGCCATACTAGAGGCATTGTTGAATCTGTCCCAAAAGTGGGAACTACATATGTGTAGAATGTTTGAAGGTAATTCTGTTAATAAATGTGTATTTTATTTTTAACTGAAAAATTATTTCAGTTCTCATTATTGCAAATGTCTGTTAACTTGGTTGTGGGTCCAGGAATTTGCCTTGATTTTTGCAGCAAAGAACGCATCACAGCCTAAAAATTGTGCCGCCCTAAAAATACACAAGGGGGGGGGTCACAACAATTACATGCAATATTTTTACATATACAGGAGTTACACAAAAAAATTATACATACATTCAGATAAAAATCATCATTTTTTTTTATACATACTAATATATAGCTCAAACATAATAAAAATCACAGTGAACATATTTAACAAAATATTCGTTTTCTGTTACATTATTTTTTCATCGTTTTGTAGTGTCCATACAAAAGGATGTCATAACCATTTTCTAAAATATATCTTTTGTCATCGAATAATGACAGACCAAGTTTTACACCTTTCACTGTATGAAGACGATGGTTGCTGCTTTGAATCCTTGTCAAATCTACTCGAGAAGGTGATTTGTTTATCAAGCAGTTTCTGCAATCCTTGTTATGAAGGGCTCTTTTTATGATGTATTTTGGGACTCCTTTTCCTGTCTTCTTCTCCTCTTGAAAACTCTAAAGGGTATACATTTTTGAACGAAGACCTACAAATTCTTTTTTGCAGGAACTCCTGAAAATTCATCTTTATTTTACCTAGTAACCTTTTTATTATGTATACTATGTAAAATACGATCTATGTGATAATCAGACATATCGAAATGATCTATATCCTCTTTGATATCGCCATACACGTTCTCGGTTTGAAGCTCGTAGCAGAGTGAATCTGTATCAGTGAACAATAATTTAGCTTTTCCTCCATATTTTGAACAAATATAGTCATAATAAAACCTATACATCAGTATTTTACTAATATCTAGAATACTGAATACAGCGTAAATTGGTCTGTTGAGTTTCAATTTAGATTGCTTTGATTGTACACATGCGAGTTCGCTGTCAAAAACACTAAAAGCGCGAAAAGCTGGCGATGCTACGAGTTTACATACACTCTTTGGGGTCTGAGTCAATTCAATTTTCATTCGATTTCTCAAATTTCCCTTCGTTTTTCCAAACACGGCATTATTTATCAGTTTGAAGAAGTCCTTCTTGAAGTCATTTGTAGCTTTCTTCCGCTGATCTGTATCAAATTCTATATATGGTTTTAGCCAGCAAGATTGTGTGAATTCTAATATGCGATGTATTTTCTTCAGCTGCATACTGAAGGCTAAATATTGTTTCATATTACGGTAATGAAGGAGATATTTTCCTTAGAATATAGATTTGGGACTAGTTTCATGACTAATTGGCTGGTATTTATTCCAAGGTTATGAGCAAGCTCTTGACAATGTGGTAATAGCATGTTGTTATGTAATCTAAAATTTCTCAGGGGTAAGTGGATAATCAATATGCTTGTCGTGTAGAGAAACTGGATAATCTTAATCAACTTCCAATACATACCCTTTATTCGAATCATCAGCAACTGTGGTAATATCTAGATCTTCTATTTCTACTCTATTAAACCATCGGAAATCACTTTGAGGGAGATATTGTGACATTGCCCCTCCGTAAAGACTGTTGGCATCGTAGTACATAATGTATTTAGAGGGTAACTGAGGATTATAGGTATCTAAATACTTATTGTTTGCAGTGCTAAAACGATTGCATGTCACTGAAATTCCTCCTCGTATTCCTTTTTCCAGGAAAAGGTACATTGTAGGTTCTGTTATCAGCTCTAGATTAACATTTGTCATCTTCAGGCATGCATGCCAGGCTAGTCCAGGAGCTGTGTAAATATGACAGGGACCAATTTCATAGTATCTGACATAATTTTTTGAAATTCTCAAACACATCAGCTAAGAGGAGCACGTTGGTCTTCAGGTACAAGTCGTGATACTGGCCTAGGTTTTTTATGTCGAATGCGTTCCATACTTTCATTGCATGGATATAGTCTTCTTCCTCTAGCACGTCTTCTGTAAGTTGATGGTAAAATGACTCACGTGGGGGTAATAACATTTCTTCAAACTTTTGCAGCTCTCAATGTAATCGTAGGGGTAAATTTCTTTTCTTAAAACCAGACGCTGCTGTCCAGATTCAAGATGTTTCTTTAAAATATAGAATTCTTCTGCTGATAAATTATTGACTAGCTTCTAAAGAGATCCACTTAAAAATTGACAGGAATCTACGAAATCCAAAGTTGCAAGGGAGAATGCTATGTATTTTTCCATATTAATGGGAATGCAATTAATCTTATTTTTGATCATACCGATTCCTTGCATAATAAGATGGCTGTCATATCCCTTTAGGTTATGAAATATAACTGAAATCTTTTTTGTGAGCTTAAAATTGAGATTACACGCATTATGGGCGGCTCCTCGGAATTTGCCAGTTAAATGATCGTGATTCCTCGTCGTCGATTCCAGTCGGCGTAAATCACGTAAGGAACGGGCTATTGAAACTTGAAATTTGTGAATTTCAGCCATTTCTCCTGTTTAGCTGGAAACTCTACTCTTTGGGGCCCATGTTCTTCACAATAGGGAACATGATCCTTCAAGAGTGATTCATTCATGAAATGGTGAAAGCAGTTGGGTTGTTTTACCTCTGAGCGGCACTTTTTTGCACACCATGGGCTAAATGGCCAGGTCACATGGACCCCGAAGGCTCAGAGAAGGTTGGGGGAGGGGACCCACTGGAACAGCTGTTGGGAGACAGATGGTAGCCTCCCGTCAAGGCCATCCAGCGTGTTCTTTAACGTGCACAGGGTATGGCTCTCCCACACACGGGACCACAGCTTAACGTCCCATCCGACGGACGGTGGCCTTTCCAAGCCCATCGGTGTCCCCTACTGACCGCGGACAGGGCGGGGAATTTTGCAGAGATAAATCTCAACGCTGACCCAGCTGGGACTCGAACCTGGGAACTACAGATTACGAGCCTGGCGCGCTACCGACTGAGCCACCCCCGCCAAGGTGAAGGCAGTAATCACAGTAGAAAGTCTGATATTTGTGTTTGGTGAGAGGACTGAGAAGTCTACTCATATTCTTTATGGAGCAATAATGCCGCTTTTCATCATCTGATTACAGCAGCAGATTTGCGTGTCCTTGAAATCTGAATGGTGTGATGTAGAGCAGGAACACCTCTTTCTCGTATCCAAAAACATTGACAGAAATATTGTTCATTTTTCCGAATTTTGATATTTGATATATTGCTATAGGGAAAATTAGATCAGATGTGTTTAATTTTTCTTCTAAATGTATGAAATTGTTAAGGCGCTCAGTGTTTCCTATAGTGAGATACATAGAGGCTAAAAACAGACCAGAGAAAACATTTTTGGTCAGAATTACATACATTAACAATAGCACGTTTTAATAGTAATTCTCTAGGAGTAGGGGCATAACTAAACCCCGCAAGAGGGATATATTTTTCAATGGTTCTGTTTTGGTTTCTTCTGGGGTATTCTTTCATCTTCAGAACGTTTTCGTTTATCATTATGTGACTTTCTTTGATGCTGCAAAAGACTGTCTTTTCTTCCAATCTCCATTGCACATTCGTCGAATTTGCAAGTTTTCTTGGAGGTGTGGGGATAACTCATGATGTCGGATGTCATCTCTAAATGAGGATGTTGATTCGCATTGAGAGCACGTAAACAGACTATTTCCATCATGATTTCTCTTATGAGGAATGAGATGGATCTGATGAAGGCCTTCTCACATATATCACATGGATACATTATAAAACAGTGACTTGTAAAATAGCTGATGTATATTGCATGAGGATGTTGAAAACTATCAGTGTTGGCTTCTAGCAGTTGAAAAATCACACAGACACAGCAACAGAGAACTGTCACTATCAATGTCTGACAACAGAATGAGGATTCTGACTGATGGATGTTGTATTTATACTAGAAAAGGACTATCCCGCAGAAGCTGAAATTAAAAAAAGAATCGTAATTTATAATGATCGGTTATTCCTACTTCAGCTACCTTTAACCACTCTAAGCATGTATTGCCCTTGGCATAATGGATACGGAGATACTGAGGACGCGCAATCGAATCCCACCATGGAAAATAATTTTTTTTTAAATATGGTGCGTGTGTTAAACACTAGATGGCGCCACAATTAGCTGGAATCTTTCAAGGTTTTAGACGACAGAAACCAAGATGGCGGACTTAGATTTTTTGCGAATGACGTCATGATTGAAAATGGCGGAAACAAAAATGGCGGACGAACGGCAAAATCGGGGTAGTTTGTGGCACGAAGGTGATGACACTGGAAACCATCTGTTATATATCAATTATTACGCCCAATTTAACTGAATAATATAATTTCAGATTAATGTATCACTGGAAGGAGGTATTCTTTTCAACAAGTCGTAGATCTCAGAAATGTTGGATATGATGGGCCCTTCAAAGTCAAAGGTTAAATTTCGATATGCAGTGATGGCTATTTCAGGAGGTAAAACTCAGAAATAAGAATAAGTTTCATATTCGGTGTCGCATTCAAGGTCAAATAGAGATCGGAGAGATAGTCTGGAAATCAAGAGATGCCGAACACACTATTTCATTTCTAGTGTAATATTAATATGGAAATTTCAGCTTTCCTTACCTCTATTAGTTTCTCTTGGTACTTGCAGACGTTCATCCTTTTGTTGCATTCAGAACAACACAGATTAGTTCCTGCTGTTAAGTTTCCTTCCTAGATAAATATATATATTAATAAGGCGCTCCTTGTAAATTGATAAAGAATTTTAAATCAATTCTAGATTGAAAGACAGCGAATAGAAATATAAGACAAAAATAACGTGACTGTGTTAACATTAAAGTAATGTTAAGCACTTAGTTTAACAAAGGGTTTTAATATAACCAAATGTAACGCAACTAAGGTAATTAATGGTAATTTTAATAAATTCAGGGATTTTATATATCGTTAGGGGCAAACATTTACGTTGAAAGGTGAACTTTACTGAAAACACATTACAATACACAATGAAGAGTATTTTTACTTTAGAAAACTGAAAAACTATTCATTTCTTTAACATCGACTTTTCACTGTAATAGATAAGCATATATTTTTTCTGTCTTACTTTGATGAACATTCAGCTGAAGGATAATTACTTTGCTAATCTTTATCAATAAAGCCAAGACAATAGTTCTGCTGCTGTAATTTAGGCCTGGGATTATTTTACCTTCATTTTTGTGTGCCTGCGATGGAAGATTGGAGAAAAATGTAAAGTTCGCAAACTCACAGAGCCTTATAAATCTGATACTTTTTGAAAATTACAGTTTTAAATTTTTGTAGCTTATTCCGCTAGGAGCGAATTTGTAGGCAGTCAATCAAGACACTCCAGTTGTCATCTGATCAATGCATGCTGGTACATGTGATGGAAGTCTAAGTTTTGGCATTAATTTTTTAACGTTAAGCATTTTTTTTACAAATATGCCGTGATTTGGTTTGAAGGTGTGATTATACATTATGCAGTACATACATTCTGATTTATTTAATACTTTATCATCGGAACTGGTTTTTATTATATCTCACAATTCTGTTGCAACAGTTAACCTGGGATTTGTAAAAAGAAACAGCGTACAAGTTGTTATCATGGTATTAGCATCCCTTGATAACTAATAATATGGAAATTAAAATATTATAAAAAAAACAGTTTTACATCTCAAGCCTAACAGAAGTCAACGAACCAGGAGTTTATTATTGAGTTCTACATCTCTTCCACTCCTGAACTTTCAGACCGTTGGGAGATTCAGTTTCTCTGAGAACCCACATCACACGGTTGGATGCGTAATATGGTTATTATCTTCTCAGCGTCCCTCCACCACTAAACCAATTGAGAACGTGAACGTAAGACTGGAGAGCTGGTTTTGAATCGGGAAGAAAGAATATTACCCTGAACACCGCACAGTTCTGAGTCTTCTTCCCATTTAGTCAGTTACAGAGAGCGTCAGAAAATCTGAGCTAGATAGTGCCCACCCCAGCTGTGAGTAAAGCCATTGGTCGTTTGCTCTTGAGTTCTTTGCTCTTGAGCTGCATCAGCTGAGCTTCTATCTTCAAGTTAAAAGTCTGCCCTCATTTTTACATATTATTTATCCGAATGCCATCACAACAGACGAGGATTTGGACCACCCTTTTGACGGATGTTCATGCCTAGATAACGAGAGATTTAAGTTTTCCTCAGGGAACTATCTTTTCAAGACCTTGGGGCTTCACTTCAGGTGTCTATGAAAATAGAATTCGTTTCTATCTGCTTCACCGTTTTTGCAAATTAGTACAGCTTTTTAGATCAGCTTTATTCTTTTGATTAAACTTTGTTACCCAAATTGCAGAGTTGAGTGAATCTATTAGTCAATGAACTGAGCCCCGACATCTCTACTAAGCAGGGAGTTTAATAATCGCTTAAGTTCACTATAAGATCATTAACCTTCTAGGGACCAACTGCGGTTTCCCTCATAACAAAGTCCAACAAAATATGTACTCAGCCTGCAACGGTCGGGTGGTGAAACAAGCAGTATGCGGTACATTTCCAGAAGATAATTTATAAATATTTTGCATGTTTATTTAAACATATTTTGCGTTTTGTATTTTAACATTTTCTGGTGTGATCTCTGGTTATATTCTGAAATACAGGTTACAAAAATCTTACTTTTGTTTTTCAAGCAATAGTCCAGTTCACCCTTGAATACTTAGGAGATATGCATCGTGACTCGTACGTTAGGACATCTGGGGTGTTGTTCCAACAAAAATAACCGCAAAAAAGATAATGGAATTTGAAATTTAGTATTCGTTATCTCTCTTATTTAAAAAATAGCATATTTATAGAAATCAGTTATGCAGTTGTACACAGCATTTACTCTGTGGATCGGTACTACATCATCTGCTTCAGTTTGTACAATATGAATTTATCCATTATGGCCACCACCCAGGTTGGGTTATCTCTGAGCAGCACGTTTTGCACACAATGGGCTAAATGGTTATATCAGAAGGATTCCGAGGGCTAAACAAGGTTTGGGGGAGGGGACTCACTCCACAGTTGTTAGGAGTCAGATGGTAGCCTACCATCAAGGCCATCCAGAGTGTTTCGTTATCGTGTACAAGTTATGGCTCTCCAGCCATAACTTGGCACACGGGGGCCATGGCTTAATATAGGTCGGTCTTTCCTACCTGCCACCACCCAGAATCTTAACATTATCTATTACAGCGATTTAGACAAATTTTGGTTGGATGGGGTTTTATGGTGTAAGAGCAACAGAGGTTATATTGCATCAAACTAAGTGAAATAAAAAGATAAATTAACATCGAAACGACAAGCAAAAAAGAGAAAAGCAATCAGTAGATGAATATATATATATATTATATATATAAATAAAAATGTATAACAACAAACAGTAGTCATAAATTCCTGGTTCAAAAAGAGCCAACAATTTTTAAAAAAATTTCGAATGGTGTATAGGACCCATGTCATCTGTAAATGGTAGCTGAGTAATCACTGGAAGGAGAGCTATGCACAGAGGAGATGATGTACAGAACCGGCCAGGCCTAGCACCTAATGTCCGACTCCGACTTCTCGTGGTGCAGACTACTAACACCTTTCAAAAGAGATGCTCTCTTATGGAACGAAACGGAAGAGAAGGGCTGCCGGATCAGTGTGGACTACTCATCTGGCAGCCCTCCCCAACTATGGATCAACTACACAGGGTCCTGGTGCTGACCATATTCACCAACCGGAATGGAATAAAGACTGAGCTTGATTATGGATCCTAAATTTGCTGCACTGGTGGGTGTCTGTTGAGGGACAATCTGCCGCTGGTTTTCGGTTTGCTTGTGGGAAGACAGCCCCACCTTTTGTGGTTGACTAGAACAGACCCTTTGTGTGGTTGGCTCCCATTCTTTGTAATGATGATAGATGCATTGCTTTCTTTAATGTTTCATCAGCAGGTAGATAATCTTGATCAGAGGTCATCGCAGGTACCTGAACTTTTGCTTCTACGGGCATCATCAAACCTACATTGGAAGAAGTCTTCCAGTGTAGATGGCTTCAGCCTTTAGTAATGGAGGAACGGGTCTTTGCCCTATGCCTACGATTAAGGGATTGTTTGATATTGTCAGAATTCCCTCTCTCAATAAGCATAGTTTCTTTAAACATCCCACTGACCATTTTCTCTCCATAGGTAGTTGAAATGTGAGGACTCTGCACAGAGATTATTCTCTTGATGTCCTCACGACAGAATTGCAGCGTTATAATTTAGATATTCTCGGCATGCAAGAAACCAGATGGACAGATAAAGGTCAGATTCTTAAAAATAATCCTAAGTTTCTCTTTTCACGGAAGGAAGACAATAAACATCACCAAGGCGTGGAGTGGGTCTGCTTCTCAGCAGACACGCTAGTGATGCTCTTCTAGGATATGAGTGCATTAATGAAAGGTTTCTTACAGCAAAATTTCAGACAAGCGTTAAAGACTTGAATGTTATCTGCTGTTATGCCCCACTGAGGATGCTGATGAGGATGAGAAGGATAGGCTTTACAGACAACTTCAGGATATTTTGAATTCTGTCAGGAAAGGAGATATTACCCTTGTTCTAGGTGATTTCAATGCCAAAGTTGGTACTGACTCTAACCTTTGGGGATGGTTGATAGGCCCTTTTGGTATTGGTAACTGCAATGGGCAACGTCTCCTACAGGAAAGTAAACTCAATGGTTGGAGAATAAGTAACACTTATTACAAACACCGCGACATACATAAGTACACATGAATTTCACAGGATGGGCTGCATAACAATATGATTGAGTATATATTCTTATAATTAGTAACAAATGGCCTAGTTCTGTTAGCAATACCAGGTCGTATAGGGGAGCTGAAATTGGATCTTACAATAACCTTGTTAAAAGTGTCTTGCAGCTTAAACTTAAGAAGTGTTGTGCTTAAATAAGTTAGCATTAACACTGCAGCTCTGAAAGACCCAGTTATAACTAAAGCTTACCATGATAGTTTACTTAGTCATTATGACAATCATGGTTTGCTTACTACTGAAGTTGAGGAAGAATGGGACAATTTTAAACAGGGTTTTCTTGAAACAAACAGTACTCTTTTGGATAAAAAGGAGAAGAGGAGGCAAAATTATTTGAGTGATAACGTACTGGAGCTTATTTCAAAAAGAAATATTTGCAGCAATGTCGTGTAACGCTCCAAATATTATTAACTTTTCAAGTTGGACATTTTGTCAGATCCAAATTTATTCAAAATTCGAGATAACTTGTCGGACGCCAGGCAATATTAACTTGCCAAATAAAGTTGAATAGGATTCGTTTATATTTGTCTAGCGTTATTTATCGAGTAAGGATTCAAAAAGGATTGTCGAGTTTAATTACAGTTTAAATCTAATCAAAAAACAATTAAGGTTGCTAAAGAGAAAATAGCAAAAGTCAAAAATTTTAAAACAAACAAAGTTTATTTCCAAAAAATTCAAAGACTCACCAATTCAGTTGATGGATACAACAGTTAGAGTACTAACAACTCACATCTACCTAAATCTCTACTAACAACTCCTATCTACACATACTGATGCAACGTACTCCACATACTATAACTCTACATACTACTTCAACATACTTCAGGTCCTACTAACAATACTAACAATTTCGATTCTGACTCTGTGACCTAACGTCACTTAGCTATGACATGCTGGGTACAAATCCGGTACATGTCTGTTGCAGGCCAGGAAAAACATTTGCATAACCTGACGATCGCGCTGGCTGTGACGCAAGTGGGGTCGTGTCCTACACGCACGCATTAGCGACTGAAAATCAAAAGTTAGGAGTTGCGCATGCGCAATTCCTACGGCTAGGAAGTAAGAATTCTGATCAGTCCAAAAAATGAAATAATCCCCAAAATGATAAATGTAACGTAAATAAAGCAAAACTGGTTAAGGAAAAGTAAAAAGTGAATGGGTGGACCATTACAGTCGTTAATCAATACCCGATTAGTCCTAATAGAAAACATTACAAAGAGCTTAATAAACGTGTCTACGATCAATTAGCAGTTGATATTAAGCTTTGGCTTAATTGCTTGGCTGACAAAGCAGAAGAAGCAGTTAGACAGCACAATTGCAGAGAGTTGTACCATATAGTTAACGTTTTGTGTGGTAGGAAACGGACATGTATACAGGGATTGAAGGATAAACAAGGTAAGGTTATAGAAGGTAAGGATTGTCATGGCTAGGTGGGCTGAGCATTTCGTGATGTTCTAAACGTTGTGGTTAGTTGGAATACGAATGGAGATTGCTGCTGGAACTTTTAAGAATCTATGGAGAGTGTGGAGAAATAGGAATATATACCTAAAGACTAAAATTGGATTGTATAATATTTTGGTCCTTTATAGAGTTAGTTGTGGTAGTGGAACTACCCTAACATTCGACCCTTTATAAACAAGATAACAGGAAACTTGATGCTTTGATTCTAGATGCTTACGCAGTATCTTGGGCATTAGGTGGTTCAGCTTTGTAAGTAATGATGAGGTTGGGCAAAGGAGTCGGCAATTTCCTTTGAACAGCATGATGTGCAGAGAGCTATTCCGTTGGTTTGATCAGGTTGCTCGTATGCATAATTATAGATTAGCGAATAGGGTTATGAATAATGTGCGTAAAAGCCTCAGAAAGAGAGGGAGACCTAGGGTGGGTGGGCTGACAATGTAAAACAAGACTTTGTTAGAAGTGATGTGCAGATGGCCAGATGCAGCAGATGTAACTCAGAATAAATATGTTTGGAGAACTAAATTGCACAATCTGGTTGGTCCTCCAGAGCCGAAGGCTACTTGAGGATGATGATAATGATAGGACCCATGTAAAAAGCAGAAGCAAGTTTGAAATCCAAAACTTAAAGCTAAAGTATTATTGGCCGTATAATATATATTATAGACATTTAAAATAATCAGTGTTGATGAATGTTTGAACATCTTTAATATTCAGATATTGTTAAAATAGATATTTGGAGAGATTTGATTGAGATATTTATCTTGATAAAATCTAAAATAAATATGAAGCTCACAGTTAAAAGTTAGACATTCAATTAAAATTTACGGTTAAAACAGTATCACAAAACTCACATTTAGGTTCGTCATTCGCCTGCAGAAGAATGCATAATACACGAATGACCTAAACTGATCCGAACAACTACAACTTCCTTCTTCTTATTCCTTCAAAAAAAGATGATTGCCACGGTTTGACATCAGGTTTTATCACCAAGTGTTTGTTGTAAATCTGCTCCAACCACGATATCTGCCACTGTGCCCAGAGCTCGATGGAGAAACACTGTCGGAAATATAAATATAGAGCTAGTAGTGGAGAGCCTGGCAGGGTCATGGCCGACTGGGCAGCAGCATCTGGCAATCAAAAGATGAGGATGGAGGAAGTGCCTGTCAGAAGATAGAGCTTGGAAAGAGATTACGCAAATGCGAATGTGCTTAAATTCAATAGCAATGAACTGTATGAAGAAGGTATCCCATTCAGAATAGCCCCTTACACTGCATTGGCTGATTCAATGAACAGTCGAAGGCCTTGTTACTTAGTAAAATCTTCACTTGATTGTACCAGTACGTTTGCTAACTTGTTTTTGGTATTGGACCCTTCACATTTAGGTATGAATAGCTTAAGAAGGGGATTTAGATTTGATCCACAATACAAAGATCTCTTGTTCATTACCAGCCGCTTCTCAGTATTTTTATAATCCATTGCATAATAATATATATAATAAATTAATATTTTAGATTAATATTACAGTAATAGCCCAAAAGGAGAACTGTTCAAGTGGAAAATCTGGGGCAACTAATTCAGTTAAAAATAATAAATATAAATTATAATCCGAATGGAGCCCAAAAAAGCATAAACTTCTATATTACACATATTTTGCACGAATAGCTTTCAAAAAATTCACTAGAATAGAGAGGAAAAAAATGCATATATGTATATAGGTAATTGTTATAGAGGAGATGTAAAATACTTAACTGAAGTGGAAAGGACACGAATTCCTTTTTGTTTTCCCCCTAAAATATGTTCGCTAAATAATGCATTTTGAGTACAGCTGAAAGTAAAAGAATGTATGCATTACGGAATGCCGTTCCAGTTCAATACATCATCATCATCGTATTAATCCTCAAACAGCCATGGGCTACGGAGGTCCAACCAGATTGTGTAATTTAGTTCTCCATACACATCTCTTCTGACCTACATCTGCTGCATCTCGCCACTACAGAACAATTCTAAAAAGGTCTTGTTTGACACTGTCTGTCCACGGTACCCCTGCGATAGTCAATGCTTCACCAAACGTTTTAGTCACGAGCCACCACTACCTGCAGTACTATCAAAGAACCGAAAGTTTTTAAAATTCGACTCATGCTAGGTCCCGAGGGTGCCGGATTTACAAGATTCTGCGATAATTCGTTTTGGCTTTTTCGATTTAGTAGTATGAAATTGAAACTTCGAAACATTACAAAGCAAATTCAAAGCAGCAAATGTTTGCAATAATTGCCACTGTCATCAAAGGTCAACTCGTGGATAAGCAAGAGCATGCTCCCACTCCCCCCTTGTGCTCCTTTCAAATGAACTTCTTGTGCCTTTCCTTTCTACTATTAAAAGGGTTTTTAGTGAGTGTAGGTGAGTTCCTGTAACAAAAGTCGTTTGCGTTTTTTAAACAGATATCGTCAGAAACAGCTACCAAATTTTCCTAGGTTTAATTTAGAAATTCCGAGCCTTCCTTTTTAAGTGCTAACAATGAGGAACTCAATAAATTGACGATTTCGAATACTAAATTGGCTTCAGTTTCTGGATAAGAGACTTTTTATTGGTTTACGCTGTTTAATTGGTGGTCCCAACCATAGTGTAAATAATTTTTTGGAATGGTGGTTTATAATTTCTAATCTCCTGTGTTCCTCCTACTCCTCCTACCCTGCCATTTTTAACTCAATTTACATTTCTATGTAGTAGGTTTCACTGTATTACCTGTTTAGAAGCCCACGAGCCATCAGTGAGTTTCTCTGAAATGGAATCCAGTGTTGCCGACGAATGGGTTGGGTGTTTTTTACTCTGGGTCATTTTTTGCATACAGTGGGCTAAATGGTGAGGTCACAAGGACTCCAAAGGCTAAGAGAAGGTTAAGAGAATGGGAACCAATGGACAGCTGTTAGGAAACAGATATTAACCTCAGTCAGTGCCATGCAGTGTGCTTTTCAATGTTAACAGGGTATGGCTCTCCTGCACACGGAACAGCGGATTTATATTCCAGTCAAAAGGGCTGCGGCCTTTACAAGCCCATCGGTGTCGGCTTTCTAACCATCTAACCAAGGAAAGTGGTTAGGAATTAGCAGAGGTGGCGGGAGATGAGAATAAGTATCGCATGTGGGGATAATGCAACGGAGAATTACGAGAAATTTAAGCAACTGATAACGATGAATGGATGAAAGAAGGATGAAACAGCACATGGTGCAAAGCTCACGTACGTGAAATGAGGTAAAATTCGATATCGAATGATCTGATTTCCCATTGTTATAAAGATCAAGATTAAGTACAAAACTTACTTCTTTGAAGTCGTCACATCTTGGATCACCACAATTTGTGGCTGTGCAGGATGGAATGGAACCATTGCACTTGCACTCGAGGCAATCGTCAGTCCTCCACACAGCGCCCTCCTAAAAAGCAAACAAGATGTTATTCGACACGTGTTAAAGAACGCGAATTCTGATTCATATCATTCGGAAATTTAATCTCCTTTCCTATTACAGATAACAATTTCAATTTAATATCAGTTCATTTGGTAACGAGTTTAAAAGCAATAACGAGCATTTTAATTTTAAATCTCATGTGACCTGTCAAAACAGGAAAATATTAGAAAATGCTATTAATTAATCGGTGTCTTCAGCACCTCTCGATTTTTAGCTTGTCATGTTTGACCTTGAATGTGATACCAGATCTAAACATTCCTCTTATTTCTGAGTTCTACTGCCTGAAATAGTCCGTTTCACCAATTTTTAGCTCTCTAGCAGCGGGATATTGAAATTTGACCTTTGTCCTCGAAGGACCCATCGCATCCAAAAATTTGTCAAAATGTCTAAAATATACGATTTAAACTATCCTCAAAAGTCAATTTTTAGCTTCCTATCACTGATAGAACTAAATTTTTCTTTTGACCTTGAAGGATCCTCCGGATCTGAAATTTCGTAACGTTTCCGACATCTACAACCCGAAACACCCCCAGACACCAATTTTCACATTTTCGGACTTAGTATATTAAGGTTTGACCTCTATTTGACCTTAAATGACACGTCAGAGGTCAAATTTCGGATTTTTATCGAGATAGAACACCCTGATTACCCGTAGGTGCAAATTTTCAGAGCTATACCATTTCTGCATCACAGCATTAGCGTGTTCCCGTGTGAACGGTCGGTGTCAACCTTCAATCACTCTCTAAATCGTCTACATAAGAGCTTCTCAACCTTTTTTATGCTTCACATATTCCCTGAAAATATGTATGTAACTGGCATACCCCTTGTATAGATAGATAAAACTATAATTATAGTATAACAGGGATTGGCAAGTTCTTCGAGAAGAAGAACCACAGAAAATATTATTTTAAAAGTGTATTTATAAATAACAAAAACTACAGCTATATAGTAATCCTAGTCACCAAAGCAGAATATGTTTAATCTCTGCTCGTTGAGGACTTTGATTGAGTCTTCATTTTTGCAGTTAATAGTTTAAAATCTGGCTGGTAGGATGTCAAAACTGTTCTAGGAAGCTCAGTGACGTGGCTGTTAGTGAGGATAGCACGATGTTTTGACTTGACAAATTTCATTACAGAGAAGAGAGATTCACGACAATAAGTTGTCCCAAAAACAGAGAGTAGTCGGAAGCCAGTTTTCTGAAGATTGGGATACTTTGCTTCTGGGATTTGTTTCCAAAAGTCAGTTACTAATTATGTTCCGCTACCGCCGCAAGCGTGTAACGTGTGTACTGCATGAAGAGTGATGACGCAGAGTTCAGTTGCATCATCCATACTTGTTTAAAACAAGTTTTGGTTATGTTTTTGTTCTCTTCGTAATCTATTGAAAAATGCGATTTCAATGGTATACTTCTGAATTTTATATCTCTCGGGTCTACGGGAAGGCTACCGTTCCCTCTCCCGGATCTCAAAGGTTTAATATAAAAGTTTAAGAAATTTGGCAATGAAACCCAATATTGTCTCGGGAGCAGCAGTTTCCCCACCTTTGCAGTATAACAATGGGAATAAAATAAAATGTATGCATATACACATTAAATTTTGTATTCATAAATTACATATATCGACAAACACAAAAAATTACAAACAATTTAACAAATCTTATAAAATTATAAACATTTTACTGGGTAATCGACTTTTGAGCTCTCACGGCGTTCCCCAAAAAATTTTACCGCATACCTCCAAGGGGTACATTTACTCCACGTTGAGAACCCCCTAGTCTATATAACGAACCATAATCCTTAAATATGCAACTTAAAGAAAATTAAGGTATTATCGAAACATTCTACTTGATTTAATAAGAAAAGCAAAGTCAACATATTTAAAGAAAACGTATTGCATTATAAGGGTAGTTCTAGGAAACAATGGAAGATTATTAATAATATGACGGTTAAGAAAAGATCAAGTTATGCAATACCTAAAGAAATTATTCTGGAACACAAAATCTTTAATTACTGAGAATTCTGTTTGTAAACAAATTCAATGAATATTTCACTGGAGAAGCTAAAAAATTTAACTCGTATTTTCAAAGTGATTCTTCAAACAGCAGTTTGCATATCAATTCAATACATTTTTCGTTGATCATATTACAAGTGTTGAAACAAATGATATTATCCTATCTCCTAGTTTCAGGCAAGTCCCTAGGAATTCATAGCCACCAAACGTAGTTTTCCCAAAATTTCATTGATATTAAGCGAACTAATTAATCTGTCACTATGAAGTGAAATTTTTTCGAAAATTTTTTTAAACTTCAGTAGTTATTAGTATTTTTAAGGGAGGTGAAAGGTAGGAAGTAGCGAAATACAGGCCAATATCTATTTTGACTAACATTTCAAAAATTTTCAAGAAATTGATTTAAAAAAATGATTAATTTCTTAAATACAAATATATTTTTCTGCATTAATCAATTTGGGTTTAGAGAAAAAATGGGCACTGAAAATATTGTTTTGCAAATGACCACTGCTATATATAATGGCTTAAAAAAATTTTTAAGTTGCTACCATCTTCCTAAACATTAGAAAAGCTTTCGATACTGTCCAATGTGATTTGTTGCTGAATAAACTTGAAAATTATGGCTTTAGAGAGGAAATGCTGAAATGGCTCCAAACCCATTTACCGAAAAGAGCACAGAAAACAAAATCGAAAGTTGTTTAAGTGATGCTAATCAACTTGAATATAGCATACCTCAAGGATCTGTGTTAGGACCATTATTAATCTGGATGTTTATTAATGATTTATGTAAGCTAAAATTGAATGGTTAAATTCTAACTTTTGCTGATGATACGGTACTGATATATGCAGCATGAGATGAGGAACATTTAATTGCTGAAGCGAATGAAGATATGTTTACAAATAGAAATTGATTCTGAAATAATAAATTATTTATGAACATTGAAAAAACGAAATATTTAGTTTTTAGATTGTGAGCGTAACCTGATAGATTGAGAAGTAAAATATTTTATCACGACAGGAGTTGTACTAGAGATTTAATGTCAATGAATTTATGTAAGGCAATTATTATTTTTATTCTATCAATACAAATATCTGGGAATGTACATTGACTGCAAATTAAATTGAGGTGCCATGTATCTCATGTTATTAAATGTATTAATGCAAAAATTTCAAGTATATATTTTATTCGAAATTTCCTAGATTTATCGGTCTTAAAAATAATATACTACTCATGTATGATGATATCCGTTCAAGATTTTTATAGAATTACATCCTGGGGTGGTACTTATTCAAGTCATAAAATCTCTTGATGAGGTTCATAATCATGTTGTAAGATGTATTGCCAAAAATAAAATGACAGCACTAGGAATCTTTATAAAGAGTTAGATATTTTACCTGTAAAAATATTTTGTATATTCAGCATCCTATTGCACTTTTTTTTAAAAACTGGGAAAAACAAATTTTATTAACACCAGTTTATGAAAGTGTAAGTAGCAAACACCCAAATATTCGTATTTCTAATCCTACAAAAACTCATTCAGAAGCATTTTTGCCTATAGAGCCCTAAAATATTCAATGAAATGCCAGAATGCATTAAAACTAAAAGAATCTTCATTCTTTAGAAAAAATTAAGAACTTGGTTTCATAATATACATGACATAGAAATTTTACTGTGTCCACTTATGTATAATATTCTGTTACTTATGTTTAGATTGTAATTTAGATTACTCAATAGAGTAATAGCACTTCACAAAATACTTCTGTGCCTTGTATAATATGCGTATTTTCATATCTATAGGCGAGTTTATAACTCTTGTGGGTAGTCTTTTTCCAACTATCAACTTTAGATGTGGAAGTGTTCCTTAACACTATTTTACTGGAAATAAGTTGACTGATTGAAAAAACTTTTGGCTACTCAACGAACCTGACACATAAGAAAATCACATAAAGCAATGAAATATTTAATTAATCTTGCTGAGATTCATCGTTCCTATGGAGGGATGCCCTTACACGCCATGAACTCTCTCTCGCATAGCGCTGAAGTTCTTTTCAAATGCGTAATGTGAGATTAAATATTGCAGAAAAGACAGCTATTTGCTAATAACATTCTTAATATTACATTTTTTATAATAAATATTTAAACGCTGATCTCTTCTGCTTCCTCATTTCCTTACTCTGCGTTTGAACGCCTGTATAGCTGCCACGACATAGATAAAACACCACACAAGAAAATTGTCGATGATCTGTGCCTGTTTTCAGACAAGATACGAAAAACTGTAGCTAGGGGCTCAGTCGGTAGCGCATCAGGCTTATAATCTGTAGTTTCTAGGTTCTAGTCTCAGCTGGGCCAGCATTGAGATTAATCTTCGTAAAACTTCCTGCCCTGCCCTCGGACAGTAGGGGACATCGATGGGCTAAGAAAGGCTATCAGTGTGTGGGAGAGCCATACTCTGTGCATGTTAAAGAACATGTTGGATGGCCTTGACTGGAGGCTACCATCTGTCTCCCAACAGATGTCAGTGAATCACCTCCCCAAACCTTCTCTGAGCCCTCAGAGCTCCTGTGACCTGGCCATTTAGCTCATTGTGTGCAAAAAGGTGTCGTTCAGGAACAAACAACCCATCTGCGTACACGTAAACTTATTCTAATGAAAAAACAAACAGAGATTTAACTCTTTATGAGCTTGAGAGTATACTGAGCGAAGGAATAAGATTAAAATGGAGTATTAAGTGATACCTCCTTATGAAAATACAGGGTGTCCCTGAATGCCCCTCATAACCTGTACATAGCGATATTTCTCTTCATGAGAGGATCAAATATGCCCAAATAACTATGCCTGTGTGAGCGATAGTTTCTGAATAAATCGAGTCTAAAAATTGATGACCTTACATCCACATACAACCAAACGAACTTTCCAGCTGACCTATGAGTTTGTAAAACGCATGACATTATCTGAAGTTTCATCCTCTGTGAGACTGTGGCACAGCTGCCATATGCAAATGGGTTCAGGTTGATGTGTATCCTGTTGGCAGTATAAAGAGGTGTCGTCACTCAGAGGCCGAGTAATGTCTATACATCGGATCGCACTACGTATTCTATTCTACAGTACTGCAAGATGTACGTGCTCTTCGGAGATTGTCACGGGAACGTCTGCTAGGGAGTATGCACATTGTTACTCAATGCGTCATCTTCCTGATACTAGCATTATCTGACAACTGGATGACAGCATCAGAGACACTGGAAATGTGCTCCCTGTTACGAGTCTTTGTGACACGTCAGACAGCCAGTTGGTTGGTTGGTTGTTTGGGGTTTTATGACGCATAAGCTACTGAGGCTATAATGCACCAAACGAGGCAGACAGCCAGTGTGAGGAAGCTAACACTGCAGGAAGCCGTATTGAAGATGACTGCTGCACATCCATAGCATATTACATGTCTGATGGTAAGGCACCTTAGAATACACCTGAACACCATCCACAAATTTCTACAAAAGGAAGACTTTCATCCATTCCATTATACTCGAATTCAGAGTCTTCAGCCAGGTGACTTTCATTACATATTGTGAATGACTATTCCACCAACATAGGCAGATGGGCAGTTAATCAGACATGTATTGTGGATGAAAAAAGTGTGTTTCACATAGCATGGCATCTTCAACTGCCAGAACAGCCATGTGTGGTAACGTTGCCCACCCAAGAATAGCATCAGTCCGTTGGCCTATGAATGTGTGAGTAGGGATATTGGTTAACTGCATTATTGAGTCATATCTGATGCCGGATAGGCCGACTGGCGTATTTGCTGTTTCTAAGCAATATATTCATTGATTTTCTTGATAATGAACCATTGGCAGTGCTATGTTACCTTTGGATATAACGCGATGGATTTCAATCGACCAGCTCATTTTAGTGTCAATGTCATCGAGTGCTTGGATACTTCCCCATCCAGGTCACTGGACTGCACATGGTGGTCCTATTCAATGGCAAGTCAGATCACCAGTCTCTCACTGTGGGATTACTTCTTGTGGGGTCATATCAAGGAGGTGGTATACCATACATCATTCACTGCAAAAGATGTGGCACGCCTAAATTCTGCCTTCGCATTCGTTGACGCCACACAATTGGAAAGTGTCCAGCAATCCATTCACCATTATAAGTTGTATAGATATTCATTTTTGTCATCGTAGTCGTTACATACCACGCTTGTTGTGCGATTTTCCATTGTCTAATCATTGCAATAAAGTATGCTTGGTTGTAAGCTTACGAGACGTCATCATTATTTAGACAGGCTAGAAACTATACAATTGGAAACTATCGCTCACACAGGCATAGTTCTTTGGGCATATCTGATCCGTTCACGAAGATCAATATCACGAAGAGGAATATCACCATACAGAGTTTATGAGGTCGTTCGCACCCTGTAGATATCCATATTTTCGGAGTAAATGCTGCACGATTCTTGAAGATGCTTTAACGAAAAAATTAAAACTTCTAAAGAAGAATATGAAGTAACCATTATAAATAGATGAGATTTTGCAAGCGGAATTATATATTGGTAAATAAATTCCCCTTGCAGGATCCAGTTTCATTTCTCTACCTCTTGAATTACAAGTAAAACACGTTATCATGAATGTGCATAACAATGCGCAGAAGTGCTTTATCTGGTCTGCTTTAGCTGCTCTTCATCCTGCAAAAGATAACGTAATCGGCTAACCAATTGCCAGCATTTGGAAGGTGAATTAATTATTAATGGTTTAAATTTCCCAGCGATTAGCACAGATAGAGAAATTTGAAAGAATGACTAATCTCTTGATTATTGTCTTCGGTTATGTAAAGAAATATTTGCCCTCTCTATTAAATGTATTTTATATATAAGAGCTAATTAATATTTTGCTGTTCTCCGATGGCACAAAGCCTCAATATTGTATATGAAGAATACAAGCAGGTTATTGAGTGCATCGACAAATCGTGGTCGAATAGCTTTCTACTGCAATTAATGCTTACACCGATTTGCAAAGAAAACAATGTTAGAATATCGTTTCTAAACCACTGGTACGGGTACCTTTTAGGAGTACACGAGAGATGTCTGGGTGTATAGTGGACTTTTTGTTTACAGTTTTACAGCACTTTGCTACTTTTTATACATTTCAGATCCAATAAGCAGCCAGTAACGATTAAATGTGTAAACAGATTTCTTGAAACGGTAATAAAAAATTGCATTTGAAAATTTTAGGTGTTTCCGGTACGTTAAAAAAATTTTAAAAAGGATACTTTATAAAAAAATAAAGTTCGTGAAACACTGAGTAAGAAGAACATTTAAATTACAGCCAAGAGTATGGACTTCAGAAGATTGAATTGCTCGCGATGCTGAAAAGTGGATCAAGTTTAAAAATTACTCTTTCTAATTAAAAGTGTCGTGTTTCATTTATGCAGATTTCGAATCTGTATTGAAGAAATTAGATGTTTGTACACCAATATCGTGGAACTTCTCCTGAACTATCATATTTAATCATAAGCCTTGTGAAATTTCCTGTTTGGTAATTGGACCCGATGGTCAACTTTGTGAACCACCTAATTTTCAAAGAGGAGGAAATTTTGTGGACACTTTACTAAATAATTTTCGAAACAGGTCATCCATAGCATCCTGAATTTAATTAAACCCTTGGATATGTCTAGCGAAGAAAAATATTTAAAGAATCTACTGTTTGCCAAATTTGCAACAAATAATTCGAACTAAACGTGGGCATGATCATTGTCATATCACTGGAAAATACCGAGGTGCTGCTCGCAATGCCTGAGGAATTGACTCAGTCTGTAGCACGCCAGACTCGTAATCTACAGTTCCTAGGTTCGAGTCCCACCTGGACCAGCGTTCAGATTTATCTCCCTAAAACTCCCCGCCCTACCCTCAGCCAATAGAGGACGCCAATGGGCTTAGAAAAGCCGCTGTCCGTCGAATGGGACGTTAAGCCATGACCCCATGTGTGGGAGAGCCATACCCTGTGCAGGTTAATGATGGGAGGCTACCATGTGTCTCCTAACAACTGTCCAGTGGATTCCCAACCTTCTCTGAGCCTTGGGAGTCTTTGTGACCTGGCCATTTAGCCCATTGCGTGGAAAGGAAGTACTACTCGGTGGTTAAACAACCAAACTCACAATGCATGCAATCTTTCTTAGCAAGAATACGAAGAAAATTCCTGCGATCATTCATATATTAGACGGTATGGTGAACATCTGATAATGCAAGAAATTGGAATGATTAAAAATAGGCGGATTTGGTGCATTGCTAATAACATAGGAAAATACGTACATTTGCTGCGGAATACTTCATTTCATAGACTCTTTTCAGTTTCTGAATTGTTAGGAGACGAGAATTGTCAGGAGTTGAGAATTGTCAGGGACGAGGCCACTGTACCCTAGATACCATTTTAGGCGTCCAAGGACCAGTCTCTCTAAGATCTTGCAGAAGCAAGATGACAGAGAAATGGGCCAGTAAAAGAACAGCTCAGTGGTGGGTTTTTCCCTGCTTCATGATAGCCACCATGTGTGTTGCCTTCCATGAATTATGTACTGTGCAGGTGGTTCAGGAATGATGGAAGTCTTGAAGAACAAGCAGAGCCTCAGGTGAGAGGTTAGCTAACTGAGTATAGCTGACAAGTCAGGGCCTGGGGTCGATGAGTGCTTCAAAGCCCCAATTGCAGAGGTGAGTTCCTGCTAGGTGAAAGGATCATTATAGCAAGGCTTAGTCCCAGAGCAGGGTTTGTGAGCCGTATCCTGATCAGTCACTGGTGGTGCAGGAAGGGAAGAGATTAGGTGCCACAAGAAGGCATTAACAGTGGCAGCGAAATCCTCCCCGCAGGACAGGGCAAGGTTATGGAAAGGGAGGGCAGGCTGCGACTTCCCCATCAGGTTCTTGGTGTACTTCCAGACTTTCCCAGAAGGGGTGAAGACAATGATGCTGGAGCAGAAGGATCGCCACCTGAGACTTTCACGGCGATTCAGGTATCTTCTGATTGCAACATTTAGCCTTTTAGCATGAAGAATGTGTGGAAATTTACCAGAGTGACAGAAACACCTTTCGGCTCGGTGGCGAATGGTGTGAAGCCACTTATAGGGGATATCCAAAGGGGGAAGATTCCTGGGTGTCTAGGTCGTAACAGTACAGGCATCAGAGGCAGCAGTGAGGGTCTCTGACATTGCACTTTAGAACCCATGTCTCCTACAAGCATGACATAATTATTAGACCACAAAACCCTAACTGGCTGCCAATTTCCCCGATTCTTGATATAGATAGCGCCAGTGGTGAATTAATATCCCAATGCATATCCTTTGTCGGTATGTGAGGCTTTTCAAGGGCGCTGTTTCCTCCATATTTTTTTTGTGGACATCAATGTTTGTTTTCATCATCATCATCCTCAAGCAGCCATGGGCTATGGAAGTCCAACCAGACCGTACAATTTAGTTCTCCAAGCAAGTCTGTCCTGAGCTACACCTACTGCATCTGGCCACTGCACACCAATTCTAACAAGGTCCTGTTTGACATTGTCTGCCCGCCACTTCCTTGGTCTCCACCCCCCCCCCCCACTTTCTGAAGCCTTTAAGCACACTGTTCATAACCCTATTCGCCAATCTATAATTATCCATACGGGCAACATGGCCAAACCAACGGAGTCTCTCTCTGAACAATATGCTGCTTAAAGGAGGTTACCAACTCCTTTGCCTAACCTCATCATTAGTTGCAAAGCTGAACCACCTAATGCCCAAAATAGAAGAGAGAGAAGAAGGAATCAAAAGCATCTAGTTTCCTGTTATCTTGTTTACAAAGCATCCAAGTTTCATAACCATAACTAACCCTAGAAAGAACCAAACTATTAACAGACGAATAGGGATTGCTACTGGGGCATTTAAGAATCTATGGAGAATGTGGAGAAATAGGTTTATACACTTAAACACTAAAATTAGCCTATTTCTCCACATTCTCCATAGATTCTTAAATGCCCCAGTAGCAATCCCTATTCGTCTGTTAATTTCATTCCGTACATCACCATTATCTGTTACATAGCGCCCAAGATAATTAAATTGTGACACCTGCTCAAGACTGCAAACATTCAGATTAACTGAATCACAGCCTGCCTGACAATATTCATCACTTTAGTTTTCTCTCTGTTTATAACCAAACCTACTCTACTACCAGTCTCATTAACAGCTCGAATGAAAGAGTTCATCTCATGACTCATTTGCCAAAAGGGATAAATCATCAGCATAATCTGAATCAGAAATTTTCGTATCTCCAGACCTTTAAGACCAAAATCTTTCCCTTTCAGTGAATTTCGCATGACATAATCAATAACCAAACTAAAGAGAAAAGGAGACAAAATGCATCCGTGTCGAACACCAGAGGTAATATTAAACCAATTGCTACAAGCCTTGCCAACTCTGTCACACGAGTCAGTGTTATTATGCAGAGCTATCATTATGTTACCAACCTTGTCTGGTATACCATATGATCTCACAATCAACCACAAATAATGACGATCAACAGAGTCGAAAGCCTTTTTGAAATCAACAAACATAGCAACCAAAGGCTTCTGAAACTCTACACATTTCTCAAGAATCTGCCTGAGTGAAAATATCTGATCTACACATCCCCTACCACTTCTGAATCCACATTGCTCATCTCGCAATTGCCTGTCAACCGGTTTCTTAGTTCTATTAAGCACAATCATGGAAAGAACTTTCCCTGGAACAAAGAATAGGTTGATACCACTATAGTTATCACAAGAACTGCGATCACCTTTTTTGAAAATAGGGATAATAATAGCTCTGTAAAATCCTTAGGAACCATGCCTTTATCATAAAAAATCTTCAAAATTTCAGTCAAGTGGTAACCGAAACATTCCCAGCTCTAAGCATTTCCGTAATAATTTCATCTACCCCTGGAATTTATGAAGTTTAAGTTTAGAAACAGCCAAAATAACTTCAGATTGTGTCATAGGGCCAACATTAAAGCCACCAATGCATCTATCATCATTATAAACAATGGGAGTAGAACTAACCACATTGTTTAGAACATCACTGAAATGTTTAGCCCACCTAGTCATGACAGAATCCTCACCTTCTATTATCTTGTTTATCCTTCAATCCCTGTATACCTGTACTTTTTCTACAACACAAAACTTTAACCATCTGGTACAGCTCTCTGCTGTTGTGCTGTCTAGCTGCTTCCTCGACTTTGTCAGCCAAGCCATCAAGCCAAAGATTCTTATCAGCAGCTAACTGATCTTTTACACGTTTATTAAGTTCTCTGTAATGCTTTCTATTAGGACTAGTAGGGTGTTGATTAAGGACATTCCTGCAGTTCTTTCTTTCCGAAATAAACTCAAGTGAATTATCACTCAGATAATTTTGTCTCTTCTGCTCCTTTTTACCTAAAAGAGTACTGTTAGTTTCAAAAAAGCCTGTTTAAAATGGTCCCTTTTTTCCTCAACATCAGTAGTAAGCAAACCATGACTACCATAATGACTAAGTAATCTATCATGGCACACTTTAGCTATACCTGGGTCTTTCAGAGCTTCAGTATTAAAGGTAAATTTTTTAACCCTAATACAACACTTTTTAAGTTTAAGCTGTAACACACTTTTAACAAGGTAATGGTCAGATCCAATTTCAGCTCCTCTATATGCCCTGGTATTCCTAACAGAACTAGCCCATTTGCTGTTAATTAATATATAATCAATCATATTCTTATGCAGCCCATCAGGTGAAACCCATGTGTACTTATGTATGTCGCGGTGTTTGTAATAAGTGTTAGTTATTCTGAATCCATTGAGTTTTCTTACCTGTAGGAGACGTTGCCCATTGCCATTGCAGCTACCAATACCAAAAGGGCCTATTACTCGTCCCCAAAGGTCAGAGTCAGTACCAACTTTGGCATTGAAGTCACCTAGAACAAGGGTAATATCTCCTTTCTTGACAGAATTCAAAATATCCTGAAGTTGTCTGTAAAACCTATCCTTCTCATCCTCATCCTCAGTAGGAGCATAACAGCAGATAACATTCAAGTCTTTAATGCTTTTCTGAAATTTTGCTGTAAGAAACCTTTCATTAATGCACTCATATCCTAGAAGAGCATCCCTAGCATGTCTGCTGAGAAGCAGACTCACGCCTTGGTGATGCTTATTGTCGTCCCTCCCTGAAAAGAGAAATTTAAAATTATTTTTAAGAATCTGACTTTTACCTGTCCATCTGATCCCTTGCAAGCCGAGAATATCTAAATTATAACGGTGGAATTCTTGTGTGAGGACATGAAGAGAATATGTTCTATGCAGAGTCCTCACATTCCAACTACCTAATGAGAGAAAATAGTTAGTGGGATGTTTGAAGAAACTATGTTTATTGAGAGAGGGAATGTCGACAATATCAAACAGCCCCCTAATCGCAGGCATGGGGCAAAGACCCGTTCCCCTACCACCAAAGTCTGAAGCCATCTACACTGGAAGACTTCCTCCAATGTAAAAATTGACGATGCCAATAGAAGCAAAGAATTCAGGCGTCTGCGATGACCTCTGCTCAGGATTATCCACCAGCTGATAAACATATTCTGTGAATCTATTCACTTGGTGCTGTCAACCCACAAACAGAAAACATAGCGGATGATTTTCACTCCACAGAAGCCCACCAGTGCAACAAATTCAAGATCCATAATCAAGCTCAGAGCTTTATTTCAGTCTGGTAGGTTTATATGGCAGCACCAGGACCCTGTATTGCTGACCACTCCTCAGCAGGGTAGGAAAAAAAAAGTAGCCATAGTTGTCCAGATCAGTAGGCCACACTAATCTGGCAGCCCTCCACTTCTGTTCACTTCCACATAGAGTATCTCTTTTGAAAGGTACTAACTGCCAGCACTACGGGAAGGCGAGGTCGGACATTGGTTGCTAGGCCTGGCCGGTTCTATGCATCATCACATGGGATTGGTGTATAGCTCTCCTTCCAGTGACGACCTAGGTACCATTTACAGACCATATTTTATAATCAAACTAAAAAAGATACAAAACCACCCTTGTGGAACTAATAATAATCCTAAACCAATTGCTACAAGCCTTACCAACTCCACATATGACTCAGTGTAATTAGAGAGAGCCATCGTTATTGTTGACTAATTTGTCCTATATACCATATGATCTCGTGATAAACTAGAAATTATGATGATCAATAGAGTCAAAAGCTTGTTTGAAATCTGTGAAGCTAGTAATCGCAGATTTCTGATATTCTAAATATTTCTCAAAAATCTGCCTCAGTGGAAACATTGTGATCAATATATCCCATATCGCTTCTGAACCTACCTGTTCATCATGCAGTTGTCTATCAGCCAAATGTTTAATTCAATTATGCAAAGAACTTTACCTGGAACATAAAGTAGGTTGATATCCCAAGAGTTATCACAATAATCTTAAGAATCCAACTTTTTTCATAAAATATATTCAAAATTTCTGTCAGCCATATAATAATAGAAACATACCCAGCCCTAAACATTTCAATAGCAATTTTAGCTAGCCCTGGGGATTTATGCAGTTTTTACCAAAGTAACTTATAGTTAAAGTACCTTCAAACTGTGATATAAGATCAACATTATAGCAAGTAATGCATCTATGCTCATTACTCACAAACTAACCAGATTGTTTAGAACAAATTTGAAATGCTCAGCCCACCATGCCATAACAGAATTCTCACCTTCAATAACCTTACTGAGTTCATCCGTCAATTCCTGTATGTCAGCCTGTTTCTTTCCACACAAAGATTAAATATCTGGTGCTGATTCCTGGACAATTCATCCAATGTCGATTGGTCCAATGGGACTATTCCCCAATGTCCATTCGTCCAAAGGTACGAATCTTCCAATACCAATGCGTCCAACGGTATGATTCTTCCAATACCAATTCATCCAACACTACGATTCTACCAATACCAATTCGTCCAACAGTACGATTCTTCCAATACCAATTCGTCGAACGGTAAGATCTTCCAATACCAATTCACTGAATGGTACAATTCTTCCAATACCAATTCGTCGAACGGTAAGATCTTCCAATACCAATTCATTGAATGGTACAATTCTTCCAATACCAATTCGTCGAACGGTAAGATCTTCAAAACCCAATTCGTCCAACACCACGATTCTACCAATACCAATTCGTCGAACGGTAAGATCTTCCAATACCAATTCATTGAATGGTACAATTCTTCCAATACCAATTCGTCGAACGGTAAGTTCTTCAAAACCCAATTCGTCCAATGGTACGATTCTTTCAATACCAATACGTCCAACGGTATGATTCTTCCAATACCAATTCGACCAATGGTACGAATCTTCCAATACCAATACAAAGCTACCCTTGTGGAACAAGTAATAATCCGGAACCAGTTGCTACAAGCCTTGTTCTTTCAGTACGTTTGTCCAATACTCATTCGTCCAATAGTACGATTTGTACAATATTCATTCATATAATGGTACGACTCGTAAAATTAGATGATTCGTCTACAACCGATTGTCTGAAGGAGGTGTTCGTACAATGAGAGTCAATCGTTCATTGTATTATGTATTTTATCATATACTAGCAGATTTACCCGGCGTTGCTCGGGTCTGAAACATTCTAAAATGTAGAGTAGATGGCACTCCCCACGTCGCAAGCTTTCATTAGGCATAAATATCATTAAACTCGATCTCCTCCCCCTCCACAGAGAGAGGGTGGCTCAGTTGGTAGCGCACCAGACATGTAATCTGTAGTTCTCAGGTGCGAGTCCAGCTGGGTCAGCGTTGGGGTTTATCTTCACAAAACATCCCGCCCCTGCCCACAGTCAGTAGGGGACACCGATGGGATTGGAAATGTCGCCGTCCGTCGGATAGGACATTAAACCGTGTGTTCGTGTGCGGGAGAGTCATACCCTACGCAGATTAAAGAACACAATGGATGGCCTTAACGGGAGACTACCATCTGTCTCCCAACAGCTGTTCCAATGGGTCCCCTACCCCACCTTCTCTGAGCCTTCGGGGTCTTTGTGACCTGGCCATTTAGCCCATTGTGTGCAAAAAAGTGCCGCTCAGGATTAAAACAACCCAACACCTCCGGTTAAAATTTTCTCCCTCTCTTTTAGGGGATAAAAGAAATGGGCATAGTTCGAGGTATCAATTATCCTCCCCATGTCAGAAGTTTCCAAACCAAAAACCGAAATTTCCTCGCTCAGATAATCGAAATTTTCAAATCACTTCTTACCACGAGAGTTCCTCGGATACAATTTGCCAGGCATATGCAACTTTGTAGCAAAAGAAAATTAACTATGATCTAAGGTGCTTAAAAAACGTAAAAGTACAAAAAAATTATTATTATTAAACAAAATTATTTATTACTCAACATAATATTTAAAACATTAATTATTTGTATATACTTTTATTTGCTTTTACACATTTTTCAAATTAATGATTTTAACTTCCGATACGAATTAAAGTTCAGAAGCTTTCATTTCAACAAGAATCTCGTGTTCTGCTCATACTTAATTAGAACGACTTCAATATCCACGGACGCTTGCTCTCTTGACCCAACAAACTGAACAGTGAGTTTATCACGCGAAATCAGAAAGAAATTAGTTTGTTGCATTCATTATTTCAAATTTAATGGTGGCAATATTTGTTTTGAATAACTCAACTGTTAATGTTTAATGACCTGAAATCAGAATTAGTTCAGTTTGGTGTATTCTTTTTTTTCAAATTTATCTTATTAGTGGAACAGTTATTTTGAATAAATTTCAAGCGTTAATGTTAAGTCTATGAGGATTTTGAGAAATTCAAACCCGCCCACCCCAATTACGGTTCACCCCAGCGAATTCGCACATAGCCTATATTCTTCCCCTGGGTGAAGCCTCTAGCTCTTCTGGGGGGGGGGGGGGGGGGGGGGGGGGGGGGGGGGGTGCTGAGTGCATAAGCGGACAGACACACAAACAAACCAACAAACCTTCTTCTTTATATATTAGACATAAGCCGTAGCGTAATCAGAATTTTAACTAGGGGAGGGTTATAGAGATTTAAATTAATCTTATGGTTATTACATACATATATGTATACACCATGTTTTAAAAAATAATTCGGAATGTGTTTGAGTCCCAGTTCCTCGCCCCTACAGCCATATCCCCCTCCCTCCATTTAAGAATGGTAGTAAAGGTAATGGGGGAAAAATATTAAACTGCTGTATGTGTCACGCATTTTTCAAGAAATTATTTAAAGACTTCTGAAACGGAGTGTAAAATGTTACACTGCAATAGCACTGCAGTCTCTTGCTCCACCCATACTTTTTTTCCGCGCGATTCCGTTAGTCCCGTTCAAATAAAACAACCTCCCCTACAACAGTATTTTTTCCCCTACATCCCGTCCTGTTATGCCCTTTAATATAAGGACTGATTTTTGAACGATTCACCGACAATTTAGGGAAATGTAGCTTAGGATAATGTATCTCGTTTTTTTCTTATGCATGTATCAAGCAAATAATACTTATTAATTACAATTTACTGTCACACTAAACCTTTAAACCATTGCATTATTTTGCCATCATTCTTACCTTTTGAGATTCAAATTGCAGTTTTTCAGCTGTACTTAAGGCAATAAGTCATGACGGATATGGACAAATTTAAAATTTGGAGTAACAGTTTCTAATGTAATTCCCTAACGTTTCGAAGTAAAATATTACCCTACAGACAAAAAAATTATTTGTTAATTTTGTTTTATTTATCAGTCAGATAGATATTTACCCCAGGGTCCGAGTCCGGCTCTCACCGTCCCTGGCCAAAAAATAAAAGAAAATCCTTGCTGTTGTTTGTAGATCCTTCTTTTTCTTTGTTTTGTGTCTCAATAATCCACTTCAAAGAAATTTAGTCCATTGCGCAAAATGGCAAAAGTACACACAAAAGCTTCATTGATGCTATTTATTTTCCCTTTTTTCTTTAATCTCAGTATTCCACTTCATAGCATTGCAGCAATCACATTTTACTACCTACTACAGTCAGCTTCCAAGTCAGAGACAAGATATGAACTGAGAAATTAACATATTGTTTTCAACAATTTGTAAAAAGACACTGAGCGTAAGTTAAAAAACAAATGATTGCCAACCAAATGATAAATGCACTAATTCGATTACAAAGGTAACAGATCACAAATGAATAATAATTTAAACACAAATTTTGTCTACTATCAGTATGAAATTAAACCATCAAAAGAATATTTCACAAATCTTAGTCCTATCTATTTCCAATAGTCGTATTACAATTCTTACAGACTCTCTTCAAAGCATAAAAGGTATCTTTTTACAACATTCAATAAGTGACACAATTATCTCTGTGAATAAAACCTATAAGTTACCAAGGTTTGCCTTTCCAATTCTCTTTCTTTACCTTAAATACCTCGCCGCCATCAAATCTCCTTTGCTTTTCCACTAGTAGACTTCTTCGACACATTACTGCCACTAAAATTAGACTTCATAACGCTTAACAGAATAGTGACGAAATTCTCACGTTGAGGTACAACACGAGCATTAACATCATGGTTTTATTGTTGCATGTTCATCTGTCGTAATAATATTAAAAGAATATTTTAAGTTTCTTCCTTTGTTGAAAGAACAAACTAGCTATATGAAAGAAAAAATTTCGCCGAAATGCGTTGATTAAAGCGTATGCCGTTTGAGATTTTATATATATAATCTTGAGTTTTATATATATATTGAGGAATATATGTTAGTCTTTTCATTCAGTTATAAAATACAGTGCTGAAACTTTTTTTTTTTGAAACTCATTTCATCTTGTCTCAAAAAGAAACGAGCTAATGTCTTAGTATCGTCCGTCTGCAGACATTGAAATTTTATGTTTTAGTTTTACAGCTATACTAATTGTTTTAGTTAGATGGCTAATTATGAAATATTACAATTCACACTTTCCGAATCACTCGAAAGTTTAAATTGCGCCCTGTAACTGTTGAGAAATTTGCAAAATTTTAAACGAATATTTCACATGATGTGTTAATAATAAATAAAAATAAAATAAATACCCCCTCAAGCAGCTGCTTGCCACAGAGGTCTGACAGGAGCCTGTCAGTTTATATGCCATAGTAGAAGGTCTGAGAGGATGGCAGGACCTCAGCAGAAAAACGACACGAACATCCATGCCTTACCCGAGACTCGAACCCAGGTCCAGTAGATCAGTAACCAAGCGCGCTAACCACTCGGCCACGGGACGGCAAAATGTTTCTAGATAGAAATTTGAAATTTTGATGGTGGATTGTGAAAGCTATTAAGTTTGCATACCCCGTGCTTCCCTCTTTCCCTGGCGTTTTTTCCTTCCCAGTTCTTTTTTCGGCAACCCTGTTTTATATCGTTCTTTTTTTACTGCAACCTAGATTCCATGGTTCAAAATGAATCGAAAATGGGAGTTAGTGCACCTCATAAATTTAATTGCTTATTTTCAGTAATTAATGGGGGGAAAAATAACGTTGGGCGAAATAACAAAAATTCAAGTCACATAGGTGAAAGGCAGACTTTTTTCAATAATATTATTTTACGTACTTGAACATACTGTTTTGAAAGATACGTTATGGTTTTTATTTTTGTTAATAAAATAAATGCGGCTTTTTTTTGTTGTTCATTATTTTTGGTGTTTTGTCCCTTGACCCGAGAAAGTTTACCGACTCCGGCTCCAATATCAGAGAAAGGGATACTTGTGGCAGAAGGGATGTGCTCGTCACGGGTGGCATCATCTTCAAGTGTTCGAAGATGCTCTAACTGCTCAGAAGGGAAGAGATACTTCATATTGTATAATATTGCAGAATTGTTAGAACCTACAAAACACAAAAATGTATATTTCTTCCTTTCTCTTAAAAGAGAAACGTTGCTTTTGTAGCACCGCCATCCCCTCCTGGAATTAAGGGGCCAAATATTGGCTGCCAATGTAAACCTCTTGAGCATCACATTCCACCTCCAAAATTCAAAGTTACAGCGTAAATACACTGGTTTCCATAAAGTAAGGAAAATCTCCTATGTTAAGTCAATGGGAAGCTAACGTCAAAGCTCTATAACTTCTAAAATAAGTTTTTTTTGTTTTGAAAATGTGATTGCAGAGAAAGATCTTAATCAAATAAATCAATATCTCGAATTTGAACAATATTCGTTCAGTATTTAATGAGTTATAGAAGTTTGAATGTTTAGCAATAACAATGCAGCCACAAAAATTGACTTCAGAAATTAATATAATACTTAGTAATAAATATTGTATTAAAGTGTTTTATAAAATAAGTTTGTATTTCAAAACTTTGTGTAAAGATTTCTTTCACTATTCTTCAGTTTTGTATAAGTTTCTTGAGACTGGCATTGCTGTTGTTAAATATTGAAACTTCCATAACTCATTAAATACTGAACGAATATTTTTGAAAATCGAGAACTTGATTTATTTGATTGAGATTTTTATCTGCAATGGCATTTTTCAATATAAAAAAACTTATTTTAGAAGTTATGGAGCTTTGATGTTAGCTTCCCATTGACTTAACATAAGGATTTTCCTTAATTTATGGGAACCAGTGTAGATCATTTGCATTTTCACACTGTTTCCTGGGTAGTGTTAAAGCTCTTGGGAGTTTCGCAAAGTGCAAATCGTAATATTTCATTAATACCTATGTAACCAAAAAAGAATTTTTAATTCATCTTTAAAAGGGAAAAAGTGGAATGTACGAAGTCAGACGACATAGTAAAAACATCAAATCGTTTGTTTCAAACAAACTAAAAAAAATTAGAATTTCTATTCTTGTTCTACTTAAAAACTGAAAGTTTTTGGAAATGCCAAACTTAGTTTTTTATTCCGATTGAATCATCGAGAGGTCAGATTTCGCAATGTGAGCTGAGGCAGCGTCACACGAGGTCAGCGTCGGGGCGACGCCGAGTGTCTCTCTCACGAAGACGACGCTCGTTCGCTGTAAATCTCGCAGAAGTGTGGGACGAATCGAGTGCACCAGGGGATCAACGCTGGCGAACAGATTGCCTCGTCGTCTCGTACACTTTCGATGGGTTTTGGGCAAAGAGCCAAATTCAGGCCACTCGGGAGACAGCGGGGGTTAAAAAATCCCACTACTGATACACATTGCAAAGGCCAATTTCGCTTAAGAAACGCTTTGCTACCTTTTACTTATTTCCAAGGAGTCTCGCACAAGAAATCTAGAAACATAATATCACGTGAAACTTATGTTTCTCCAGAAATTTGAACGGACGCAAGATATGGAACTGAAATGTCTGTTTTTATATCAAGCACAACAAACAGCAATTTCATTAAAAGCAAATGTGTTTCATAACATGGAATGGAAAAAAACAACTAGATGGGGGGGAGGGTTTCCTACATTTTTAACAGATTATTTTCCCTCTCTTTTATTCAAAGTAAAATCAGTGGTTAGCATGGCTTTCGAAGTTACGGAGACTTAACCTGGCAATAGAAGCCCTTTTGCCACTTTAAAAATGAACATTGGTCATTTGGCCGCAGCTGACAAAAAAAATTAATACTTCCCTCTAAACGTTCATTTTTTTTAACTTTTTTTTTTATTTTCCATAATTCTACATTTTATTTCTTGAAAACATGCACAAATATAAGATAATCTTCGGATACAGTGAGATTAGACGTTCGGAAGACTATAAAATAATAGAGTAAAATAATTGAAGTAATTTTGAAACAATTCATGCTGTTGAGAGGAAGGCACAAATTATATGCTAACACCGCTCAAGACATATCAAAAACAGAAAAATATTTACAATGCGATTAACATCTGTTGCAGTTTACAATATGGTTAATACCTAACATTTCGACAACATACTGTTTAATACTACACATAAAAGAGGTTAAAACGTTTCAGAAATTTGACTAAGTCGACGTGATTTAATAGATGGTTGAAAATATGCAAAGTTGGAGCCAACATAACATCAGGAGGTAAGGAGTTTCAAACCCGACCAACTCAGCATATGAAAGAATGATATTTAGAGTTAAGCCTAGCATTAGGAACATGAATTCACACAGGATGCCTCCTTGTTCTGCTAGAGTCCGAGAATAAATTAAAGGTTCAGTCAGATTTCAATAGAGAATATCACTAATGATTTTATAACAGATATATATATAACATATACCGCTAACAAAAATTTTCTTCTTAACTTATACCTAACACTCTCAGATGTATATCGCTTCGTCAAGATCACTGTTGGTTAAACACCTTTGTCATCTAAATATTCGTTCTCTTAAATCTAAACATTGCTATCTACTGAGTTCTGACATTTTGAAATTTGATGTAATTGCTCTTACAGAGACATGGCTCAATATCTCCCTTCCAGAAGATCTTTTTGAACTCGAAGGATATAAACTATTCCGTATCGACAGATCTAATGGGACAGGAGGAGCACTTGCATTATATGTGAGGGAAACATTTAATGTCGAACTAATGTCTATTCATGACATGATGAGCTGCTCATCATTTCATGAGTTCCATGTCTACAGGACTTATCCTGTGATTCTTTACTACTGAATTAATGTCTATTCCTTCTTACTCCTTTTTCGAAGGTCTCTGGGCCGAAATCTCCCCTATCAATAAACAAAATCCTACTCTTATCATCGGCACACTTTACCGTCCTCCGAACAGCAATATTAAAGATATTATTAATTCATTGTACTCAGTCCTTGACTTCACAAGCATACACTTACTCTCTTCGAGGACATTAGTGATCATCTTATTATTAGCACATCTGTATCGTATTATACACCTCGTGCACCTAAAGTTTTAATTTCAAGAAGATCCTTTAAAATTTTCAACAATGATCAGTTTTTTGAGTTTACAAAATATCTCCCTTTCCACAAGAGTATTTCTGAATGCACAACTTCTACCTCAAAAGCACAACATATCTCCTGTTCAATCAATTTTGCACTTGATACCTCTGCTCCTTTTTAAACTTTTAGAATTCACCCTTCTCGAAAGCTTTGAATTGCAAAAGAGCTTCTGTAAATGATCTCATTAAAAAATAAACACTTTAAGAATGTTATTAACCCTAATCACCCATACACATGGGAGAACTATAAAACTTTCCGTAATCTGGTCAACAGTAGTATTAAAAATGCCAAGCGTTTATATTTTCATCGACTTTCCGTTATTAATCCAAACGATAACGAAATTTTTCAAATTTTTGAATCTATTACTGGTAACTTAAGAAACCAGTTAATAAGATCGTTTACAATGACAATTCCTTCTATGAACCTAAAAACATTCGACGATCCTATTCTATGATCCTAGACTATCGACCTATTTCAGTTACATGTGCTTTAAGTAAAATTTTAGAAAATGCCGTCGAGAGAAAATTATCGACTTTTGTCGAAAAATTAAATTTACTTTCGTGCAGGCAATTCGGTCAACAGAAATTCTCATGACACTTCTTGTTAATCAATAGAGATTGGCTTGATACAACAAAGTGAAAACGGTTGTGGGACTGGTTTTCCTCGATATCTCAAAAGCATTTGATTCAGTTGAACACAAATTTATTTTGCAAAAACTCGGCTATAATTTTAATCTATCGCCCTCAGCTTTTTCCTGGTTTAAAAATTATCTCAACGGCCGTGTTATCCGAACTAAATTAAGCACTAATGAGATCTCCACACCTCTTAAAATCAATCGAGGAGTACCTCAAGGAACCATTCTTAGCCCACTTTTCTTCAACCTTTTTGTTAATGATCTTCTAGAATTCTCCACCATCTGTAATATTTTTATGTATGCAGACGATTGTCTTCTTTCTTTTACCTCAAGTTCTTTCATTTCTTTAAAACAAGAAATAGAAAACAATATTCACGATGTGCTTCATTGGTATACTAAAAATGGATTCACTGTCAATATAAAAAAACCAACATTATTTTTCTTCCAACTTCAAATTCTCCCCTGCCTGACACAAACATTAAAATTAATAACACCCATATTACAGTTTCCACTTCCATGAAGTACTTAGGTATGATGATAGATAATAATCTTGATTTGGAACCCACATTAATAAAACCGTCGCTTCAGCTTCTAAAAGAACTTATATATTGAGGTACATTCGAAACTATTATTCCTCCTATGTCCCATTGTTCTATAAAATTCACATCCGACCGAAACTCGCATACTGTGCCTCCACTCTTTTTGGTATTAATAAAAAGAACTCTTATAAATTAGAAAAAGTTCAAAATGAAGCTCTCAAAATCATCAGGAAAATCTGTTTTAACAAACGAGAATCTCTAACACTTACTGATATTCGTTCCAACTACCGAATTCCCACTCTTGAATCTAGAAGAAAACTGCGGTTTATTACCATTATTCACGACACTATTTGTAACAAGTCTCATCCCCTTCATTCGATTCTTATACTGTATATTCGATTACTACATCGCCACATCCTTCGCTCTGAAAATAATATTTTCTACTCCCAAGATTTTCAATGCTAAGTATGGTGAAATTTATTTTGCCTTTCAAGCAACCTGAATTTGGAACTCTCTACCGAGCGATATCACTTCTTTAAATTCTAAAACAAAATCCAAAAATTATATTACTCCACCCTGTTAGAATATTGAAACGCTTTACCAACAATATTTCCTCGCCCCTATTTCCACTCCCCATCTTTGCTCTTTGTCTGGATTATCCGAAATCATTTTTTTCTGTTCATTCATTTAATATTACTCTGTTGTCTTAAACCTTCCTTTTCTTCCCCCTAATGTTACTATACTTTTTATCATATTTCATATTATACGTTTGTCTTCGTCTGTGCAACTTGTCATTTTCTTTATATGTATCAAATAATTATGCAATTCCTGTAAATATATTTGTATTTTTGTACTGTCATTAATATTTCTTTTTAATTTTTCAAATGTACTGGGGACATCAAGCCACTTAAACGTTTAAATTAATTTCAAAATTACCTGTACCTTGGCTTTATTGTAGCCCTCTGCGTGAAATAAATTATTATTATTGTATTATCTGGAACCAACCTTCTCCATTCTAAGGAGTGAATATTAAGATTTAAACTGTTCCTCGTAGCTTGAGTTCGAAAGTCCAGCTCACTAAACCATCTGAGTGGACGTTCAACTAGAGAGATGTCAGAGATCATGTGGGGGAAAGCAGAAAGGAGATGCATATTCAAGAATAGACAAAAGCAGAGAATGTCTTGAAAAGTGTGGGCCTGTTGCACTTCTTAGAGCAACGCAAAATCTGAAAGTCGACACGGTTGGCTTCCTTGGTGATGTTTTGGCAGCGTAAAGAAAATGAGAGGTTGGGAGAAATGATAACACCCAAATAAAATTGAGGTAATACGTTGGTAACATAGTTCTGCTTCTGATTGCTACGACCCAAGTGCATGATAGTTGTTTTGTCTGCAGAAGTTGGTAACTGATAAGGTATACTCCAGTCTTCGATGTTGTCGCATGCAGCTTTAATGGAACATCAGTTGTCTAAAGATGCAGAACTGGCATAAAATTTAATATCGTCGGCAACAACGTAGCAGACGACTAGTCGGAGAATAGAGGGTACGTTTAAGGTGAACAATGCAAAAAGTATGGACCCAAGAACAGATACTTGAAAGACAGTACTGCTGACATCCTCGATTGGAGAAAGAGCATCTTCAATTCTTATTTGTTGAGACCTGTTGGAAAATAACGCACAGGTCAATTTTACAATGATCTGGGGGATTTCCAGTCTAAGAAATGTGCCAAAGACGAAAGATTCTTTACTCTATCGAAAGCTTTTTTGAAATCTATATAAATAACATCGATTGAACGGCCCGCATCAATTGATATAGCCCAATTGCTAATACAGTGAAGTAGTTGCACTCTAAAGGAGTCACTTGGCATTAACGCAAACTGTTCATATGGAATATTATGCGCGTGAAGAAAGTAAAGAATCTCGATCAGGATGCAATCGTAACGTTATTTTGGAAACGATGTTGGGCAGAAAGATTGGACGGTAATTTGTAGGTTAGGGGGAACACCTTTCCTCTTGTAAATTGGAATGATTATGGCTTGAGTCACTCAGAAGGAACCTGGCCAGTTTCCAGGCAGTTGCTTCATATATGTATCTAGCAACACGAAGGTTATAATTACCTGACACATCAATTGAAAGATTACTAAAAAATCTCTTGTATCCTAACATATTAGGGTCAGCGTTCAGATTTATCTCCGCAACATTTCCCCGCCCTGCCCACGGTCAGTAGAAGACACTGATGGGCTTGGAAAGGCCGCTGTCCATCGAATTGGACATTAAACTGTGACCCCGTGTGCGGTAGAGCCATACCCTATGCACGTTAAAGAACACGCTAGATGGCCTTGACGGGAGGCTACCATCCGTCTCCCAACAGCTATTCCGTGGGTCTCCTCCCCCAACCTTCTCTGAGCCTTCGGGGTCCATGTGACCTGGCCATTTAGACCATTGTGTGCAAAAAAGTGCCTCTCAGAGGTAAAACAACCCAACCTAACATTATGTATAAAACAGTTTACCTCTTGTAAAAAGATTAAACCGGAAGCAAATCAAGGAATTATAAGCTTCGTGGCCAAAAATTTAAAAATCGTATCTGAATATTGAATAGGGCCACTATGTGCCTTCAGAACAGTTTGAAATCGACATGGCTTTAAATTCGGTATGTGTGTTTCGAATATGTCTGGTGGGATGTGAAGTCATTCCTGTTGCAATGCAGCATATTCTTCTTTCAATGAAGTGTATGTCCGTATGTCACTATTTATTACGTTATATGCAATTTTGTAACGAGGTTCAGATCAGGCGACTTGGATGGCCAGGAAAGATGACTGAATTTTCTATCATATTCCTTAAAGCACTCAGGCTGTTCTGTGTTACCTCTGAGGGGTACTTTTTGTACACAATGGGCTAAATGGCCAAACAAGGACCCCAGAGTCTCAGAAGAGGTTGGAGGGAGCCCACTGGACAGCTATTAGGAATCAGATGGTAACCCCCACCCCCCATCAATGCCATCGAGCGTGCTGTTTAGCATAAAGATGCTACGACTCTCCCATACAAGGAGCTATTGTTTATTGTCCTCTCTGACGGACGGTGGCCCTTTCGAAATTCAGCGCCATGCGAAATAACTTATTTAAAAAGGAAAACTGCAGTTTTGCGCCGCTTCCTCTGCAGCAGCGGCTCCGGCCCTGATTCTCGATTTAACAAATTTGTGCCCCATCAAGATGAATACAATAACTGGAGGCAAATGTTACACTTACCGCAAAGACAATTCCTCTGTGGTTGCAAACACCTATGGGAAGAAACAAATGGTAGAAATCAGTGTTTTTGAAACTTTTCCGAGGCTTTTAGACACTGAAAAAATCCAAATTCTCAACATAAATACAATGAATTGGGGACAAAATTTTTAATTTCATATATATTAATATATTTGCTATATCATCAGATAATTTCAACGAGTTTTTCAAAATGGTGAACTCATAGACCGATGAAAAAATGACAATAATTTCAAACATTCATATAAAAATTTTGATTTCTTTCGATTTTCATTAAATCGAGTTAGAAATGTGATCAGAGGTGTAGGCTTGTACGGGTCTAACGCACCCCTGCCCACCCCCAAAAATCAATTAATGCAAATACGTATTTTTTACGTAGATAAGTGCAATTGTTTAAAAGTAATCCGAAATATCACAGAAGAGTAACAAGACTGTGTTACAAAAGTGTTGCCAATTTAGGGACTTGGATATGAAAGTGTTTTTTTTTTGTCCCTGAGGGAATCTAAAGGACATTTTGTTTATGGATGTTTTGTGCCATTCTTGCACTAAGACTAATTGTGGCGAACAAGTGGCCCAGTTGTGATTCTAAAACAGCATCTAATTGCAACTGCCTTTCGATTTTTCTACACTAAATGCCCATTTAGACCATTCCTGGACTAATGGTTAGCATACCTGGCTATTAAGCCAGCGGGCATGTTCCTGTGTATGTGTTTGTATGTTATTTGAGAAACTAGGACAAGCTCGATAGAACTTTTAGGTTATGTCCGTCTTTTTTATAGGGCAGTAACTTCTTCTCATTTAGAAAAAAAAAGAGTATTACTTGGCATCATTGCCAGGGTGACAATATTCCTCAGGTGGTTATTGATAATATGGGTGTGCGAGGAGAGTTGTACTTCGATTAATCCACATGTATGTGGCTCGTCGAAATACAGTCGCACACGTCGAAATATCAGATATTTGAGAGAAAATGGGAATATTTTAAAAAGACTAAGAAAAAATGAAAATACAGCTTAATTACGAACAATATAGGAAATGGAAACAAAAAACCATGTTAATAAGGCATAATGATGAATATTAATTTATATTGAGAGAATTACTCCATGCAGTGAATAATTTTCAAAGAGATTTAATATCATCTTAACACTGTAAAGAAGCTGCTAAAAAGATATTTAATATAATGTTACTTATTTCAATCAAATGTTCCCTTTTTTTTATATAAAACAGTGATTTCCACTATAAATATTCGGAATAATTTTTCCTCCCATGATGAAAACTTTTAAAAATCATTTTTGGGTACATTAATCACAGAAAAAAGAGAACGACACCACTGTTGAAATACCTTATTTTAAATTGTACTGGAAAAATTAGCTAAAATTGTAAAATTAATGACCATCTGATTTTTTCTCTAAGAATTTTTAACACTCATTTGAAGGAGCTGGGGAGGGGGGAAGTGTTGCTAGGAAGCGTATCTCTATCACTGAGAGGTGCCTGTACAAAATTCGATACACATCAGACTGACAGATTAAAACAATAATCGGATATTCGAAGGTCGGTTAATCAATGTCGAACTGTTTGTCAACAATCTGTGCCCCCCACCCCCACCCTCCATCCCACACACACACACACATGAAATTTTTCCGGCTATGTCCTGATTATGATTTTAAATATGAAAGTCACGCTTATTTCTTTTCTGTTAATTCTTTCCAGTTAACATTAATTAAATTAACAGTAAGACATTTATGATAATTCTACATCTATTTCGGAAGGAGTATTCAAAAAATTTCTTAAAAATAGAGAAATCTGCTTCGCACATCTAAGCCATTGTAAATGTGGCTAATAAAACAGAGCTTTTCCACTCAGTATTGAGCAGAGACGTAGCAAGAATATTTTTTGGCAAAATCATTTTCACAGAAAAACCTCAATTGACCGATCCTTGATTATCAGATTATTGACTTAACCTGCCTAAGTCTGTAGACTATTGCATTTTGTGCAAGTATGATGAGATGCTAGAGCTGCTCTTCCCAGCATACTCCTCAAGACGGTGCTACAAACGCTTTGAGGAAAATCCGTAGATTATGATCAGCAAATTTCCCCATTGCAGCTTGATTGCTGTTGACAGCTAATCATTGTAAACCAGTATCATTCAACTCACATTGTAAAGCATTTTAATCTAATGCTACACGTTTATTTTTAAATTCATGTGTATTTAATTCTCGTGTTTCTTTTCGTAATAATTATGTATAAATGAAAATTTTATTGTATATATTTAAAATCAGGGCCGGATTTTGAAAACTGTCGAAGGGTAGGCCAAGAGACTGGATTTTCAAAGCGCATAACATTTCCCCCTCCGTTTTGCAAATCTTTAAAAAAATTCTTGAAAATCGCATGAAACATAAATAAGTTTAATAATTTTTTGTCTCTATTCCTCTTACCAGCACTCTGAAAGTGAGTGTGGACCATAGCCCCTCCCCCTCCCCCCCCACAATACTCCCCTGTTTATAATCAATATTCAAAGTTACCTTGATTATAAAAATATATAATCTATTGAGGGTATTGGACGGAGTGGAAAGGGTTAGAGCAGCGGTTGTGAGGTGATATTTCTTAGTGACCGTTAAGAGGCCACGAGATATTTACTGTGACTGCAATAAGAGAAATTAAATAAAATGTTAAGCTCTCTATGTAGACTTGTAAGGTACACTCACAATAGAAAAAAAAATTTTTCGGAATATAGAGGCTTTTGGTTTTTCACTTTTAAAGCATAATTAGTCAATGAACATTAAATAAGCACAAACTCTGTACGGCCACCATACTTTATATTATTTGGTTCAAGGAAATGTGTTAATAAAAAATAACGAATTATATAAGTTTCAATATATATAGTGATGCCCTTGTTTAAAAATATTCTTTTTGCGTACGATTTGTATGATAAATATATATTTTCATTAGAACCTTTTTTATTTCAGTTATTGAAATTTTCTGAGGTATGTACATTTGCAATTCTGTGTTTAAAAGGAAACTGTAACTAACATGTGCTTGGGGTAGGGACGTGCCTGGTGGCCGGAATCTCGATAGACCTCTACTGCTAGGTATTTATTTCTTGGTTTCATCCTAAAGCTCGTGGTTCTCACATTTTTTTATCCGTCAGTTTTAGGGTTTCATCGCTCGTAAGTTGCAATAATTCTTGTTCCTAACGTTTGAAATTCATCAATATCACAGATTTTCCACTTTCAAAAAAAAATTTTTTTTTCATTCTTTTACTAACCAACAACTTTTACTCGCCAACATTCAAAGTTAAAACTTAATATGATCTGGATAACCGAATATTAACATTGTGTTGCACAACTTCTTTCTATTGCCAATCTTGGTGAGAAAGAATGCACAAGCACTGAATACATGATAATATCTCGAATACATTTTTTTAGCGAAATAAAAAGCTTTCTTATAGCTTAATGGCCATTCAATTGTTCACTCACTTAACAACGTGTGGAGCATCCTCGAGCTCAATCTCAGATTCGAGTCTCGCCTGTGCCAGCGTTTAGATTTACCTCCGCAAAACTCCCAGCCCTGCCTTCGGTTAGGGCACACCGATGAGCTTGGAAAAGCCACTATCCGTCAGATGGGACGTTAAGCGTGGCTCAGTGTGCGGGAGAGCCATACTCTGTGTATGTTAAAGAACCTGTTGGATGGCCTTGACCTGAGGCTACAATCTGTCTCCCAACAGCTGTCAGTGGGTGCGCTATCCCAATCTTCTCTTAGCCCTCGGGGTCCTTGTAACCTGGCCATTCAGTCCATTGTGTGTTCAAAAAAGTGCCACTCAGGGGTAAAACAACAGAGTATCACAACCCAACTCCTCGATCTCGAATAACTGTCTGAATGCAGCGTGAGTTGTGTTATTTTAAGAGGTACGTTTTTTGCACATCATGGGCTAAATGGCCATGTCACAAGGACCCCGAAGGCTCAGAGAAAGTTGGGAGAGGACACCCACTGGCAGACGTTGGGAGACAGATGGTAGCTCCTGTCAAGGCCATCCAACGTGTTTTTTAAAATGCCTAAGGTATGGCTCTCCAGCACACGGGCCATGGCTTAACGTCCCATCCGATCGACAGTGGCTTTTCCAAGCTCATCGATGTACCCTACTGACCCAAGACAGTTTTTCGGATATAAATCTCAATGCCGGCCCAGGTGGGGCTCGAACCTGGGAAATGCAGATTACACTGTAGCAAAGTAGAAAGCAGGTTTATATATTCTCGTTACTGTCCTGTACAATGTCTCTTGCTGATGCAACAGGAGAGCAATTAAAAGGTTGATCTTAATAGAACTAACAGGTATTGTTCGTTTAATCATATTACTTAGTATCAGTGATATAACGGAATATGTTCATGACTGGCGCAGTTACACTAAATACAATTTTTCTACTGACTTCTCGTCGGGGCTGGGACAGTAGTAAATATTTTTGGAAACTTAAGGAATTGTGACGTGCCACTCTTCACTTTTTCTTTTTTGTAAAACTCCGTATGCGTATATATTATACACGCATTAGAATAATAAGTTCAGAACAAGATATGTTACACCAGCAAAATTCGTTTTTAAATCTAATATTTTTATCATCCTAAATTTCGTTGCACGTTCTTGGTCTTACTTTTGGTAACGCATTCCAATGAAAGGTCGCAATTGCGTTCGTTTAATTATGACGGATTGGTTTGGAGGTCCGTTTTAATTGCCACACTTTGATCTCATCAAACGAAGCTAAAACCTCTGACTGAATATAATTAATTTTTGGCAACTTTAGTTATCCCTAAAACAGGACTGAAGCTTTATTTTTGGTGGGAATATATTTTTATACGTTAAGGAAACTAGATTTATACATTGAGTTGTTTGAGTTGTTTTTAATTATGACGGAAAAGTTTCAGAATTTCCTCAATGTTCAGGATTTGTCCCAGAATTATTTCTGGGAATCTGCAAGCCAGCAGCTTCGAGAGCGATATGTGTAACCATCGAAAGTGTGCTGTGCCATTATTGGCTTAGTAACACTTTTTGCCTTAGTAACACTTTTTGCACACAATAGTCTAAATGGCCAGGTTACAAGGACGCCGATGACTCAGAGAAGCCGTTAGAGAAGAACGAAAGGAGACGGGAAGAAGCCGTTAGAGAAGAACGAAAGGAGAAGGGGAGAAGCCGTTAGGAGACAGATGGTAACCTCCTGTCAATGCCATCCAGCTGCTCTTTAAAGTGAAGGGTATGCAACTCCTATACAAGGAACTATGGCTTAATGTCCCATCCGATGGATGGCGGTCTTTCCAAGCCCAATGGCGTCCCTTTTCTGACAGAGAACAAGGAGTGTGTTTAGTGAAGATAAATCGGGACCGAGACAACAGTAAATATTTTTGGAAATTTATGGGATTGTTACGTGCCACTCTTCACTTTTTTTTTAAATATAAAACTCCGTTATTTAAACATAAAAAATATATTTACCTTTTGGCAACTTTTAACTTACCGTTGTTGTTTTTTGCATTATTCGAATGCATTTACAATTTTGAGGGAGGCGAGTCTTTCCTACCACTGTCCACACACTGTGTTCATGTTAAGTACTCTACATCAGTTGAACGCTATTTTTATTCACAAAAACACTGTCCAATTCATAAAGATTCTGTCACAGCTTCTATAATTGAATAATTCAAATTAACTTCCAAGTTGTCAGGTCTTATATATCAACTAAACAATGTGCAGATGAATTGGATTTTCAATCAAATTACTTGAATGACGAGGACTTGTTGAGGATAATTAACTCTCAATTTGGTTACAACGTATCCAGGGTCGTTTCTAATCACTCTAACCACAAAACGAGTTTTGGCGTCCCTAAGAAAACTTAATCGAAAGGATATAGAAGTGAAACAAAAAAGAACGTCAAACAAATTACACACAAATTCATTGAATCAATTGTGTTTATCAGAGTTATTCCTCATTTACTCATAATTATTGCATTTTACTTTAAGAAGTTAGCGCCCCCTAATTTTCGCCGCTTGGTCGTAGGGCACACTGTATAGAAATGGCCCTGAGAGTATCCGAAATGAGGCATCTGGATTCAAATGATGAAAGGTCTGTAGTTCCGAAAGGAAACATTTCACGAGGAAAGGTAACAATTATAGACGGAACGGCATTTTTCAATCCGAGGTTCATTTGAGAAACCCAGATAAAAACTTTTTTGATTTAATTTCTGCTTTAATGGGAAGATTTTTATTTTTCCAGCGAAAAGTTTTGAAAAGATTGAATCGAATTGCATCCCTTTGTTTGGCAAGAGATCTTACGAAGAGGTTTCGAGGTCCTAACAAAAAAAGTTAAAACAAAAAAAACTTAAAACAAAAAAGAAATTTCCCCTAAAGCAGCTGCTAGCCACAGGTATCTGACAGCATAGGCCATAGAGAAGATCTGTGAGGGAGATGAAACCTCGGCTGAAAGACAACACAAGGAACATCCGTATCTATCAAAGGCTCGAACCCAGGTCTCTTTGCACCTTAGCTAAGCACGCTGAACCTGTTTTCATTCCTTTGAAGCGTCTACTTATTTCGATATCAGTATTAACAAGGTAACAGAAGAAAAAAAGACCTTTCAAGAGCTTTATACAATTAGTAACCGTCTGGCTTTGACTTGCATCAGTTCTTATTTAAAGTTTCTGTTTGTCCTTCTTATTTGCAGTGAATAAGGGAGAGAACAGAATTATTTCTGGGAATCTGCAAGCCAGCTGCTTCGAGAGCAATATGTGTAGCCATCGAAAGTGTGCTGTGCCATTGGCTGCAAAAAGGAGAAGAGCATGCAAGGCCACATGCACCATTCGAGGAAGCACTCGTGACAACACTTCTGATGGGTAAGGGAGAGAAATAAAAAAAGTTCTTCTGTTCCACCATACAGAAAGGAAATGAGCTCTCGCAACTTACCATGCACGGAGCCGACCCACTCGGTGAGCGCTACGAGCAACAGGATCTTTTCGACGCCCATCGTCAGCGTCCCGCCGGCATATTTCTCTCACGGCGTCGCCTTTGTAGAGCACGCTCCGAGAATGCTTCTGCTTGAACTGGGGGCAGTTCTACATCACTGCCCTGTGTTGGGCAGCGGAGGGCAACGAGAGTCAAAGTTGCCTGCCTGTAGAGTGATGCCATCTAGTGCTGAATTCGTAAATTGAAATTGATACATCAGAAGTAGATTGAGGGACTTTAGAAAGTGATCTGAAAACAGAACCCGCGGGAAGGTGGTGCAAGTGGAGTAGTCGAACCAGGTCCCGAGCCAGAAGAGTCCCGCTCTTGAAAAATCGCTCATGTCAAACTACAAAAGCACTGTCGTTTACAATACGGAAGCATTTGATATTCAATGTTGCTAAATCATAGATGAAATCGGTGCAAGTAAAATGGGATATTGACGGCAAAAAACAGAACAAGCGGTGGCATTTCATTCATGGAATTTTTTGTATGTAAAATAATAGATAAGACATGGGCAAACTATGGCCCACGAGCGACTGATGACAAATAAATTAAATTTCTAAGAAGAGGAAAAGAGATCCAACTTCGGCAAATCAAATTCTCATTAAAATAATTGATTTTAATAAATTGTACTGTTTATGTTCCAAATTAGATTTTTTGCTTTGTTTATATCTAGACTATTCATTTTAGATTTCTTTGACGGCTTGCTCTGCTATTTCAATTTTCTATGCGGTGCTTTAGTTAAAACGATTCAGAAGGCCTGGTATAGCTGATGCTTCGGAAATAAATTTGAGAAATAAAAACATAGAACATGCCCTATTCGAGTTCAATATGATTTGTTATTTATTAACGATGACAGTAAATGGCTTATTTTAAAACAAATAACTGTTACTTACCACTGTTGGCCATTAATCGCCTTCTAATTAATAGAGGTTATAGCTAATTGAAATTTACTTTTTTTTACAAATGCATAGCCTCCTATTTTTAGCTGCTTTATAATAATAATAATTTTATTTATGCCTTAGTATGCTTATATACAGAGATTACCTCGCTAAGCCTTATGGCTTGTCAGCAGGATTCCTTTCAATCACATGACAGGTTAATTAAAGAATAAGACATGTATAATGGAAAATAAATACATAATTAAAAACAGAAAATAAAACAATAACAACAAGAAAAAGAAAAACACGAATTAAAACACAAACATGAAAAAATTAAACACATTTATAAAATAAATCTATAAAACAACAGATTATAACACGCAATATCACCTACTGTACAAGTAATCATTTCACATTAATATTGCAGTTTCTTAGAACAATACCAGAAACAGGATATGACTTTTAAATATTACTTTTCAAATGTTTACATCTAATAACCATTTCGAAACTTCAGTTTTAATTTCTGAATAAGTGTTCAGGCATAACAGATCTCTCGGCAGAAAATAAAAAACTTTGGGTATTTGACAAGATACCCGCGCTTTACCATAATTATTGTAAAAAAACTGGTTCGACAAAATAATTTTCACACTCTCGTCTTATAATGATCACATGCAAAATTTTCTCTTTGTATTCATATTTAAAGTAATTTCTAATGAGGGTTACATAAATAAATAACAAGTCAACTGGTAAAATGTTCAGATGATGAAAACTATTGCCCAGGTGATCTTTATTAATTACATGTTTATTGAATTTAACAATATTACAGTACTTTTTTGTATTCGTTTAATTTTATTTAAAACAGATTTGTATGTGCATCCATATACAGGGTGAATCTGAAAAAGTGGGCAAAACTGTACGGGGTGGTAGAACGCAGCTATACGAGCAATATTCGTCATAGAATGTATGGTCGGAACGCAAGCGGTGAGAAGTTAAAAGGTAGTTTTCCACTGTCACATTTAAAGAATGAACACAAGAAGGAGAGGAGATACTTCAGAAAGCATTTTATTAACAGGAATGTAACTTGCATTCCCGTCCGCCGCACCGTACACAAAGTGCATATCCGCCGTTTCGTGGTTAGTATAACCAGCCATCCTCTAGGCAATCCACGGTAGAAATGGCGTTGGGTGCGAAGACCGCCCCTTTTATACCTTTCCAACGCCACCTAGCGGCTCGTCGTTTGCGTTCCGACCATACATTCTATGACGAATATTGCTCGTATAGCTGCGTTCTACCATCCCGTAAAGTTTTGCCCACTTTTTCAGATTCACCCTGTATACTGATAAAATAAATACCCCCTCAAGCAGCTGCTTGCCACAGAGGTCTGACAGGAGCCTGTCAGTTTATATGCCACAGTAGGAGATCTGAGAGGATGGCAGGACCTCAGCAGAAAAACAACACATATAACCATGCCTTATCCGGGGCTCGAACCCAGGTCCCTTAGATCAGTAGCCAAGCGCGCTAACCACTCGGCTATGGGACGGTACACTAAGAATATATACTGATACCATACCTAATGATTGATTTACAGAAAGCTTTATATATCATTATTATGACATCCAATGGAATAAGAGTATTCAACTTCATCACTTTGTAAGACGCATAACTTAGTTTATCACAAGCATATTTTATGTCCGATTTCCATTTAAAATCTTGGTCAAAATAAATCCCCAGTAGTAGCATAAATGAGAGTTCTGGCAGTAAATTGGTCCAGAGTATTCTGTGAAAATCCATGGGAAAAGTTATGGGGGATGAGGTAAAAAATGTTTCTTGGGTTTTTTTTGTGAAAATATGTGTGAAAATTAGAAAAAACGGGGGTGTTTTTACCATGTGAAAAACTGATTTAAGTTTTTTTTTTAAAAAGATGAGGTTTAAACTAATTTGTGAAATAGTTTAAATAAATTAGGTTGAAATGTGTATATGAGATAAAAATGATGTTGTTTGTTGAGTTATCATACAGTTCAGTGGATTATCCGGTTGTAAAAAGCCATGTAAATCAGTGTTGTTTTTTGTGAAAATAAGTGTGAAAATCAGAAAAAACCGGGGTGTTTCATGTGAAAAAAAGTAATTTAAGTTTTTCGGGCAGACGAGATTTAAACTAATTTTCAGAAAAATGAGGTGTGTGTGTGAAAGAGATAAATAATGATGTGGTTTGTAGAGTTATCATACACTTCACTGGATTATTCGGTTGTAAAAAGCCAGGTAAATCGGAGAATTCGACAAAGCCAAACAGTTTTTAAATTTGTTTGAAACATATGACAAAATCAACCGGTAAAAATGACGTTTTCGCGGGGGGGGGGGGGGGGGGGGGGGTTGATGAAAAGATAGACTTTGAATATCTGTGAATGTATGAAGAGAGGGTACTAGATGAAAAAAAAATTTTTTTTTGAAGTGAAAAGTGATTTAGGTTAATTTTTTAAATAATTAGAAAGAATTTGAAGTGAAAAGTTATGTTGTTTAGAATAAATTAGTTTAAACCTCATCTTTAAAAAAAACTTAAATTAGTTTTTCACATGCTAAAAAACACCCCCGTTTTTTCTAATTTTCACACATATTTTCACAAAACACTACAAGAAACATACTTTTAACCTCATCCCCCATAACTTTTCCCATGGATTTTCACAGAATTCTCTGGACCCATTTACTGGCCCAGAATTCTCATTTATGCTACTACTATCCCCAAATATTGAATTTTATTAACCTCATCCACAAATGGCCAGGGACATACATTTTGGCAAATATTTCATTTATATATGACAGTTATAATTATGTATTTTAATGCATAAGTTATTTAACTTGTGCCTACTCTGAATGATCATATATTTCCTTTTTTTTTCTTCATTTACGAAGAATTTGCTTTTCTGAAACCAAGAATTTGCTATATTATAGTCGCTTTGTGCACATCTAACTACCTCTTCTACCTGCATACCTGCGTATAGCAGAATGGTATCGTCAACAAACATAAACAAATTACCCTGAAAATCTCTTTCTGCTAAATAATTCATATAAATTGCAAATTAAAGTGGACTCAAAACTGAGCCCTGTGGTACACCTGATTTTAAAATTTGATCTCTACTCTCACAATTTTCAATCCTAGTGATGATAGTCCTATTAGACAAGTAATTTTTGAACCATTTATTCAGTGAACCTCGAATTCCCCCAATGATAACTTTTTTAACAATATGTCATGGTTAACCGAGTCAAAGGCTTTATTCAAATCCATAAATATAGCACAAACTTTTTTCCAGAATTGAGTGCTATATTAATGTATTGTGAGAAATGCTTTAATAAATCAATTGTTCCTCTCTTCTTCCAAAACCCATACTACCTATCTGTAATTTTCCTGCATTTATCTAAAAAATTATTAACATATTTGTATATATATTTATATTTTTCTAAAAATTTTTCAATAACTGATAAGATCATGATCGGTCTATAATTACTCTATATATTTCTTGATCCCTTTTTAAATATAGAACGCACAATTGCAGTTTTGAGTGTGTTAGGAACAATGCCAGTGTTCAAACTCAAATTAATCAAGCGTTGCAGGATCTCAGAAAAAACATCTGCACTGCTTTTTATATATGAAGTTTTCATCATATCATAGCACACTGCATTACTAGTTTTTAAATTGCTAATGATCAGTACTACCTCATCTCTATTTGCTTCAGGTATAAAATAGAATGTGTATTAGAAGGTGTAATAATCTCGTCGACAGCTATATTTATATTGTTTAATATTTCAGGATTCACTTTCTGTAACACTTAGAAAAGTAATTGTTAAAATCATCCACTATCAACTCCATTGCTCTATTTTACCAAAATGGCGTTTTATTTGCATGTCAACAGATAATTTCTTATTGTCGTTAATAATATCTTTTACCAGCTCCCAAAATTTCTTATTGTTATCTTTATTTAAATTGATTTTATTTCTATAATAAAAACATTTTTGTTCCTTATCAAACTATTTGCAGTGTTCTTTACGATTTTATATTCATCATATAATATCGTACTTTGCATAGTATTCTTATATTTAACCCACGATACATCTTTTTCTTCAATAGCTTTAATTATCCTTTCAGTTATCCATTCTTTCGGTTTCCTTTCGAAATTTTTAACTCAAGATGCCTTGAAATAACACTTTCCTAATTTCGTTAATTTTATCTAATATCAATTTTAACAAGTCTTTCGGATTAGTAACCACAGTTCCAATAACATCTCAATCTGTTAATCCTAGTTTTTGGGAAAGTTTTTTTATCATCGACATATGTACCTAAGTAAGCGTTATTCTCATTTGTAGGATTTCTATCTCTAGAAATTAAGGATTTTATTTTTGTTCTAATAAATATTCCATAGTGATCAGCAATCTTTTTTATAGACTTTTACATCTGCTTCAAAGTTTTTAATTTTATGAACCACATGATCAATTTGAGATTGTTGCAACGTTTGCATAACGACTTCTTCTATAGTGAAAACTGATATCTTCTGTTCCATACCGTACTCCAATAACAGATTCAAGTATTGGTCGCTACCATATTTGTCTATATTTGCAGTATCAATTTTAAAATCGCCAACCAAGAAAATATCATTTAGCTTTAAATTTAAGTCGAAACAATATTTCAAATTTGATAGAAATTCTTTAACCTTTGTATTTGGTGATCTGTATAGAGCGATCAAGTTTAATAAAAAGCAATTAATTTCAATCTGTAGATGAATTACTTCCGCAGGTGAAATCGAAATGTTTAGTTCAGAAACATTCAGCTTATGTCTATAGAAAACTATAAGACCTCTGCACTTGAAATATTAATATCAATAGTGATTTTATCAAAACCAGCTAAATTAATAAGTGAATTTTCCATAGTGTTAGTTGTACTTTCTACTAGAATAATAACATCCAAATAATCGATAAACGAATCGATGTTAACAGTAAAGAGATCCCAATTTTTTTAAACTGATCTCACATTAATATAGAATATGCCTAATTCGTTATCATCTTTGCCTTGTAAAAAATATTAGGATTAAACTCTTGTGTAATATCAGGACCACCCAAATCTAATTCATTATCTATCAGTTGAATAACCTCCATAATTGTTTAAAAAGGGAAAAAACTATAATTTAAAAATGGCAATCTTTATTAAATCCTCAATAGTATCAAATATATTAATCCTAATCGGCTTACCGTTATCTCCATTTTTAACAAATATTTTGCTATTCTTGTACCATACATATTGTTACGACAGATGAACGTGCTGCAGTGAGTTTATGAAAAACGTGATAAAAACGCTGGCCTATGCTTCTGCGTGAGATTTATGTAACAAACGAACTGGAACATATAACCGATCTGAAATTGAAGAAAGATAGAATTGTAATGTTAGAATTGTGGATTTGTGAAAAGAGGTTCAGCACTAGTGGGTCTGAAATAGCCGAAACAAAGAAGGGAGTCAATGCTAACAAGAAAGCTGTGAAGGAGACTAAAAGGAAGACAAAATTGTTGAAGGTAAACGAAGAATCGTTTAGTCATTTTATCTCTAAAGTCATGAAGGACAGTGTCTAAAAAAATTAAGAAGTAAACGTCATCAATTGAGTAGGCAGAGCTAGTTTTAACTGTTCTGTAAGAAAAGATTATTACTTTATATACGATGATATTTAATTTGTTTATAAGTAATTTCATCCATGCTTTTGTAATAAATTGCATTGTTTTGTAATCTGTATTGTAAAAATACTTATACCCACGCTCAGTACTCATCCATTATAAATTTATAACAATATTTAAATATATGTTGTCTAGCAAAAACTCTAGCTCTCCAAAAGATTTCTTTGTTCACCTGTGTCAAATTTTAGTTAATGTATTGAATTATTTGAACTATCATTAAAAACCTCATCATTATTAATTCTAGTTTTCTTCCGAGCAATCCACTTATTTTTAATGGTTCTACTCCTAAATTGCACGATAACATAGGGTAATTTTTGTTTATCGCGAACAGAGACTCTGTGAATCACATCAATATTTTTCATTTGAAAATCAGTAATGTCTAACTTATCAGCTAAATTTTTTACATAGCCATGCAGAAACTTTCATCTTCCTTTCTTAATGGGATGCCGTGTATTTCAATGTTTTTGTTTCGGGTGTATTGTTCTCTATCATTATTGACCATTTTTAGATCGAGAATCTCTTTCTCGAGCACAGAGTTTTATGTTTTGCATTCGGCCAATAGTTCTGTGAGCTTGCTATTGTTCTTCTCAGAGTTCATAAATTTGTTCGTTAATACGTCATACTTTTCCGACAAGAAGTTCATAGAGGTTTCCAGCGAATCTCTTTTGTCCTTCATGTCGGGTAGTATGAATAACTTCGTATCGATACGAAGTAATGTTGATTTCACTTATCCATTACAAGTCTCATCCTCTACCTGAAAGTTCAGAAAGACAGACGCTGTGTTGTCCTGCTGGAGGTGGGAGGCTCTCCCCCCCCCCCCCTCAAGTAACTCGGAGTTGGAAAAATTCGAAGCGACTTCGTTAAATCTAGGTGAGTTGTGAAAATATATAATCTTTTTTTTTGTACAATTAAGGGGAATTGTCAAAATCGAGGCAACTTGGCAAATCTAGGACAGTTTGGAAAATGGAGAGACTGTAAAATTTAGAGCAGTTGGCAAAATTCGAAGCCACTTAGTAAAACGCAGGTGAGTTGGCAAAATTCGGAGTGACTTGGTAAAATCATGGGGAGTTGGCAAAATTCAGGTGAGATGTAAAAATTTCGATTTTTTTCTGTAAAATTATGGCGAGTTGGCAAAACTTAGGGAGTTGGCAAAATCTAGGGTAATTTGATAAAATTTGGAGTGACTTGACAAAATCGTGGGCAGTTGGCAAAATTCAGGTGATTGGGATTTTTTCTGTAAAATTATGGCGAGTTGGTAAAATCTAGGGGCGGTTGGCAAAATTCGGAGTATCTTGGCGAAATAGAAGCAGCACTGCAATATCTAGGAAAGTTGGCAAATCTTGAGGGAGTGGGCAAAATTCAGAGTGACTGTGGAAAAATCAGGTGAGATGTAAAAATTGGGATTTTTTTTCTGTAAAATTGTGGCGAGATCGGGGAAACTTGGCAAAATCTAGGGCAGTTGGCAAAATTCGAATCCACTTGGTAAAATACGGGCGATTTATGAAAATTGGCATTGGTTTTGTGAAATTAAGGAGAGGTGACAAAAACGAGAAAACTTGGCAAAATTTTGGGGAGTTTGAAAAATATGAAGTCACTTGGCAAATTCAGGAGAGATGTAAAAATTGGGATTGTTTTGCGAAATTAAAGAGGTGGTAAAATCGAGACAACTTCGCAAAATCTAGAGAAATTGGCAAAACTGGAAACCACTTGGTAAAGTACAGGTGAGTTCTAAAAATTGGGATTGGTTTTGTGAAATTAAGGAGAGTTGAAAAAAACCAAGAACTCTTGGCAAAATCTAGAGGAGTTGGCAAAAATCGAAGCCATATGTTAAAATGCAGGGAAGTTGCGAAAATTGTGCCTTTCTTGTGCAATTAAGGAGAGTTGATAAAATTCGAAGTGACTTTGCCAATTCAGGGAAGTGTAAAAATTATGTTTTTTTCTGTATTTTTCTCTGTAAAATTACGGCGAGTTGGCAAAATTCGAATCCACTTGGTAAAATATAGGCGATTTGTGAAAATTGGAATTTATTTTGTGAAATTAAGGCGTGTTGGACAAATCGAGGAAACTTAACAAAATGTACGGCAGTTTGCAAAATTCGAATTCACTAGGAAAATACGGGTGAGTTGTAATAATTGTGATTGGGTGTGTTAAATTAAGAAGAGTTGACAAAATCGAGAAAACTTGGCAAAATCTTGGGGAGTTTGAAAATTCTGAAATGACCTGAAAATTTAGGAGAAGTAGCATAAATGAGAGTTCTGGGCCAGTAAATGGGGCCACAGAATTCTATAAAAATCCATGGGAAAAGTTATAAGGGATGAGGTAAAAAGTATGCTTTTTGTGTTTTTTTTTTGTGAAAATATGTGTGAAAATTAGAAAAAAACGGGGTGTTTTTAGTATGTGAAAAATAATTTAAGTTTTTTTTTTAAAGATGAGGTTTAAACTAATTTGTGAATTAGTTTAAATGGATTAGTTTGAAATCAGGTGTGTGTATATGAGATAAAAAATGATGTGGTTTGTTGAGTTATCGTACACTTACTGGATTATTCGGTTGTAAAAGTCATGTAAATCGATGTGTTTCTTGTGGATTTTTCTGAAAATATGTGTGAAAATCAGAAAAAAAACGAGTGTTTCATGTCAAAAAAGTAATTTAAGTTTTTTGGCAGACGAGATTTAAACTAATTTGTTTAACTAATTTTCAGAAAAAATGAGGTGTGTGTGAAAGAGATAAAAAACGATGTGGTTTGTTGAGTTATCATACACTTCACTGGATTATTTGGTTGTAAAAAGCGAGGTATATCGGAAAATTTGACAAAGTCAGACAGTTTCGAGAAATTTGCTTGAAACATATGACAAAATCAACAGGTAAAATGACTTTTTCGGGGGATCTGATGAAAAGACAGACTTTGAATATTTGTGAATGTATGAAGAGAGGGTACTTGATGAAAAAAAAATTTTTTTGGAAATGAAAAGTGATTTAAGTTAATTTTTTAAACAATTAGAATGAATTTGAATTGAAAAGTGATGTAGGTTAGAATAATTTTGAGAATGTATGAAGTTTGTAAAGAGAGAGGAGTTATATGTTATCGTGCTAAACGGAAATCAGTCTCGATCTCCTCAAAAGAACAACGGACTCGAGATTTAATTTAATTGAACTAAATCTCTTATGGTTCGGGAAGTTGTTCAGTTCGATGGACGGCCCTCAACTCTGTCCCCTCCTCCCCTCTGCTCCCTCTTCCTCTCTCTCTGTCCCCTCCTCCCTCCTCCCCTCTGCCCTCTCTCTCTGTCCCCTCCTCCCTCTCTTCCTCTCTCTCTGTTCCCTCCTCCCTCTCTTCCTCTCTCTCTCTCTGTCCCCTCCTCCCCTCTGCTCTCTCTCTTCCTCTCTCTCTCTCTGTCCCTTCCTCCCCTCTCTGCCTCGATCAGCGCAAAAACAAATCCTCCAGTTCCAGCTGTATACAAGACACAACTGGAATCGGAGTCCGTGATTATGACCGCTGCTACACCCCCACACGGGTAGAGCGATCCCATAGTTACTGCAATCAACTACAGGTACCATGTCGCTAGTTGGCCAGGGAACCAACTAACACCCCCCCAGATCCCCCCCAAAGGGGTCTTATGTACTGAGCCTAAAAGGCCTTAGTAATGAGCAGTCTCATTCAATATCAAGTTAAGCGATACTAACATTTAAAGCTAATTGTCTTATATACCATAATACTCGGCAGCAACTCATATTCTAGCGGTGGGTAAAGAAACAAAATTAAAAATAAAATAGTATTGTCAACTTTAACTCATATCTAAAATAATAAGTTTTTGTAGCAGTGTTTTGGATATCTAGCTGCAAAAAAAATTAAACCAGTGCGATTCAATTACTTTGTAATATTGATCAGTATTTTAAATAACATTGATTCTATGGGAGAGGGGAGGAGAAGGAGGGAGGCGAGGAGAAGGAGAGTTAATTCTTTGCAATTTGCAAAAGTTGAAATAACGTTTAATCTAATTATCCTACAGAGCTCATTCTGGTGTTGTTCAACAGTACTAAGCAGACACTATTTTCTGAACTGACCAGAATCGGGTTCGGATCCCTTACTTAGCCGAGAAAGTGGGTTGAACCCTTTTAAATTTATGATCTCATATCTTGTCTTGTAATCAAGCTACAGATTTGAAACTGATATTATTGGATTTCATTCGGTGTGCACTACACTTTGAACATGTGGGTATTGGTCTCGACCCCATTACTTAAGGTCTTCTGCGTTCAAAACCTTTTGCATACTGCACATTGCTGATTCTCATTTAAGATTTCGAAATGTTTTCGGTTTATTCATCAACATCACGTTCTAGTGCTGGAGCTCATTTCGTTAATTCAACTAGAAATGGTGTCGGACCCGTTTCCTAGCCTAGAAACTGGGTCGAACCCTCTTAAATTTGCATCCTTATAACTCTGCTTCTAATTGAGCCACACTTCTCAAACTAATGTGTTCAGATTACATTCGGGAAGCACTATATATTTAACATATTGGAAGCAGTCTCAACCTCTTAGTTTTTGTTTTCTGGGTTCGACACTTTAAGATTTTGTCGAATTATAACGTCCATTCTAATTGTGCTAGGATCTTGGTTTCAATTTTAATAGATGGGGTTTATCCAGTTCTATAATCTGACGATAGAATAATTGGTCTGAAACCGTTTTCTAGCTGACGAAGTGGGTCGAACCCCTCTTAAATTTGCAGCTTCATAGCTCTGCTTCCAATAGAGCTACAGAACTCAAACTAATATCATTGTGTTCCATTCGGCAAATACTATACGTTAAATGTATTGGAAGCGGTCTCGACCCATTATTTTAAGTTTTGCAGGTTCGATACTTTTAGATTTTGTGTTACAATAACTTTTGTTTCAATCGAGCTAGAAGCTTGGTTTTAACATTGATAGTTATGATTTATCAAGTTCTCTAATCTGACAAAAAAAATAATTAGTGTTGACCCAATAAAAAAAATATATATTTGACTTTAGCTAGATAAACTGCTGGGATATTTAATCCTTTGTCGCTTGTAAAAAGTTGTTATATACCTTAATTTTATTACAAAGGGTTTCAGACCATAGGATTTCACAGAAATTGAGTCGAGACCACTTAAATTTCAATCCCTATGTCTCCTCTTCTAATTGAGAGAGATAATAAACACTGATTATTAGCATTTCTAAAGAATTACAAATTGGTATAGTTTTCAAAATGTTTTATTAGTACTTAATTTTTTTTTGCATTTGTTTCCAGTTCAAAGTTTTGTAAATGGTATTGCCTGCTTTACCATACACATCTGAGATTCTATAATTTCCAAAAGCGTAAGTTTGAATTCCATTGATATGTCGTTTTGTGTATTCTTGGGATAAAACAATTTTTTTAATTGGTATACATGTATATCATGTTGTTCCGATCGAAATTCCGTTTGTTGCGTATACACGATTTTTCCATCAAATAGACATTCCCGATAGTCTTCGTGACTAAATCCATTTCTAACTCCATTGGCCGCTTTTTTAGGAATTGGAGAATCTATAGAATGCAATTTTGGACGTAACGCAACAACCTCTTTGATTGGAAGACCTTTTAATTCGGCTTTAAAATTTCCTGGAATCATTTTATTTGATTCACTGTATAATGCATGGTTTGTAGGGTAATTTGAGAAATCAAAGTAGTCTGAGTTAAATTTCTCATATATGTCATCTGTCTGGATATCGACACAGAAGGAATCAGTATCTGTAAATAACAATTCTGCATTAAATTTTGGTTTCAGAAAATTGTAGAAGAAATTATACATGTGTAATTTTCTCAACTCCAAAATCGTTACACCAATGTAATATGGTTTATCTAATATAATATTTTTCTTTTTCATATAGAGAATTACGAAATTTTCTGCAAGTTTAACGCAAGAAACCTACCAAGGATTTGCAATTAGTTTTTTAAGCTTTTCTTCAGTATTCCAATGTGGCATTTTATTCTCTTTCTCTTATTTTCTAAACGTTTTCCATATATAGCATTGTTCATCAGTTTGAAAAAGTCTTTTTCAAGATTGTTTATGGCATTAATTCGTTTTGTTGTATTAAAATCTATGTAAGGTTTCAGCCATGGTTTTTGATCAAATTCCAAGATTCTATGCACCTGTTTCACCCTCAGTCCCAGTTCCACATAGAGTTTAAGTAACCTATAGTGAACGACATAATTTTGCTTGTCAAACAGATTTGTAATTAAGAATGAGACATTACTATTAGAAAGTTTGAAATTTTCAGGAGCCAAGGGAAAATCATTATATTGTTTCATGATCAGCATATAAATGGTGTTTAGATTGTAGATATTCAGTTGTTATTGAGAGAATAATATTAATTTCAGTAATGTGTATTTTAAGGGAGAAGAAATATGCCAAGATACTGCTGTATTCCTTTCTGCAAATCCAACAAGATCTGCTAATAGTTTACCTTTTAAATCTGTGGAGGATGAAAGGCTTGTCTTGAGTGTTTTGTTACTTGGTTGACTGCATGGAAAAATGTAAAGCACAAGCCAAGACTTGGTGGTCTTATGTGCATTTTGGTGACATCTTGGTGACATTTTGTGCACTGTCTCATACTATCAAAACAATGATATTAGTTATCAAACATTTGCTGACTAGAAAAAGCTGTTCATGTTTTAACTGGTAAATTTCAAACAGATAATTTAGAAGACAGATTTGGGTGATATATGCAGATGAGTGAATGTAATTACCATATTTCTGTTCAGCAGGTGGTAGAGGCTTAGAAAAAAATAAAATTGAGAAGTATTGTAATATTGCACTCAGAAAAGTCTGGTGATATTCCTTTAAAAGATTTCATGAGCTGTTATAGTGAGATTAATATCAGCATGTCAGTACCAAATATTAGTAATTTCCACCTTATTATAAATCAGCCATTGAATTTAGATAACATTTCTGAAAATGACATTCTGGATACTAGTGTATGTATAGGTGGATACTGTGTGCACAAGCTGCATGTAGCATGTATCCACTGTAAACTAAAATTCCATAAAAAAAAATAAAAAAAACCTACCTTGGCTAGTGGTTAGCATACCTGACTACTAAGACCAGTGGGGCATGTCCTTGTTTAAGTTTTTAGTATGTTCCCATGGCCGAGTGGTTAGCACGCTTGGCTACTGATCTAAGGGACCTGGGTTCGAGCCCCAGGTAAGACATGGACGTTTGTGTTGTTTTTCTGCTGAGGTCCTGCCATCCTCTCAGACCTTCTACTATGGCATATAAACTGACAGGCTCCTGTCAGACCTCTGTGGCAAGCAGCTGCTTGAGGGGGTATTTATTTTATTTTTTTATTTGAATGAGAAACCAGGACAAACCTAATGTAGCCTCTACATTATCTAAGTCCTTTGTGTTGGAAAGTACCTTCTTCCCTTTTTAAAAATTAAAAATGAAAAAACTACTTTATGCTCAGTTAAAGCTTTAGTAGTTAATACAACTGAAGGTATTTTAAGCTATTTGAATTTTTTGGATAGAGGTGTTCTTAAAATGACATCAGTTTGTTGTGATTGAAATATTGTCAACATGTTTCCTTATTTTCAAAAGTTGATGAATGGTCCCTTTGAAAGAAGTTTTTTAAACTTTTCTAACCATCATTCAGTTGTATCACAAGTAGCAAAAACATATATTAATGAACATTCAGAGTTTGAACTTAATAATGTGTTACTTGTAACTCTACATTTGAATATTATGTTTTAAAACTGTTGAAAATATTCATAAATATCTGCTTAAATAATTATTCTAAAGTGTGCAGAGATAAGCAATCTCTAGCCAAAGATGTAAGAAAACTTAAAAAATTCAAAAAATAATCCTCCAATATTCCTTATTAGGGTTTAACACGAAAAATGTAGATATGTTGTTCTTATGTCATTACACTTTTATTATCATACACAAACTATTACTGTTGAAATTGATATGACATAATTATTAGGTTCAAATTAATCAAGCCAATTGTCCACTCATTACAGATTTCAATGAAACAAATATTAGCACAGGTTAAATAAAGTGTCCAAAATTTTAGGAGTTAAAAAATGTTTGAAAGGACTTAAAACCATTTAGAAAAAAGCTGAAACATATTTTGTGATCACGATTTTAATTTTTTTTCGTTGTTTCATATTAGAGAAGAACAGATTTGGTGTAGTAGTGTAATTTGTGATTTTGAAGCCAAAAAAAATTTTTTTTAATGCATCATGGTTGAAAAAATGTAAACATTTTAGGTTTTGGAAATATTAGATAGCTATATAGATAATAAAACTTGCATATAATGTTCATTATATTAGATATTAAATTTAAAGTACAGTAATTATCTAGATCAGACCTGTCCAACCTGTGGTTCATAAAACGAATAATCAATACTTGAATCTGGCTCATTTCTTTCAATTTTTGAGCAAACATTTTAAGATGCATAACTAAACGGATTTGCCAATTCATTCCCTGCTGTAATTGAAGTAACAGAGTTGCAGTAAGAATAGTATGGATCAACTGAATAAAATGCAAAGTCGTGGGGTATTTTACCGGGGGCAGGGGATATGGTGTGATGGTGATTATTATTAATAATCTTTCAATATTCAGTCCTCCAACTCAGCCACTTACCTGTTCGCTCGGCACCCGGGGTGCCCGGTAATTATTTTAGTTGTAATTTCTCAGGTAATTATTTCTCAGGTAATTATTTTAGTTTTAACTCAGGTAATTATTTTAGTTGTAATTGTATAGTCAATTTTAAAGCATACATTGTTCCATAATTAAAATACTTAGTAACCCAGTATCCCACTGGGTAAAAATCATTCTCCTGCACCAAAAAGTAGTGACCAAAGGCAGGCAATCGTATTTTGCTTACAAATGCAAACACATTTATTTTACAAAGCTAATTCTATTTCATTTTGTAAAAGACAGTCTTTGATCTTATTAACTTAAATTATATCTTTGTATTACTGTCACTCACATCGCTGACTGAGAGATAAGGCTTCTCTCTCCAAAAAACATAACTGAAATCGATTACCACATGTCAATTACTGAAGCAGAGACCCAAGTGCAGAGGGCCAAGAGGATCCAACCGAGTCCACCGTTTGGAGCACAAGTGTCCAGTCCAAGTCTCAAGAGCCAAGTGACGAAAAAAAAGGTTCTTTGTTCTCTGGAACACACAAAGCAAAGAAAACATTCTAAGAGTCTGATTGGTTCTCTCAACTCTCTGCTAGGGGGAAGGGTGGGTGGGGTTAAGGAAAGGAAAATGGAGCATTCTCGATGCGACATCCTTGTCCTGCAAACACATGACTGTCCCTCCGTGGGAACCATTGAGCGGTGGTTCAGGAGAATTCCTTCTGGGCATCCGGTGTTGTCAGGTTAAATCTCAGACATGGTGCCAAGCACCATTCTGACAGAGGCTACCTTAACGTGGTGGAGGGACTTCGGGCCCAGCAACCGGTCAAAGGCTTTGCTGACCGGATTCGGTCCCTGGTTGGACAGAGCCAAGACCAACCAAGGTCAAAGACATCGCTGACCGGTTTGGCGTGCTGGTTGGACGGTGTCAAGACCTCACATCAGCTGCTCCATGGAGCAAGTTCAAGGGCACGGCTGAACGGATTTGGTCCCCTAGTAGACACGAGCCCTTTCAAAGTCTGAGCCTCACTAAGAGTCTCCACCCCGGGTGCCGAGCGAACTTGGATCTACATATCCTTGTTCATCCTAACTAACCATTAGCTAACCAGGGAACAAATTAAATTTCAGGTTTCCTTCAGTGGTTAGCTTTTCTTTTATAGGACTGCTGCCATGTGAGGTTGGGGATGAGATGCATCTATATGGTGTATTCTTGCCCCTGACTCTAGATAGTCACGGCTTTCCATTAACTTGGTAGTGTCGTGAGACGGAACTGGGAATTGCCGTGGTTGCCAAACATCTGGCAACAAATAGTACATTTCCACGGATTATACTCGGATTATGGCTGGACGGCAACAGGTAAGTGGCTAGGCAGTGCCTCAAACGGACTGGTCTGCCTAAGATGTGGACTAAGTGGGCTTGTCTTCTATGATAATCCTCCTCATGAAGGATGACAGAAAGGATGCTGAAGTCTGGAACTCGAAACCGTTCTACGTGAATTATGCAAATTCACGCAGAACAGGGGCTATCAACAAAAATTTGTTTTTTTAATGTTGATCTACTTTAAGGTAAATTAAGATGGCATTGCATTCATCAGCAGTTACACTTTCAGCATTTTCAATTCTGATATTCTCAATAAAGTGTTTGATAGGGTCATATTAAACACAAGAGACATGTTTCATTTTTCAGCATAGAATCACCATATAGATCATATGGTATTTATAGACTCTAGTATTTTTGTGACTAGGAAAGAGCTGTAATATTTGTTCTGAATTAAGTTCCTTTTATTAACAATTCATGGTATGGAAAAATGAGAAGTTGGCTCTGTCAATGAAGATGGGCATTATATTTTTCAAATGCAGGTTTTTTTAATAATTTTAGTTTCCATCAGTAAGTTCTGAATCACTTGGTGCTATGTAAAAACCTACAGTTGTTAACTTGCTATTTACTACAAATAATAAATTAGTATTAATATTAGCATCTTATTCTTCAGCTTTCAATTTTCATAAAAATTAAATAGCTTCCAAAATAAAAGTTATGACCTAATGTTATTCTAAAGCAATTAATTCCCTTGCTATTTCTGCAGTCACCCAAATTGCATATGAATATTCATCAATGTGCATTTTGTTATTTTGTTTTCTCTCTGTTCAAAATTATATAAAAAAGAAATAACATAATGGATTTAAGTATTTTTTTTAGAATTTTAATATTTGATTAAATTAAAATATCATTTCTGTAAAGTTTTTTATGAGGAGGAATTATTTGTTGTGTAACAGTGATTTGTAAATTGTTATGCAGAGTTTGTGCTTTTATGATAAAACTTAAGATTCACTATTTAGTAGTGTTGATATAATTACTTTACGTCAGCTGTTTGATACCTATGGTTTCCATGATTTATAAACGATTATATAGAAAATCAAGTTTTGTGTTAATTCCATTTTATGTCAATGGAATCATTTACAATGCTTCCTAACAGTAAATGTGACATTTACAGGACATTGCCGTTAGAGGTAAATTGAATATATTATTCAAATCAGTAATTCCCAATTTTGAAATATAATTGTTTAATATTTAAAAAATTATTGTAATTGGAATATTTAATACCTATTACTTGTGCAGGTATTGAACACTTAACTTCCACCTGTGCAGATACTTATCCGCAAATATGCATATAACACAGGTTTTAAAATTGCATTTGTTTTAGAAATCAATTTATTATAAATTATAGTATTTCAATCTGCTTTAGAAGCATGTTCTTATATTTAGAAACCCATGCTCTTAAGGGTTCTTGCTATAAGAAATCTTATATTGAATAACTATTTTTTGCAATCAAGATTAGTTTTCTTTTTCTACTCTAACATTCATTTGAATTTCCATAAAAAGGTTAGTTCCAAAGTTATATATGGCTTTCCATTAACTTAACGTGGAAGTGGTCCAGTACTTTTGGTAATACAGTGCATTTGTGAACAGTATTTCATCCACTAGAAAAACTAGACAATATGATTGAAATTTTAGAGAAAATAGGTGTTTTATAAAATATATTACTAGGTAAATACTATAGCCGTCCCGTGGCCGAGTGGTTAGTGTGCTTGGCTACTGATCTAAGGGACCAGGGTTCGTGTTCCAGAAGGGCGTGGACGTTTGTGTTGTTTTTCTGCTGAGGTCCTGCCATCCTCATAGACCTTCTACTATGGCATATAAACACCATATCAGACCTCTGTGACAAGCAGCTGCTTGAGGGGTATTTATTTTTTATTATTATTAAATACTCTTCAAATGTTTGGCAGTATTTTAAAACAAAGCTTGTGAACTTATTATATATTCAAGAATGTCACCATGTGGTAAAATATACTAAGTTCAATTTTTAAAAAATTCTGCTACTTATGAAATCAAACAATGAAATCGTGCTGTAGATTTAATTTTATTATATAATGGATAAACACAGATAATCGTATGATTATGATTGTTTCAATTACTTTCAAAACGACTTTTGTATAGGAAATAAAAATATATTTATTACTGTTACTATTTCTTGTATTACTGATCTAAGGGACCTGGATTCGAGCCCGGGTAAGGCATGGCTGTTTGTGTCGTTTTTCTGCTGAGGTCCTACACTGCTGAGGTCCTACTACTTCTGCAGACCTTCTACTGTGGCATATAAACTGACAGGCTCCTGTCAGACTTCTGTGGCAAGCAGCTGCTTGAGGGTGTATTTATTTTTTTTATTTATTTTTTAAATTAGCCAGTAGATAACTGATGAAATACATTGAAATAATATATTTTTGAATTTTAGCGCAAAAAGTTTGGTAACGGAAAGAGATAATTAGAGCGTTGATATGATAAAATTTGCTCTGTGATAACGTTTATTCTACAGAAACAAATTACCTGACTCATTTATTTTTACGCTTTTAAGTTTGAAATATAAGACAACCAAGTGTGAACTTATTCAAACATATCTCAGTCTAAAAGAAATTATAAACTGAAAATAATATGTTATGAATGAATATTTGGTAGCAGTTTTGTTAAAAACAATCAGCGCAACGTGTATTTCCATTAAAGCAAATGTGTGTTAAAATAAAATAGATCAAATGCATGTCATCTAAAGCAAAGGTATGTTAACGAAAAAATCCGACAGATAATGTATGTATTTCCATTTAAGCAAACGCAGCAAACAACCTTTTCTACATAGCACGGCCGAGTGGTTAGCACGCTTGGCTACTGATCTAAAGGATCTGGGTTCGAGCCCCGGGTAAGGCATGGATGTATGTCTCGTTTTTCTGCTAAGGGCCTGCCATCCTCTCAGACCTTCTACTTTGGTATATAAACTGACAGGCTCCTGTCAGACCTCTGTGGCAAGCATCTGCTTGGGGGAGGGGGGGGTATTTATTTATTTTATTTATACAATTCATTCGGCCGTTCTCCCCCCGTCCCTGACGTCACAGTATCACTCTCATGGTCATCTCTTCTAGGTGGCCTTGACAGGACACCGGGATATGCTGGTCACAAAAGATTAGCTCCAGGAGTGTCGGTTGGTAGTTGATTGTTAATTAATTTAAAAATAATGGGCTAAGGATCATCGTAAAATGTGGTGAATTGGCTAGTAGAAAATGTAAAAGAATGGAATTGAAATCTCAAAACAGTGGTGGCTTAGGCCTTACAGCTGGAATTGCAAAACATGAACAGTAGGCAGACATGAAGGAAGAGGCCCTGGCTTCTGAGTGACGCAAAAAAGAAAATTTTTGGGACAAAAGTCGAAAATCAGCTTTTTGCGAATCACAAGAATTATATATCGTATTGAAGCTAATTGTCCAGTGTATCTAAAATAGCCTTTCTTTATTTTACTTTTAAATAGTATAAACCTCTTCATGTACTTCTAAAGTTGAAGTATTGCAAAATGCAGTTTTTTAAATTTTATTCAAGATTAAATTTAATATTTTTTCCTACCATGCGAAATTGTCTGAAACAATTTGAAAAGTATTGTTTCTTCTCTTTTCGATGGTGTAAAATGAAGCAAAATTAAGTATAAAAAATTTTTGGCATATTTTTGTGATATAGCGAAAAACAGTAAAAATTCCACACAATTTCCAAGCTAAATTTCATATCAGTCTGATCGTCATATTCCAACCTTTGTAATTAGAAAAAATTAATTGCTTAACCTCTCCTAGGTGCTTCCATGAGTAAAAATGCATTAAAGTTATAGCAAGGACAGATCTGGGGGGGAAGGATGACATGCCTCCCCCTTTCAGAATGCTAATATGGATAATAGAGGCAAATATATGTATATTAAAGTTATTTATATTTCATTGCATTTTTGAAGAAATTTTTTAAAGACCGATAAAACTGTCACCCGCAACTTTTTCCTCTTCGAGGCGTACGGTATGAACTTAAAATGTTCCGCGTTTACTAAAATAATTATCTTATCTAGACCTGCATGTCAATAGCTTGATGATCTGACTTCGAAATTTAATGCCTTCAAACAAATATTTTTGAACGAGTGGCCGAAAGAAGATTTTAGATTCGAACCAGGAACAATCTACAAGCTAGCAATACGCAGTTCCGTATTTTCTAACTGTAGTTACGACGTGTAGAGATTTCACATGATTGATCAAGACCCAATTTTTGTTTGAACAATAAAAAAACTTTGAATTTATTTAACTTTCACACTTAACAAAGTTCCACCACTGGCTTATAAAGGTGGATGATTTTACATTAAAATTAATTGACTAAGTACTCACTCCATTCAGGTAAGCTTGAGTTCGAACAACCTGAAAACAAAATAATGAAAGTAAAACTTAAAAGTGAAAGTGACAACAAGCAGAGTAAGTTAAATTAAAATAACTCTACCCTGTTGAAGTTTCTCCGGAACGAGAACTGTATTCTGCTAAGTTATTGTGATGTGCACACGGCGCAAATTTTCTTGAAGCCTCCCCTGTGATGATGCATAGAACCGGCCAGGCCTAGCACCTAATGTCCGACCCCGCCTTCTCGTGGTGCAGACCGTTAGTACCTTTCAAAAGAGATACTCTTGTGGAAGTGAACGGAAGGGGAGGGCTGCCAGATTAGTGTGGCCTACTGATCTGGACAACTATGGCTATTTTTCTTTTTTTTCTACCCTGCTGAGGAGTGGTCAACCACACAGGGTCCTGGTGCTCACCATATAAACCTACTGGACTGGACAGATATATGGCTCTGAGCTTGATTATGGATCCTGATTTTGCTGCACTGGTGGGCTTCTGTGGAGGGAAAATCTTCCGCTGTGTTTTATGTTTGTTTGTGGGTTGACAGCCCCAAGTGAATAGATTCGCAGGATATGGTTATCAGCTGGTGGATAATCCTGAGCAGAGGTCATCGCAGGCACCTGAACTCTTTGCTTCTATTGGCATCGTCAAATTCTACATTGGAGGAAGTCTTCCAGTGTAGATGGCTTCAGCCTTTAGTGGTGGGGGAACGGGTCTTTGCCCCATGTTTTCGATTAGGGGGCTGTTTGATATTGTCGGCATTCCCTCTCTCAATAAACATAGTTTCTTTAAACATCCCACTAACCATTTTCTTTCCATAGGTAGTTGGAATGTGAGGACTCTGCACAGAGCTTTTTCTCTTGATGTCTTCACACAAGAATTCCACCATTATAATTTAGATATTCTCGGCTTGCAAGAGACCAGATGGACAGATAAAGGTCAGATTCTTAAAAATAATCTTGAATTTCTCTTTTCAGGGAGGGACGACAATAAGCATCACCAAGGCGTGGGTCTGCTTCTCAGCAGACATGCTAGTGATGCTCTTCTAGGATACGAGTGCATTAATGAAAGGTTTCTTACAGCAAAATTTCAGACAAGCATTAAAGACCTGAATGTTATCTGCTGTTATGCCTCCACTGAGGATGCTGATGAGGATGAGAAGGATAGGTTTTATGAACAACTTCAGGATATTTTGAATTCTGTCAAGAAAGGAGATATTACCCTTGTTCTTGGTGACTTCAATGCCAAAGTTGGTACTGACTCTGACCTTTGGGGAGGGGTGATAGGCCCTTTTGGTATTGGTAGCTGCAATGGCAATGGGCAACGTCTCCTACAGATAAGTAAACTCAATGGTTTCAGAATAACTAACACATATTACAAACACCGCGACGTACATAAGTAAACATGGGTTTCACCTGATGGGCTGTATAGGAATATGATTGATTATATATTAATTAACAGCAAATGGGCTAGTTCTGTTAGAAATACCAGGGCATATAGGGGAGCTGAAATTGGATCTGACCATTATCTTGTTAAAAGTGTCTTGCAAGTTAAACTTAAAAAGTGTTGTGCTAGGGTTAAAAATTTGTTTTTAATACTGAAGCTCTGAAAGACCCAGTTATAGCCAAAGCTTACCATGATAGGTTACTTAGTCATTATGACAGTCATGGTATGCTTACTACTGAAGTTGAGGAAGAATGGGATCATTTTAAACAGGCTTTTTTGGACACTAACAGTACTCTTTTAGGAAAAAAGGAGCAGAAGAGACAGAAATATCTGAGTGATAAGGCACTTGAGCTTATTTCGGAAAGAAAGAACTGCAGGAATGTCCTTAATCAAAACCCTACTAGTACTAATAGAAAGCATTACAGAGAACTTAATAAATGTGTAAAAGATCAGTTAGCTGCTGATAAGAATCTTTGGCTTGATGGTTTGGCTGACAAAGCCGAGGAAGCAGTTAGACAGCACAACAGCAGAGAGCTGTACCAGATAGTTAATGTTTTGTGTGGTAGAAAATGGACAGGTATACAGGGATTGAAGGATAAGCAAGGTAAGGTTATAGAAGGTGAGGATTCTGTCATGGCTAGGTGGGCTGAGCATTTCAGTGATATTCTAAATAATGCGGTTAGTTCTATTCCCATTGTTTGCAATGATGATAGATGCATTGGTGGCTTTAATGTTGGCCCTATAACACAATCTGAAGTTATTTTGGCTGTTTCTAAACTTAAACTTCATAAATCCCAAGGGGTAGATGAAATTACTACAGAAATGCTTAGAGCTGGAAATGTTTCGTTTACCACTTGGATGACTGAAAATTTGAATATCTTTTATGATAAAGGCATGGTTCCTAAGGATTTTACCAGAGCTATTGTTATCCCTATTTTCAAAAAAGGTGATCGCAGTTCTTGTGATAACTATAGGGGTATTAGCCTACTCTCTGTTCCAGGTAAAGTTCTTTCCATGATTGTGCTTAATAGAATTAAGAATCTGGTTGACAGTCAATTGCGTAATGAGCAATGTGGATTCAGAAGTGGGAGGGGATGTGTGGATCAGATATTTTCACTTAGGCAGATTCTTGAGAAATGTTTAGAGTTTCAGAAACCTTTGGTTGCTAGCTTTGTTAATTTCAAAAAGGCTTTCGACTCTGTTGATCGTCATAATTTGTGGTTGATTGTGAAATCATATGGTATACCTGACAAGTTAAGTTAACATAATGAAAGCTCTCTATAATAACACTGAGTCATGTGTGAGAGTTGGTAAGTCTTATAGCAATTGGCTTAGCATTACTTCTGGTGTTCGACAAGGGTGCATTTTGTCTCCTTTTCTCTTTAGCTTGGTTATTGATTATGTTATGCGAAATTCACTTCAAGGAAAAGATTTTGGCCTTAAATGGGCTGGAGATACGAAAATTTCTGATTTAGATTATGCTGATGATTTAGCACTTTTGGCAAATGATGTTGATGAGATGAACTCTTTCATTCGAGCTGTTGATGAGACTGGTAGTAGAGTAGGTTTGGTTATAAACAGAGAGAAAACTAAAGTGATGAAAATTGGTCAGGCAGGCTGTGATTCAGTTAATCTGAATGGTTGCAGTCTTGAGCAGGTGTCACAGTTTAATTATCTTGGGAGCTATGTAACAGATACTGGTGATGTGCGGCATGAGATTAACAGACGAATAGGGATTGCTGCCGGGACTTTTAAGAATCTATGGGGAGTGTGGAGAAGTAGGCGTATACACCTAAAGACTAAAATTAGACTGTATAATAGTTTGGTTCTTTCTAGGGTTAGTTATGGTAGTGAAACTTGGACACTTTGTAAACAAGATAACAGGAAACTAGATGCTTTTGATTCCAGATGCTTACGCAGTATCTTGGGCATTAGGTGGTTCAACTTTGTAACTAATGATGAGGTTAGGCAAAGGAGTTTGCAACCTCCTTTAAGCAGCATATTGTGCAGAGAGAGACTCCGTTGGTTTGGCCATGTTGCGTGTATGAATAATTATAGATTGGCGAATAGGGTTATGAACAGTGTGCCTAAAGGCCTCAGAAAGAAGGGGAGACCTAGGATGCGGTGGGCAGACAATGTCAAACAGGACCTTGTTAGAATTGGTGTGCAGTGGCCAGATGCAGTAGATGTAGCTCAGGATAGACTTGCTTGGAGAACTAAATTTCACGGTCTGGTTGGACCTCCGTAGCCCATGGCTGCTTGATGATGATGATGACCCACTCCAGAAGTCTCTGATCGTGGTTTTTCCCAAGCAAAGCAAATTTCTTTAAATTTCGCCTAACATATTTAGGTAAAAGTTTCTCATCTCACTAATTTAAGAGATGTCTAATTTAACAATTTCCCTCCCTGAAACATGGCCTAAAAGTCAGTCCAGTGAATTTCACTAAAGTTGGACTTAGCGAAGAGAGCAAAAGAAAGATAGAAAAAGACCAAACCCTGGTCTGTTAGACTGATCAACCCACACCGAACTGTTTCTCCCGGGTCGAGCGTGAAAATATCATTCTGGCAACCCCGGGAACTCTCGACCAAAATGGGCCAATCAGAAGCGAGACCCCGTGCAAGCTGCAACCGCTTCACTCGACACCTGCCGTCACCTCATACGTGCCAAGCTCCCTCTCGGCAACCAACGCAAACAGACGAAGCGGAACTCCGAAGTACATTCGCAACTGAGATCTTGCATCAGGATAGCAATGAAATAAAAAAATAAAATCATTAAAATCAATAGGTCTGCGACCTATCAAAACGGATGGTTAAATGTTAATACTGCATCGGAAACCCAGTTTTTTGCCCCTCCTTTTCGATTTTTCTGGCTTCTTTTTGCTTCACAATCCCCCCCCCCCCCTCGATTTCTTTCTCGGTCAGGGCTTGTGTTATAGCACAGATGATTTCTAAAGTGCTTTGTCACATCTGTGAGAACCCAAGATTGAAGTTCCTTAACAACTTAAATAAGCTTTTTGTGAGAAAATGAGATAGTTGATTAAGTATGTAAATGAAATATTTCAGAATATGGATTTTCAGCAATATTCATCGAATGTTTTAAAAGTATCTGAAGCGGAAACAATGTCCGGTATAGCGCTCGTCTTAACAGTTTTAAAATAAATTTTGAACAAATGCTCCCCTTTATTGAATCGTCGTTTAATATAGTAAATGGTTGGATATACTAATATTTTTATAAACTGTTCAGACGTTAACACTGATCTAGTAGTAGAAGAGACTTACCATGAGAGAGAATCCGAAAATGAATACTGAATTTTCAGTGACTCCCCCCTCCAATAGCTACGCCTCTGATGCCCACTTTGAAAAGCTGGTCCACCAGTGAAAATAACCTTAAAATGGAGACTAAAATTAGACTGTATAATAGTTTGGTTCTTTCTAGGGTTAGTTATGGTAGTGAAACTTGGACGCTGTGTAAACAAGATAACAGGAAACTAGATGCTTTTGATTCTAGATGCTTACGCAGTATCTTGGGTATTAGGTGGTTTAACTTTGTAACTAATGATGAGGTTAGGCAAAGGAGTCTGCAACCTCCTTTAAGCAGCATATTGTGCAGAGAGAGACTCCGCTGGTTTGGCCATGTTGCCCGTATGGATAATTATAGATTGGCGAATAGGGTTATGAACAGTGTGCCTAAAGGCCTCATAAGGAGGGGGAGACCTAGGATGCCGTGGGCAGACAATGTCAGACAGGACCTTGTTAGAATTGTTGTGCAGTGGCCAGATGCAGCAGATGTAGCTCAGGACAGATATGCTTGGAGAATTAAACTTCGTGGTCTGGTTGGACCTCCGTAGCCCATGGCTGCTTGAGGAACCACCATAAAAAAAGATTAGTTTGTTCAGTGTCACCTTCCCCCCCAAGGGAAAAAGGAGTACTCATGTATGGTACATATCCAAAGGTCGGTCCACTGAATATTTTCAGGGTCATTTCCATTTATTAGTCGCCACTGCTGAGAGAGCTTCTCCTTTTGTGGGAAGGTATTCGTTCTGTTTTGGCGTAGAATCTGAGATTGTGTATCTCAATTTGTCTTAATAAAATGAACGAGTTGCTCTGCTATTTTTCAGCAATCTAGTTTTCGAATATTTTGGCGATATTATTTTCTTTTATTATTAATTGTAAGTTATGTGTCATGTAGCTCAGTGTAAAATGTTAAATATACAATTGCAAATAATAATCTAGTATATCAGATATTGCAAAATCAATTTTTGGTTTTCTTAGATTCACAGCTTCCAGCTAATTGGTGGAGGGGCCTCAGTCGGTAGTGTAGCAGCCTCGTAATCTGTAATTCCTAAGTTCTAGTCCCACCTAGGCAACAGATGAAGTTTATCTCCACAAAAACCTTTTCCTCAGTCAGTAGGGAACAACAATGCGCTTGGAAAGGCCACCGTCCATCGGATGGGAAATAAAGCTGTGGTCCCATCTGTGTGCCAGAGAGACATATACTGTGCATGTTAAAGAACACGCTACATGGTCTTGATGGGATGCTACCATCTGTTTCCTAACAGTTGTCCAGTGGGTCCCCTTACTCCAATGCTCTGTGAGTCTTCTGGGTCCTTGTGACCTGGCCATTTAGCCCATTGCAGGCAGAAAAAGTACACTCAGAGGTTAAACAACCCCAAATTGAATATTAAGATTTATTTGACATTATCAAGAAAAACCAAAATATAACATGCTCCCTAATTCAGAAAGTTTTAAATGAATTTGTAACTTCTTGACCGTCACTTTTCATTAATGCACCATATACTAGGAGAGCATCACTAGAGTGTCTGCTGAGGAGTAAACCTACGCCTTAGAGATGCTTTTTATCTTTCCTCACTGAAAAGAGACATATTACACAATTTTCAAGAATCTGACCTTTGTCAATATTGTCTCTTGCAAGCCAAGAATATCAAGGTTATAACGGTGGAATTCTTGTGTGAGGATATCAAGAGAATAATCTCTGTGCAGAATCTTAACATTCCAACTACATATGGAGAGAAAATGATTAATGGGATGTTCGAGCCCCGGGTAAGCATGGTTGTGTGTGTTGTTTTTCTGCTGAGGACCTGCCATCCTCTCAGACCTTCTACTATGGCATATAAACTGACAGGCTCCTGTCAGACCTCTGTGGCAAGCAGCTGCTTGAGGGGGTATTTATTTATTTTATTTATTTCAATAATCTATGTTTATTGACAGAAGAAAACTGACAATGTCAAACAGCCACTTAATCGCAAATCCGTTCCCCCACCACTAAACGGCTGAAGCCATCTGCACTAGAAGTCTTCTTGCAATGTGAAATTTGACGAAGTCCATAGAAGCAGAGTTCAAGTGCCTGTGATGACCTCTACTGAGGATTATCCACCAGCCGATAAACATATCCTGTGAATATATTCAATTGGGGCTGTCACCCACAAACAAACAGAAAACACAGTGGAAGATTTTCTCTCCACAGAAGCTCACCAGTGCAACAAATTTAGGATCCATAATCAAGCTCAGAACCATAATTCCATTCTGGTTGGTATATTTGGTCAGAAACATGATCCTGTGTGGTTGACCACTCCTCAGCACGGTAAAAAAAAAGTAGCCATAGTTGTCCAGATCAGCAGGTCAGACTGATCAGGCAGCGCTTCTCTCCCATTCTCTTCTACAAGAGAGTATCTCTTTGAAAGGTGCTAACATCCTGCACCACGAGAAGGTGGGGTCGGATCGGATGCATCGCGTTAATATTACTTGAGAGAGTACTAGCAATGGACGCCATGAATATGTACAAAATCTTAAGCCTACTCTTCAGAGAGGCGGAGAGAGAGGGTGGTATTTGGAAAGCGTAAACAGAACTTTCATCACGATCTTAGATTTCAATTGTGTCATTCTTGTATTTACTGAAGTTTTATGCATGGAAAATTTTACTGATAGTAAGCAGAAGCATATGATATTCACTTTATTATTTGATGAGAAGTTAATTAGGAAGCAAATACTGCTCAATAGTAAATACTATTGTGGATATGTGGATTAGGGTAATAATGCTAATGATAAAAATTCAGATATAGTTTCTGAAACTCTAATTTTTATTATTGTTTCAGTTATACACAGCTGGTAAATCCCCATAGGTTATTTTTTCAACAGTTGGTTTGTCTGTCTCAAAATATCTTTTGATTTACAAAATTAGCCAGGACCATATTCAACTTTTTTTTTCAGCTTTAAATGCAAAAGAAGGAAACTATAATAATCTAATGATATGTAGTTCCAAAGTGCACATATGCAGTTAATAATTAACTGGTTGGTAGTAAATAAGAGAAATGGCAATTATTATTAAAATCATTGGCAGCAATCACGAAATCCCCGGTGACATTTTAAGTGTTTCTCACATTTGGGGTATATCAAGAAATCACAGTAAACCAATGAAGGTCATTGTGTCTCCAAAATTTTCTCTGAATTTGGAAAATGGCATGCTTTATAAGCTGTCTTTATAACCAAAATATTATGAAAAGATTTCTTGCATAGAATATAAATTAGCATTAATTGACTTTGACCAAATGCAGTCTTCTGTGTCTACACATATTAACTCTTACAGGAAGAAATTTTTTTCTTTAAGAAACAACAACTTTTGAGCCTTATTATGAAAAACTAATGAATGAAATAGTCCACATTACATATCAAAAGAAAAAGCATTTAATTCTGGGGAAAAAATAATAAAAGGAAAATATGGTAGGGAAGCATGTGGCAGGTTCATTTAGTGATTTTTGGAAACTGATTAATCAGCTTCTGTCACTTTAAAGGTTATTATTAAATATTGAGGCTTGCTCACCCTTTCCGCAGTATGTGTGTGCAATTGCAAAAATTACTGAACATTGCCTTCCAGGTGAAAAGTTTTTATTCTCAACAACAACCATTTCATACCTAATTAAAAACTTAGGTGTAATGTCCTACATAGGCTTCAATGCATGTTGGTGCTCAAATCACTTGATAGTCATATCACTAATAGGGAATTGGATGTTAAAGTCGACAATCATGTTTATGATATGAAATATAAACATTGCTAAGAACATGCTAAAATTAGATATCACTATTTAGAAGCACAAATGACAGAAAAATTAAAATTCATCAATATCAGAGCAAACATCTAGATTTGCATGAAACACAGTGACAAAAATATATTTTGCAGTAACTTTATTTGTTTTATTGTGTGTGTGTGATATGGATTTCCTACTGCCTCAGCTGAAATGAAAGTAGTTTACAATATTTTTCCTTTTTTGTAGCATGAAATTTCAATTATTCCATTTGTGTGTGTGTGTGACTTTGGATTTCCTTCTGCCTTAGTTGAAATAAAAGTTTATTTGCTTTCTCATAGCATGAAATTTCAATCATGTCATTTGTGTGTGTGTGTGGAAGGGGGAAAGACTTGGATTTGCTTCTGCTTCAGCTGAAATGAGAAAACATTTACATATTTTTATAGCATGAAATTTCAATTGTGTCATATGTGTGGGTAACTTGGATTTCCTTCTGCCTCAGCTGAAATAATAAGTTTTCAATATTTGTTTGTTTGTTTTTTTTTTTTTTCATTACATGAAATTTCAAAATATCATGTGTGTTTGTGGGGAGTGGATGGAGGGCTTGGATTTCCTTCTGCATCATCTAAAGCTTACAATATTTGGCGTTTTTTTTATAACATGAAATTAAATTAAGTCATTTTTGGAGGGGGGGTTTTATTTCCTGCCTCAACTGAATTTAAAAAGTTTCCACTAGTTGATTATTTCTTTTACAGCACCAAATTTCACTTATGTCATGTACTTGTGTTGTAAATTGTCCAATGAATTGCTACAGCAGTTTGTTTTTAATCCCAGTTTTATATTTTATTCCAACTTTTCCTTCAGGTAAGTCCTAGTAATAATAACATAAATAGTATATAAATCAATATTATTATAATATTAATAAAAAATAATATTTTTTAATGAAAGTAGAAGATAAATTTGACTTTTCGTGTTTTTTTAATGCACGGACTTGCAAAATTAAATCTATAAATTTTGCGGACTTTTGCTTAAGCTAAAAGATTTGATCACGTATTAGATTTTAAAATATATTTACCATTGTCCCTGTTTTAATTAGGTTCAAAGTAAAGTCTGCTAAGTTTACAGTCAATTTAGTTCAGCTTTAACCACATATTAAGACCTATCAAATTTTATCAAAATTTTTGATAGAAAATCTCAATTTGAAAGAGAAGCAGTTTCCAGCATCTTCGCTTTTCATCCGATATAAATCGACAAATGTGTATTATTAAATCTATTTTGTTGTTTTAATTACTATGTTGAAATGACTTCAATGAAATAAAAAACAAAAAATAACAAAGTTCTGTTTCATTTCAATCATTTAGTGCGCATTATTTAATAGCATTCATCGTTGTTCACCAGCAATTCGCAAGACATCATGGGTATTCTTGCCTCCTTAAGCAGTCTGCAGGCACATCTGCCTATGATCATTGTTGCCAAAGGTACGGGAATCGGAGTCCGGTCTGTAGTGTTGCTACCTGGTCGGATATTAAGTGCTTGGTCTGTCCAGTTCTATGCATCATCACAGGGGATTGGTGCATAGCTCTCCTTCCAGTGACTACCTATCTACCATAGAGCCATTCAAATAACCCTATATTCCCTATTTGTACTGTTAACCCCCTATCCTATAGTTAATACACCAGTAAAATCGTATCGTAACTAATAAGACCTAACTCACTCTAACGCTACCGATAGCTAGTTTCTGGGTGCCAGTATCCCAGCATGCATCTAGTGGTTTGACTTCGCTTTGAGAGCGACATGCTCTCTCCTTTTCTTCCTACCTTCATGCTCTCAGCTACGGTGATTCATTTGCTTTCGTTTAATGTTTCTTTTTTCAAAACTGTCGATTTTTTGGAAGAATTAGTTTACCTTACGATCGATTATATTCACTTTTTACAACAAAATAATACCTTAGACAACAGTAAACTAATCGAAAGAAATTAATATTAAAACGAAGGATATAAACTGTTTAAAATATTCCTAGTTTAAACTGAAACGTATGCAAGATTGAAGTGTTAAGAATGGAAAGTGAAAAACACTACATAATTTTCTAGTCATAGAGAAATCGAAATAATCGATTTGAATAAAAGAGCAAATAAGTATATATATATTATTTTAAATATTTAATATGTTTGAATAACAGTTAAATAATTGTTATTTAAATAAAACATTTTTAAGAATTTTTTTATAAAATTTACTTATATTTATATTGCCTTTCCGTGGTAAGTGGTTAGCGCACTTGGCTACTGATACAAAGGAACTGAATTCGAGCCTCTGGTAAGGCATGGATGTGTGTTGAATTTCTTCTGTGGTTCCGCCATCCTCACAGACCTACTATGGAGTATAAACTGACAGGCTCCTGTCAGACCTCTATTAGCAAGCAGCTACTTGAAGGGGTATATATATATATTAAATTTAAATATTTCTGAGCTAATTTCGAATATTTTATCATCATTAGTTGCCAGGAAAAAATGCTAGCGAATGATTTGCCTCAGGGCATAAAATAACAAAAATATTTTGAATGCAATAGTTATGTATACTTTTTGTTTCTTTACTATATTTTTGACAGTACTTAACATCCGTGAAACAATCTCTGTTAATTAGTGTTCATAACTGGAACCCGAATCTGGAAACGTAATATTGATTGATACCGAAATTTCTTTTTTGTGAAAATTTTTTATGTAAAATACCTGTGAATTCCTATCGTTTATATTCTACCTTTTAATGCACCCAGTAGGAACAGGAAAAGAAACTATTATGATTTATTATTTTTCTGAAAAAATAACTAGTTTTCCCATACGTTATCATCAAAAGTACATCTGTTTTTGCCACCTATACGGGCGGAAGCATGGCTTGGCAGAAGATCTCTACCGATGGCAAAATAAGTAGCGTCTGTCCTAGTTGTTAGCTCTCTGAAAACATGATAGATTAATGATGTTTATATTCTTGTACATTAGAATTAAGCAAAGGTCGCATGGTATATATGAGTGCTTGTGCGCATTTTTTTTACGGAAATTCCAAAAAATATCTGTTATTAATCGAAAAGTAAGGTGTAAAAACTGAGTTTCTATTGAAATGAGAACCGAACATACGATCTCTTGAAAACATATTAGGTGTTATTACTGATGAGTTACCTAAACTATTTCAACATGCTAAAAGGAAAATAAATTTTGATTCCTCCAGAGGCAGATGCTCTTGGAACCATATTTGAGCTGGAATATGGGATAGCCTAGTGGAATACGTAGAGATGCTATCATATTTAGAGTCAAATGCAGAAGCAACATGATCAATTAGAAATTCATAATAAAAATGCACGCAGCAGGTCCATGACTTAATAACAATATAAAAGTTAGCTGAAAAAAATGAATTTTTGGCTCTAGTGGAAACAGAATCCAGGATTTCATAAAAACATTCGGAGTTCTTGGATAGTGGTAATAGCATTAATCAATTATTATCGAAGCTCGCTAACAAATTTTACGTAATTTTCAAAGTTGTCAGATTCGATATTGCTATGTAATAATAATGATAAAAATTATAAAGGCGAAATAATATTGGTTCCATTCCCTTTGTACTACAGCGTGGATTACGCAAATAATATTATACAGCCCAATATTATTCAAACTGTAATATTTGTTCAGAAAAGAAGGAAGACAACAACACAATTAACTAACTAACTGTCGTGGCATGATGACAAGATGTGTGTGAATGATTGTGATGTTCATTTGAATTTGAGTATTGTAAAGCTGATTGTGATCGGTTTTAAAATTATTTAAGTAAGTTTGTTTGGTTTACTTTTAAAGTATATTCCGAATGGATTTGAATAGGATCGTTTATCTCCAGCATTGTTTATAGTGTAAGTATCTGTCAAAACAACTTGCATATGTTCCAGTAGGCCGATGTTAAGCACAGCAGATATAATGAACTTTTAAGGTTTAAAAATATTTGAATTTAAGGAAGAGATATGGATTCGAATCTTATGGGATATACGTCTGATATTCAAGTTACAAAGGGGGCAAATCGGTTGCGTCTGAATATATGGTGGGTACATTTTAGGAGAGCACAAATAGGCACACGTTTTGTTTTGATGGCCATGCGACATTGTTTTTAACGGAACATAATGCTACATTGCGTTTTGACATAAAACTAGACTTTTGGACTGCTATTTGTGACTGTTGGTAGCAAAAAAAGAATTGTAGACCTGCAGTTTTCATCTCTCAGATGCCATATTGTTTTTGATGCAATGTAATGAAAAGGTTGCAACTTCATATGACACTGAAACTTAAGGACTGTAAGTAATCGATGGCACTGTAAAGAAAAAAAGGTACGTATTAACGCCACCGCAGGTACAGATTTGGCGGGTTTTAAGTGCTGCCAATCTACACCTAAAATTTTTGCGACAAATCATAAAATAAAACACTTTATTTAAAATCAAAATGCTTTCAAAATTCAAAACACTTTATTTAAAAACAAAGTAGTCAATCGGTTTTCGGTGGAAAATGGGCCGATATAGAGTTTAACATAGATTCAAAACAGTCTCTATTTTCTTTCACCTGATGCTGTCGCCATATGAACTGATGCTGTCGCCATATGAACTCTGATAAATAAGATTCCACATGATGTCTCGCTGTCCCCCTATGTCTCTTGTTCCTCCATTTAGCATTGCCCCACATTCTCTCAACTGTTTGTGTATGAACTCCTGTATCAGGATCAATAAAATTGTATTTATGATTAACTTTAGCATGTAGGAATCCTTCTATTTCTATTCTATTTGTTTGGTAACCTTTACAACTGTCAGAATAAATTGTGCTACCATCTGCAATGTTTTCAATAATTTTATCAAGAAGGGTAGAGCCAGTTCTATTAGGAACAGTGACAACAAACGCATCTTTTGTTTCTCTACATATACCACCAAACACCCACTGTTCGGGTAATACTCGACCACAATTATTTTTACGTTTAGTAAACAAACTTTCATCAATTTCCACAATGCAATGTGGTCCACCTACCTTCTTCTTTGGTTTATTCTCCATATCCAAGACACATAATTCACGCATGTAATTGTTCCAATCTATAACAGTTTTATCCGATAAATCAAGTTGCTTTTCACAAAATTTAATCGACGTCAACTCCTCGCACCAGCAGTATATGAATCTCAAAGCTGAACAAAATGGAATTCTGCTTCCCTCAAACCAGTTGTCTTTTCTAAGTCCCACTTGCTGATCACACTGTCTTAAATTACATTTCCAAAACTTACGTTTACCAAAATAAAGTTTCATGTCATGGGAATTGGTACATTTTCGTTTTTTTGGTAAAATATTTCGCTCCTGAAAAAATAAAATTGCATCTTGTTCTGTTTTTGGCAAATCCCAAATACGCATTTTCGTAGCACTAAAAAATGGCGTCAAAAATCAGCAAACAACAAGGCAACAAGGAATCCAAAAGATAACTGCGTGCGCGTGCGAACAACAAGATTGCTCTTTTTTGTCGCATAACCGCAACTTCTGCTGCGGTGGCGTTAATACGTAAGTACCGAAAAAAAGGTTATTTTTCAGTTTGGGTTACTGTGGGAACTGTAGGTTCCAATTTAGGTTATATCCTTTCCCAGTGAACAGGCTTCGCTGAAATACTCCTTTGCACTATGGCAGATTCACTGTCCATATTGTAAAAAATTCCATAAGGAAATAAAATATATAATTCTGGGGTTTTTTTAATATATATAATCTGTTGGCTGTATCTTAGAAATGCAAAAATTGGTAGGAATGTTAAAAAAAAAAAACGCTTTAGATGCTCCCTTCTAATGGTGGCCATTTTACTGCAGATGATGGAGTACATTTACTACACTAGCCCATTTTTACTTAATGGGCTAATATAATCCAAATCAGTTTTCACCATCAGTTTTCACGTTTCAGAATAAATTTTTTTTTATTATTATTATAGAACAATTGACCAAAAATAAAGCATAATTTATCATTTTCAAGTTACATGAACTGAAGTTGTAACATTTAATAACCTCTCCCAGTTTTTAACAATCACAATCTGGTCACCCTATGTATCATTCAATGTTTGCATTGCTAAATTTGTTGCCTCTACTGGACTTTTTCGTTTTCTCATCCATAAAAAAAGGATATGAACTTTTATTAATAGCAATATTATAGCTATAAACGGCAGCCTAATGTTAGTTGGAGTTACAAAATCTCGTTTGAGTGCAAGCAGCACACACATCAGTAGCCTCTCCATAAGTCTCATAGTGCGCATGCACGAGTGTAAATGCAGTCCCCTGCAATGCATCATTAACCATAACATTAGTAAAATTTAAATATTTTTTTTCTTTTTATGAAAGAAATGACTACACTTCGAATTTTGTACAATGTTTCTATGGAGCATAATGTACAACATATGTCAGTTTTAATTTTTTATAAATCGGGCCACATCACTTTTTTTTTTCTCCACATTTTAAAATTTTTTTCTAAACCTTATTACATTTTTTAAATTTGTTTTTTTTAATGAATTTATAATCCAAATCTACATCCGTACACCAAGTTTGGTCTTCTCATCTACCATAGAAGCAAAGAAAAACATATAGTCACAATCGCAATTCGTGTATTTTTCCCTTAGGTTAACTGATTATAACTCCTTACAAAAATTTTTTTGACTCAAAATATTTCGGACAATTAGACATTTTATATATACAAACATTTATTTATGCCAAAGATCATTGAAGTCTATGATGGGTGGTGAACCAGTCTGGTTGAATTGACATGGAATGACTTATAACCTAAATCCCCCACATAATCTAACACTATTCACACACCACTATCCTCAATTAATATTCATACTCCACTTAACATTAATATCCAGTACGAAATTTTCAAACTCACTAATATTCTCCATTAGTGCAGCAGCAACCATTACACTTAAAAAAAAACTGAAAAATGCAATTTCGTGTCAAATTTAGCACAATACTTTTTGAATGAATAAAATTCCATGTTGATATTTCACTTATTCGTGACATTAACACACCCGCTCACTCCTATCTATCACCAAATTCTATTTGTACACCACATTATGATATTCTATCATCCCTACTTCTCTACCGACTCACTCTACTCGCAACTCCATAACATTACGACATTAGCATTACATTACGACAACAGTGCTATCCCACAATCAAAGAATTTGGCAGTAGTGCACATCATGATCCTTGGCTGCCATTTTGTTTACGCAACAAACAAACAGAAACCAAGACAACACAACACTTGCCTTATCACATAGTAGAAATTCCTGCGATCTCTCCCCCCACTTCTTTTTCAAACACTTAAAGCGCTCCATAAATATATTTTCATAAACTAAACTTTACCAAGTGGTTTTCAGTTTTGCAAACTTTCCTAGATTTTGCCAAGTTTTCTCAATTTTGTCAACTCTCCTTAATTTTACAAAAACAATCCCATTTTTCACAAATTGCCTGTATTTTACCAAGTGGATTCGAATTTTGCCAACTGCTCTAGATTTTGTCAAGTTTCCTCGATTTTGCCATCTCGCCACAATTTTACAGAAAAAAAATCCCAAATTTTCATTACACCTGATTTTTGCATAGCCATTCTGAATTTTGCCAACTCTCCTAGATATTGTGAAGTTGCCTCAATTTTGTCAACATGCCATTATTTTATAGAAAAAATATTGCAATTTGTACATCTCACCTGGATTTTGTCAACTATTCATGATTTTGCCAAGTCACTCCGAATTTTGCCAACTCCCCATAATTTTACAGAAAAAAATCCAAATTTTCATATCTCACCTGAATTTTGCCAACTCCCCACAATTTTGCCAAGTCACTCCGAATTTTGCCAAGTTGTCCTGATTTTGCCAACTCACCTGTATTTTACTAAGTGGCTTCGAATTTTGCCAACTACTCTAAATTTTGACATCTCTCCATTTTCCAAACTGCCTTAGATTTGCCAAGTTGCCTTGATTTTGAAAACTCTCCTTAATTTTACAAAAAAAAAAATTACAGATTTTCGCAACCCACCTAGATTTTACAAAGTCACTTCGAATTTTACCACCTCTGAGTTACTATTGGGGGGAAGCCTCCCCCCCCATGGCTACACTCCTGACTACTAACAAACACTCAATTCATCTCAACCTACCACAAAACTCCCTGCCCTGCCCATGGTCAGTAGGGGACACCGATGGGCTTGGAAAGAGTGCCATCTGTTGGATGGGACATTAAGCCATGGCTTCGTGTATGGGAGAATCAAACCCTGTACACATTAAAGAACTCACTGAATGGCTTTGATGGGAGACTACCATCTGTTTCCCAACAGATATTCCAGTAGGTCCCCTCCCCCAACCTTCTTTGAGCTTTCAGGGGTCCATGTGGCCTGACCATTTAGTCCATGGTATACAAAAAAGTGCCACTCAGAGGTAAAACAACCCAACTCATCTCAAACTAGTATAACGAGAGTTACAACAACGCTTTACACTTCGACTTCGTACTTTTCCTCAGCAATGCCATATGTTGGCTGAGGACCGTGAACAATACACTGACCAAGAATTCCTTACTAAAATCCTTTTTATTCCATATCTAATTTGAATTTTGAAATGACACTTTCTGATCTAAGTTTAGATATTAAAAATACTACCAATTTTCCATGATTTCAAACCCCCAAGCCCCTCAATTACCTCAGTACCATATAGTCAATATATACCATAAAAATATCTTCCTTAAATTATGGCTGTAAAGAAAATGCTAAATACACAACAGAATGAAACAATTAAAAATAGCTTAAAATTCTTTATCATTGAGCAATAAAATTTTAAAGTTTATCCTTCAAACTATTTGCATGTAAAATTTTGTTGCTCAATGACAGAGAATTTTAAGTTATTTTTAATTAATTTCTGAGCAGGAAGGCCCTTTTAATTGTGCAAATATTAATAAAGCAAATAAAATATGCATCAAATAAAAAAAGAAAATATTATTTTACCATCTTGAATTACATATTTTTAATAGGTATATGTAAGAAAATTTCCAAACAGCAATTAAAAAAAAAATTGAAATGTGTGTTGTACAAAAAAAGTTTGTAGATGTCCTTGACCCTAGAAAGGTTAAAAGTCCCAGCAGCAATCCCTATTCATCTATTTATCTTATGCTGCATAATATCACTCTGATTTATCTGGGATTATATATCATGAGTTGATATATATGTATGATAATAATATCATGAAATGCTGAGCTCACATCACCAGTATATGTTACATAGCTCCCAAGATAATTAAACTGAGACACTTGCTCAAGAGTGCAGTCAAAGCAATTGAAGCACCACTGCCTGACCAATTTTCATCATTTAGTTTTTTCTCTGTTTATCACCAAACCTACTCTATTACCAGTGTCATCAACATCCCCAATGAAAGAATTCATCTCATCAATATCATTAGCCAATTTGAAATCTCTAGACCATTTAAGGCCAAAATCTTTCCCTCGCAAAGAATTTTGCATAACATAGTGTTATTATACAGAGTTTTCATTACACTAAATATCAGGTATTCCATATGATCTAGCTATGAACCACAAATTATGTTGATCAACAGAGTCAAAAGCCTTTTTGAAATCTATAAAGCTAGTAACCACAGGTTTCTGAAAAATAAAAAAAAAATAAATACCCCCTCAAGCAGCTGCTTGCCACAGAGGTCTGACAGGAGCCTGTCAGTTTATATGCCACAGTAGGAGATCTGAGAGGATGGCAGGACCCCAGCAGAAAAACGACACACACATCCATGCCTAAATCCGGGGCTCGAACCCAGGTCCCTTAGATCAGTAGCCAAGAGTGCTAACCACTCGGCCACGGGACGGCATATCTCAAGAATCTGCCTAAGTGAAAAAATTTTATCAATACATCCCCTACCACTTTTGAATCCACACTGTTAATCACACAGTTTTTCATCAACCAAATTCTTGATTCTATAAGTATAATCATGCAAAGAACTTTACCTGGAACAGAGGGTAAACTAATTTCATTATAATTATTACAATAATTGTCATCACCTTTTTTAAATATCAGGCTAAGCATTTCAGTGGTGATTTCATTCACCCTTGGGGATTTATGCAGTTTTAATTTAGAGAAAGCCAAAGTGACCAGAATGTGATATAGGGCATCATTAAAGCTGGTATCCTCATTACAAACAATGGGAGTAGAAATAATCACATTATTTAGAATATCTCTGAAATGCTCAGCCCATGTAGCCATCACAGAATCCTCACCTTCAACCACCTTGCCATGTTTATCCCCCAATCCTTATGTACCTGTTTCTTCCCATATAAAACATTAACAATCTGGTACTGTGGCTGAGTGGTTAGCATGCTTGGCTACTGATCTAAGGGACCTGGGTTCGATCCCCGGATTAGGCATGGATGTGTGTGTCGTTTTTCTGCTGAGGTCCTGCCATCCTCTCAGATCTCCTACTGTGGCATATAAACTGACAGGCTTCTGTCAGACCTCTGTGGCAAACAGCTGCTTGAGGGGGTATTTATTTTTTTCTACTCCATTGGTTTGGCATGCTGCCTGTATGGATAATTATAGATTAGCAAATAGGGTTAATGAACAGTGTGCCTAAAGGCCTCAGAAAGAGGGGGAGGATGTCAAAGAGGACCTTGTTAGAATTGGTGTGCAGTGGCTAGATGTAGCAGATGTAGCTCAGGACAGATATGCTTGGAGAACTAAATTGCAAGGTCTAATTGGACCTCCGTAGCCCATGGCTGCCTGAGGATGATGATGATGACAACCCCCTAGTGTTGTGCTGTGTAACTGCTTCCTCTACTTTGTCAGCCAAGCTATGAAGCCAATGATTCTTATGAGCTGTTAACTGATACTTTACATGTTTATTAAGCTCACTGTAATGCCTTCTGTTAGGACTAGTAAGGTGTTGATTCATATTAATCCTGCACTTCCTTCTTTCAAAAATAAGTTCCATAGCCTTATCATTTAAATAATTTTGTTTCTTCTGTAGTCTTTTACCTTAAAGAGTACTGTTGGTTTCAAGAAACTCCTGTGTAAACTGATCCTATTCTTAACTTTAGCTGTAAGCAGACCGTGATTGTCATAATGACTAGGTAGCCTATCATGGTATGCTTTGGTTATAGTTGAGTTAATTATTTTAAAAATTTAGATTCTTGAGATTGGTGCCCTGATAATGTATCAGCTCATGACAGTACCAGTCTAACATCTATGTGCAACTACAGTCAGCAAAGTAGTGACGTTATCGATGAATATCATGAAAACTGGAACCGGTAACTACAGCTGAGGTGACGTAAAAATCTATGTTCAATTAACAACACATGCACTGCAAGTGCGGAAACAAAGGGCTGATAAACCCCACTTACAGCTGTTACCTGCACCAGCCAAGACGAACTCAAGGGACTGGTACACCACTCTCTCATACTAGGCACCTTTTGATAAGAAAAAGGTCTTTTTGCACATACTCTCCAAGCAAAAATTATCTGTCATTAGAAAATTGCACTGTAAGGCAATTTAACTATGTACATTAATGAGTGATACTAGCCAGTCTCAAGACTAATTTTTTAATTGTAACACAGCTAACAATTGTTTGTTATTAAATTTTTTAAGTACTAGAGCTGTGATTGTAATTACTTTTATTGTATAACATCAATAACTATTATGTATTGCTTTATTCTATTTTCTTTTAGATTTTGTCTAGTTATCTGAAATTTTGATTATGCAGATCACTTTTATCCTTAATTAGTCCAAACAGTTGACACTAAACTGTATTTTTTTGCTTTAAAAGAATTTTGAATTTTTGTTTAGGCACACTGAAAACTCCAATATGCCTTCCCCAGATAATGGAGTCTACATCATTGTTGGTGAGATGAGTATGGTAGTGACAGCTATGAGAAGAGGAAGTCGCTGGTCATCTCATGGTCATCAGGTAAATTACTTTAGTATACAGCCAAACCTAGTGGAACCAGGAAAAGCTGTTCTATGCAGATGGTGGAAAATAAGAGAATCTGACTGTAGAAATACTATTTTTCTGTAATTTCAAAAACATTCATGAAACAAATATGCCAACCAATGAGAAAACTACTGCATACAGTTCTGTCAAATTTATAAATCGAATCAAAGGTTTTTCCCATTTTAGTCAAGAATATTTTGTTTCAGGTCTTCATATTTTTCAAATCATAGACTTCAATTATGAGTGCTTTACTAAGTATATTTCTGACAGGTCCTAATTTCAATTTTTTTGTGATGTTTTTCAAAAATAAATTGCCATTTATATTCAAAAGAATGTGTAGATTATGTTCAAGGAGTGTAGCTTTAAAATTACAAGAAATACTGTGTAACACTGTAGTATCCGATAAAAACGAGATAGCTAGTTTTATTATTTTCTACAAAAATTAGTTTTTATGTGAGGTAAAAAAAAAGTTTAATATCCACTGGAGAATAGTGGAATCATTATTGCTAGTTCACATGGTTGTAGAGTAGGGGTGGGAGAACCTTTTTCTCTGCTGGTCATTAAAAAAAAAGGACATTAAGAAGACTGTATTGAAAATCCTTTGAAACCATATATACATAATTCTGGGAAATAATAAAAAAGTGGTCATCATCCTCATCCTCAAGCAGCCATGGGCTACAGAGGTCCAATCAGACCATGCAATTTAGTTCTCCAAGCAAGTCTGTCCTGAGCTACATCTACTGCATCTGGCCACTGCACACCAATTCTAACAAAGTCCTGTTTGACATTGTCTGCCCAACGCATCACAGGTCTCCCTCTCTTTCTGAGGCCTTTAGGCACATTGTTCATAACCCTATTTGCCAATCTATAATTATCCATACGGGCAACATGGCCAAACCAACGGAGTCTCTCTCTGCACAATATGCTGCTTAAAGGAGGTTGCAAACTCCTTTGCCTAACCTCATCATTAGTTAAAAAGTTGAACCACTTAATGCCCAAGATACTGGGATGGTTGGGGATGCTTATTGTTGTCCCTCCCTGAAAAGAGAAATTTAAGATTATTTTTAAGAATCTGCTTTTATCTGTCCATCTAGTCTCTTGCAAGCCGAGAATATCTAAATTATAATGGTGGAATTCTTGTGTGAGGACATCAAGAGAAAAAGCTCTGTGCAGAGTCCTCACATTCCAACTACCTATGGAGAGAAAATGGTTAGTGGGATGTTTAAAGAAACTATGTTTATTAAGAGAGGGAATGCCAACAATATCAAACAGCCCCCTAATTGCAGACAAGGGGCAAAGACCTGTTCCCCCACCCCTAAAGGCTGAAGCCATCTACACTGGAAGACTTCCTCCAATGTAGAATTTGACGATGCCAACAGAAGCAAAGAGTTCAGGTGCCTGCGATGACCTCTGCTCAGGATTATCCACCAGCTGATAAACATATCCTGTGACTCTATTCACTTGGGGCTGTCAACCCACAAACAAACAGAAAACACAGCGTAAGATCTTCCCTCCACCAAAGCCCACCAGTGCAGCAAAATCAGGATCCATAAAGCTCAGAGCCATGTATCTGTCTAGTCCAGTGGATTTATATGGTCAGCATCAGGGCCCTGTGTGGTTGACCACTCCTCAGCAGGGTAGAAAAAAAAGAAAAGTAGCCATAGTTGTCCAGATCAGTAGGCCACACTAATCTGGCAGCCTCTCCTTCTGTTCACTTCCACAAGAGAGTATCTCTTTTGAAAGGTACTAACGGTCTGCACCATGAGAAGGTGGGGTCGGACATTAGGTGCTAGGCCTGGCCGGTTCTTTGCATCATCACAGGGGACTGGTGCTTAGCTCTCCTTCCAGTGACTACCTAGCTACTATTTACAGACCAAAGTGATTATATCGATCTTGAAATAATACTATTTATTTAACAATGATAACAATGGTAATTACTTTTGAAGACATGCATAATTAAACTCATGTTGTAATGAGATGGATGTAGCTGCATTTTCCCAATGATTTCACCAAAATTGTGTTGTATACTGAACGTCACCAGTTGCTAGTGGGCCACAAAAAATCAACTCGTGGGCCAAAGTTTTCCCATCCCTATTCTAGAGGTTATAGTTGTCTCAGATGTGAGTTCACAGTTGTGTTGCAAGGGAGTTGTCCATATGCACCTTAAGACAGAGGGATGACAAGATATTGAAACACCATTGTTGCACACATTAACCATAGGATGGGTAGAAAGCACGTAGATTTTTGCAACTTCTTTTAAGTAAAAAAAAATGTGATTATTACAAGTGCTATGTTTTCCTCATTGTTGCTCCAGTGCATCATAATATGAAGAGTTGTGCAGCAGCCACAAATGTTAAATTGCTTTGGTCAGTGTTTATGTTAGACTTTGAGTACAATGGGTGGAGGGGTAAGTGGTAGCTATTGGGTGATAGTGCCATCCATTGAAGAGATGTGAAATTATAAGTGAATATTTAGAATTATGTCATTTGGATGAGAGGGGGAGGCTTAAGAAGTATGAAGTTCCATGTGTAAGGGGGAATCTAAGTTAACATGAGTTAATCTTAAGTCCACCTGAACCAAAGAAATATACATTAAACATATGGAGTAGGGGTTCTCAACATGGGATACATGGTAAAATTTTTTGGGGGTATGCCGTGAGAGCTCAAGTCACTAGATATATGTTATATATATATGTTTTAGTTTATTCCCATTGTTATACTATAACTATAGTTTTATCTATCTATACAAGGGCAACACCAGTTACATTCACATTTCCAGTGGGTACATGAAGCATAAAAGGTTGAGAACCACTGATATAGAGCATAAATAAATTGGAAAAAGCATTTAAGTACTCTACAATGCGAGATTCATTATACAAGGTAGCTTTGAATAAAAGAAAAATACCTCAAGCAGCTGCTTGCCACAGAGGTCTGACAGGAGCCTGTCAGTTTATATGCCATATTAGAAGATCTGTGAGAAAGTTGAGACAACAGAGAGAACACAAACATCCATGCCTTATCTGGAGCTCAAACCCAGATCCCTTTGATCAGTAGCGAAGGATGCTATCTACTTGGCCACCAGAATGGCTAAAGGAAATGCTGGGAGAAGACCCTGCTACCTGAAATCCCTCGCAGCTTGCTTTCCCTTCAGTGTGTACAAGTGTGAGATGAATGCGTGTGGTGGGTCTTGAATGACAGCAGGACCTCTTTGAACCTAGCGCTATCAGCAGAACTGGCATACCATAAATTGGAGTAATACTGGTGTCAAAATAAGTGGAAATATGTAATTAAATTTGAATATTCTCGACTTCTCTGGTTCACTGATTAGGGAAGTACCACTCTTATGTCAATTCAATTTTTTTAGAGGAAAAATTGTCTTCAGATGGGTGGGATATGAACTCACGATCTCCTGATAACATGTTAGGTGTTCTGGACCACTGAGCTACTTATGTGTTCTGGACCATTGAGCTACACATGTTAGGTGTTCTGGACCATTGACTAAAAAATTGAATTGACGTAAAAGTGGTGTTTCTCTAATCTGTGAGCCAGAGAAGTCGAGAATATTCAAATTTAATCAATTGTATACTCGTGAATATACTTTCCATCTTCAAGGCATTCTTGTTGTCTGATTGATTGTGTACTGTAGGTAGAAATGTTCATAATATCAATTAGAGGAGATCTTGATTGGTGGCTGGTAGCTGAGTGATCCAGAGCACCTGACATGTTATCAGGAAGTCATGGGTTCATATCCCACCCGGCTTAAGACAATTTTTCCCCTGAAAAAATTGGATCGATGTAAGAGTGATATTTCCCTAATCTGAAAATATATAACAAACATGGTGTCAAAAGTTCACAGTAGAGCCCATTTGAAGCATGAATACCATCAGTAAAGTGATATAAAGGTTCCCAATAGAAAAGTTCAGTTCCTGGATAAATTTATTTTTGGCAGCAGTCATATTGATTAATTGCCAAGAACTATATTTATCCAAGACAGGCAAGGCAATACTATGGGTTCTGCATAAGCTGCACTATGGCAAAGAATGCAGTACTAGATTCTAACACTGCCTCTCCCATACTAGCGTCTTGGCATAATGGTTCTAGTCACATCTCTCTCAGCAGTCTATGTTAACTTCCCTCGATCCCAAAGTTTGATCACAGCTTCAGAAAGCATCATTTTGTCAGAATGTTCTCTACTTTAAGCAGAGCTGCCTAAGTCTGATTTGGCTAATAAACAGTGATGTTTGGAGATATGGAAAAATTACTCTCATACCTTCAAATTTATTCAAGAGCTTTGTGTGTTTCATCCAGTCATTGGTTGACTGGCTGGGGAATTTGTTGTATGTTGCTCTTTGATTGTGAATGGACAGGACATGGACATAGAGCTTGCATATGTTGGCCTGGGGGAGGTGATACCACAGTTTGGAAATGCTTAACTCTTCCAGTGTCCATGTCGATTATAGACATAGACAGAATCATAGACAGAATCTGAAATGAGAGGCTGAAGATGGTTATATCCAGTTTTTGTACAACATATGAAACTTGAATTTTTAAAAAAATAGAAATGCCATTTGAATTTTTTTTTTACATATAACTTATAAAAATACATAATTGAAGCTTGAAATATTTTTTTCGTTTGATGAATAATAAGTTAAGTTGTGATGTAAATAATTTGTTAAATCCATCTAATTGCCATTTTTTTGCCTGATAAAAAAAATTAACAAACAAAGCCAATTAGATAGAAATTAGATAGAAACTGCTATTTTTAGAATTGGAGGATTTCACTTTACATTAGGTTATAACCTTCCTCATTTCCCAGTCAAAGAAACTGATAGTTTCACATTTTCTGATGATGAATGATATCTTGATGCAGAAGCAAAAAGCCTTGACAAGGAAATCAGTTATCTTACTATTGGGAGGGCGATTTCATCAAGGATGTTATAACCCTCCCACCCTTTGCTTTCTCCATGGTTATGCTGAAGGTATTTTATTCCCCCTGGAAAAAGTATATTTTTAAATGATTATTAGTTTTTGAATTTATATTGAACAGTTTTAAAATACTTTACCTCACCTCCCCCCCCCCCTTTCAGCATCTCAGCTATGCCTACTAAAGATGTGGCCATAATATTGAGGCAAGTTTTGTGCTAATGCACTATTAAAGCAGTAGGGTAATTTAAAGGTATACCCCTGCATAAAAAAAAATAAATACCCCCTCAAGAAGCTGCTTGCCACAGAGGCTGACAGGAGCCTGTCAGTTTATATGCCACAGTAGGTCTGAGAGGATGGCAGGACCTCAGCAGAAGAACGACACAAATAGCCATGCCTTACCCGGGGCTTGAACCCAGGTCCCTTAGATCAGTAGCCAAGCGTGCTAACCACTCGGCCATGGGACGGCTCAACCCCTGCATAGGTCAGATATAAGATTATTAATGCCTTTAGACACTGTTTTGGGATATTGTCAAAATCTATTTCTTAAGAGCAGAGTTGTTTCCAAATGTGGAGTTGGGGGTTGCTTCTTTTCAGTTCCTTTTTCCAGATTTATCACAGCACTTTTTTTTGTTGATTCATGTGTATTATAAAATCACTTTTTCCACATACAGTCTGGTTGTGTGATTGGCACTTCCGTTTTTTATTGATTGCTACTGAATGTTTTAGAACTAAAATGTTATGCACTGTGCAGTTTTTTTTTTTTAAGTATCAGCAGTTTTTTTATATTTACTATTAAAGTTTACTGTTGGTGTTCACAGTAGCTCTTCTAAACTGGTTTTTTTACAATATTCCTAAGTGTGCATACCGGTTTCAACCATTTATGTGGTCATCGTCATGAGCACTGGTTGTTGATAGTTGTAGGGGACTATCATAACACATGCTTAAACACATTGTTTGTTTAAACAAAATTTATTAAGATGTGGCCAAACTACCACACCATGAACCCTTACCATGCCAGGCCTGAAAATTGTACCCTGTGACCAGGCTTTTTTAACCCTTCCAGGATCCAGCCTGAAAAATTGATTTACACCCAGAGGTCCAGCTATTTCTTCACTCTGACCAGCCAAAAAAAAATTTTTAACTTTAGAACTTTTTTTTGCCAAATAACTAATGAAAGGAATGCCAAATTAATCAGCATTTAATTCTGCATTTTTCTGAAAATATAATATTTAACCAAAAAAAGACTAGTTTTATTTTAATAGGACTTTTTTAGAGTCACATAGTAAAAAAATGCATCTGGTAAATAAAAATTCCTCTGTTCCCTTGTACCCAAAAGAGTACTATTGGTTTCAAGAAAAGCCTATTTAAACTGATTCCATTCTTTCTAAACATCAGCAGTAAGCAAACTGCAATTGTCATAATGACTAAGTACCTACCATGGTATGCTTTGGCTATATCTTGATCTTACAGACCTTTAATGTTGATGGTAATTTTCTTAACCTTAGCACAACATTTCTTAAGCTTCAGCTGCAAAACACTTTTGACCAGGTAATGGTTAGACCTGATTTCGGCTCCCCTGTATGATCTGGTATTCCTAACTGAACTGGCCTATTTGCTGTTAATTAAAATATAATCCATCATATTCCTGTGCATCAGGAGAACTTCATGTATATTTATAAATGTCCCGGAGTTTGTAGTATGTGTTAGTTATTCATAAACCATTAGGTTTACTTAGCAGTAGAAGACATTCTCCACAGCCATTGGAACAACCAGTGCCAAAAGGACCTAAAACTCCTGCCCAAAGGTCACAGTCAGTACCAACTTTAGCACTGAAGTCACCTAGAACAAGAGAAATATCTCTTTTCTTCACATAATTCAAAATATCCTGCGGCTGGCTGTAAAATTTATCTTTCTTGTTCTTATCAGAGTCCTCTGTGGGGGCATAACAACAGATGACATTCAAATCTAATTTTTGTTTTAAATTTTGCTATAAGAAATCTTTCATTAATGCAGTCATCTTAGAAGAGCATCACTTGTGTGTCTGCTGAGAATCAATATCTCTTTCGGAAGGCCTGCACCACGAGAAGGTGGGGACGGCCATTAGGCACTAGACCTGGCTGGTTCTTTGCATCATCGCTGAGGATTGGTACACAACTCATCTTCCAGTTTATGCCTAGCTACCATTTACAGACCCAACTACCACCAACACAGGAGGGGCGGGGGTGGCTCAGTCGGTAGCGCGCCAGGCTCGTAATCTGTAGTTCCCAGGTTCGAGTCCCAGCTGGGTCAGCGTTGAGATTTATCTCCGCAAAATTCCCCGCCCTGCCCACGGTCAGTAGGGGACACCGATGGGCTTGGAAAGGCCGCCGTCCGTCGGATGGGACGTTAAGCCATGGCCCCTTGTGCGGGAGAGCCATACCCTGTGCACGTTAAAGAACACGCTGGATGGCCTTGACGGGAGGCTACCATCTGTCTCCCAACAGCTGTTCCAGTGGGTCCCCTCCCCCAACCTTCTCTGAGCCTTCGGGGTCCATGTGACCTGGCCATTTAGCCCATGGTGTGCAAAAAAGTGCCGCTCAGAGGTAAAACAACCCAACCCACCAACACAGGAAGTCTTCCAGTGGTAGACACTACACAGGAAGTCTTCCAGTGGTAGACACTACACAGGAAGCCTTCCCATGTAGGTAGTTGGAATGTGAGGACTCTGCACAGAGCTTATTCTCTTTATGTCCTCACACAATAATTCCACAGTTATGATTTAGATATTCTTGGCTTGCAAGAGACCATATGGACAGATATAGGTCAGAAAAATCTCTTTTCATGATGGGAAGGTAAAAAGTATCTCTAGGTGTAGGTTTGCTTCTCAGCAGACACACTAGTGATGCTCTTCTAGGACATGAGTAAATTAATGAAATTAACAATAATTTCAAATTCTCTGTCGTTGAGCAATAAAATCTTAGAGTTTATCCTTAAAGCTATTTTGACCCCACTGGCAGCTAGGTAGTCACTGGAAGGAGAGCTATGCACCAATCCCCTGTGATGATGCATAGAACCAACCGGCCAGGCCTAGCACCTAATGTCCGACCCCGCCTTCTCATAGTGCAGATCGTTAGTACCTTTCGAAAGAGATACTCTCTTGTGGAAGTGAACGGAAGGGGCGGGCTGCCAGATTAGTGTGGCCTACTGATCTGGACAACTATTGCTACTTTTCTTTTTTTTTTCTTTTTTTTTCTGCCCTGCTGAGGAGTGGTCAACCACACAGGGTCCTGGTACTGACCATATAAATCCACTGGACTGGACAGATACATGGCTCTGAGCTTGATTATGGATCCTGATTTTTTCTGCACTGGTGGGCTTTGGTGGAGGGAAAATCTTACGCTGTGTTTTCTGTTTGTGGGTTGACAGCCCCAAGTGAATAGATTCACAGGATATGTTTATCAGCTGGTGGATAATCCTGAGCAGAGGTATCGCAGGCACATGAACTCTTTGCTTCTGTTGGAATCGTCAAATTCTACATTGGAGGAAGTCTTCCAGTGTAGATGGCTTCAGCCTTTAGTGGTGGGGGAACGGGTCTTTGCCCCATGTCTGCGATTAGGGGGCTGTTTGATATTGTCGGCATTCCCTCTCTTAATAAACATAGTTTCTTTAAACATCCCACTAACCATTTTCTCTCTATAGGTAGTTGGAATGTGAGGACTCTGCACAGAGCTTTTTCTCTTGATGTCCTCGCACAAGAATTCCACCATTATAGTTTAGATATTCTTGGCTTGCAAGATACCAGATGGACAGATAAAAGTCAGATTCTTAAAAATAATCTTAAATTTCTCTTTTCAGGGAGGGACGACAATAAGCATCACCAAGGCGGGGGTCTGCTTCTCAGTAGACACGCTAGTGATGCTCTTCTAGGATATGACTGCATTAATGAAAGGTTTCTTACAGCAAAATTTCAGACAAGTGTTAAGGACTTGAATATTATCTGCTGTTATGCCCTCACTGAGGATGCTGATGAGGATGAGAAGGATAGGTTTTACAGACAACTTCAGGATATTTTGAATTCTGTCAAGAAAGGAGATATTACCCTTGTTCTAGGTGACTTCAATGCCAGAGTTGGTACTGACTCTGACCTTTGGGGAGGGGTGATAGGCCCTTTTGGTATTGGTAGCTGCAATGGCAATGGGCAACGTCTCCTACAGGTAAGTAAACTCAATGGATTCAGAATAACTAACACTTATTACAAACACTGCAACATACATAAGTACACATGGGTTTCACCCGATGGGCTGCATAAGAATATGATTGATTATATATTAACAGCAAATGGGCTAGTTCTGTTAGGAATACCAGGTCACATAAGGGAGCTGAAATGGATCTGACCATTACACTTTGTTAAAAGTGTCTTGCAACTTAAACTTAAAAAGTGTTGTATTAGGGTTAAAAAATTTACCTTTAAGTTTGAAAGACCTAGTTATAGCTAAAGCTTGCCATGATAGGTTACTTAGTCATTATGACAGTCATGGTTTGCTTACTACTGAAGTTGAGGAAGAATGGAATCATTTTAAACAGGCATTTTTGGACAACTAACAGTACTCTTTTAGGAAAAAAGGAGCAGAAGAGGCAGAATTATCTGAGTGATAAGGCACTTGAGCTTATTTCGGAAAGAAAGAACTGCAGGAATGTCCTTAATCAACACCCTAGTAGTCCTAATAGAAAGCATTACAGAGAACTTAATAAACGTGTAAAAGATCGTTAGCTGCTGATAAGAATCTTTGGCTTGATGGCTTGGCTGACAAAGTCGAGGAAGCAGCTAGACAGCACAACAGCAGAGAGCTGTACCAGATGGTTAATATTTTGTGTTGTTGAAAAAGTACAGGTATACAGGGATTGAAGGATAAACAAGATAATAGAAGGTGAGGATTCTGTCATGACTAGGTGGGCTAAGTATTTCAGTGATGTTCTAAACAATGTGGTTAATTCTACTCCCATTGTTTGTAATGATGATAGATACATTGGTGGCTTTAATGTTGGCCCTATGACACAATCTGAAGTTATTTTGGCTGTTTCTAAACTTAAACTTCATAAATCCCCAGGGGTAGATGAAATTACTATTGAAATGCTTAGAGCTGGGAATGTTTCGGTTACCACTTGGATGACTGAAATTCTGAATATCTTTTATGATAAAGGCATGATTCCTAAGGATTTTATCAGAGCTATTGTTATCCCTATTTTCAAAAAAGGTGATCGCAGTTCTTGTGATAACTATAGGGAGTATCAGCTACTCTCTGCCCCAGGTAAAGTTCTTTGCATGATTGTGCTTAATAAAATTAAGAATCCGGTTGACAGTCAATGACGTGATTAGCAATGTGGATTCAGAAGTGGTAGGGGATGTGTGGATCACACATTTTCACTTAGGCAGATTCTTGAGAAATGTTTAGAGTTTCAGAAACCTTTGGTTGCTGGCTTTGTTGATTTCAAAAAGTCTTTTGACTCTGTTGATCGTCATAATTTGTGGTTGATTGTGAGATCATATGGTATACCAGACAAGTTAGTTAATGTAATGAAAGCTCTCTATAATAACACTGAGTCGTGTGTGAGAGTTGGTAAGTGTTGTAGAAATTGGTTTAGCATTACTTCTGGTGTTCGAGAAGGGTGCATTTTGTCCCCTTTTCTCTTTAGTTTGGTTATTGATTATGCTATGCGAAATTCACCTCAAGGGAAAGATTTTGGCCTTAAATGGGCTGGAAATACGAAAATTTCTGATTTAGATTATGCGAATGATTTAGCTCTTTTGGCAAATGATGTTGATGAGATGAACTCTTTCATTCTAGCTGTTGATGAAACGTACTAGAGTAGGTTTGTTTATAAACAGAGAGAAAACTAAAGTGATGAAAATTGGTCAGGTAGGCTGTGGTTGAGTTAATCTGAATGGTTGCAATCTTGAACAGGTGTCACAGTTTAATTATCTTGGGAGCTATGTAACAGATACTGGTGATGTGCGACATGAGATTAACAGACGGATAGGGATTGCTGCTGGGACTTTTAAGAATTTATGGAGAGTGTGGAGAATGTAACGTTCCAAAGATTTATAATACTTTTTAAAGTTTTGGACCCTTTGTCTGATCCAATATTTATTCAAGCTCCGGATAGCTAAAGTCGGGCACCAGGCAATAATTAACAGATTACCAGCTAAAGTTCAATTACAGTTCAAATACCAGCGGACTTTACTTAGTGAGTAAAAATTCAAAAATTAAATGATTGTCAATTCTAATTTATCAAAATTATAATATAATCAAAACAACTAATGTTGCTCAAGAGAAAAAATAGCAAAGATTCAAAAAAGTTTCTCTCAAGCAAGTTTATTTCCAAAAAATTCTTTCAAACAAGTTTATTTCCAAAAAATTATTTTAAACATTTACCAACTTCAGTGAGATGTTGATTACATCAGCACTATCTCACTGCTACTAACAACAACTCTCTGACTAACACCAACTCTAACTACAACTTCTAACTTTTGTGACTAACATGTCACGGTTCTAACAAGCATACAGGCTCGGCAACAGGTGGCTGTTGCACTGGTAAAGATTTTTGCATAAAATGACGAGTGCACAAGCTATGACGCAAGAGGGGGCGTGTGCTTGTACACGCACGCTTTAGTGGGTGAGAATTGAAAGTTCAGAGTTGCCCATGCGCAACTCCTAAGCTCTTGGAAACGAGTGCTGTGATGCCAAAAATGAAGTCTAAATCTCCAAAATGATAAATGTAACATAAATTAAGCAAAACTGGTTAAGGTAAAATAAAAGTGAATGAGGGGGATGTATGTAATCAGTTAATTATCTTGGGAGCTATGTAACAGATACTGGTGATGTGGGACATGAGATTAAAAGATGGATAGGGATTGCTGCCGGGACTTTTAAGAATCTATGGAGAATGTGGAGAAATAGGCGTATACACCTAAAAGCCAAAATTAGACTGTATAATAGTTTGGTCTGTAAATGGTAGCTAGGTAGTCACTGGAAGGAGAGCTATGCACCAATCCCCTGTGATGATGCATAGAACCGGCCAGGCCTAGCACCTAATGTTTGACCCTGCCTTCTCGTGGTGCGGACCGTTAGTAACTTTCAAAAGAGATACTCTCTTGTGGAAGTGAACGGAAGGGGAGGGCTGCCAGATTAGTGTGGCCTACTGATCTGGACAACTATGGCCACTCTTCTTTTTTTTCTACCCTGCTGGGGAGTGGTCAACCACACAGGGTCCTGGTGCTGACCATATAAACCTACTGGACTGGACAGATATATGGCTCTGAGCTTGATTATGGATCCTGATTTTGCTGCACTGGTGGGCTTCTGTGGAGGGAAAATCTTCCGCTGTGTTTTCTGTTTGTTTGTGGGTTGACAGCCCCAAGTGAATAGATTCACAGGATATGTTTCTCAGCTGGTGGATAATCCTGAGCAGAAGTCATCGCAGGCACCTGAACTCTTTGCTTCTATTGGCATCGTCAAATTCTACATTGGAGGAAATCTTCCAGTGTAGATGGCTTCAGCCTTTAGTAGTGGGGGAACGGGTCTTTGCCCCATGTCTGCGATTAGAGGGCTGTTTGATATTGTCGGCATTCCCTCTCTCAATAAACATAGTTTCTTTAAACATCCCACTAACCATTTTCTCTCCATAGGTAGTTGGAATGTGAGGACTCTGCACAGAGCTTTTTCTCTTGATGTCCTCACACAAGAATTCCACCATTATAGTTTAGATATTCTTGGCTTGCAAGAGACCAGATGGACAGATAAAGGTCAGATTCTTAAAAATAATCTTAAATTTCTCTTTTCAGAGAGGGACGACAATAAGCATCACCAAGGCGTGGGTCTGCTTCTCAGCAGACACGCTAGCAATGCTCTTCTAGGATATGAGTGCATTAATGAAAGGTTTCTTACAGCAAAATTTCAGACAAGCGTTAAAGACTTGAATGTTATCTGCTGTTATGCCCCCACTGAGGATGCCGATGAGGATGAGAAGGATAGGTTTTATGAACAACTTCAGGATATTTTGAATTCTGTCAAGAAAGGAGATATTACCCTTGTTCTTGGTGACTTCAATGCCAAAGTTGGTACTGACTCTGACCTTTGGGGAGGAGTAATAGGCCCTTTTGGTATTGGTAGCTGCAATGGCAATGGGCAACGTCTCCTACAGGTAAGTAAACTCAATGGATTCAGAATAACTAACACTTATTACAAACACCGCGACATACATAAGTACACATGGGTTTCACCTGATGGGCTGCATAAGAATATGATTGATTACATATTAATTAACAGCAAATGGGCTAGTTCTGTTAGGAATACCAGGGCATATAGGGGAGCTGAAATTGGATCTGACCATTACCTTATTAAAAGTGTGTTGGAACTTAAACTTAAAAAGTGTTGTGCTAGGGTTAAAAAATTTACTTTTAATACTGAAGCTCTGAAAGATCCAGTTATAGCCAAAGCTTACCATGATAGGTTACTTAGTCATTATGACAGTCATGGTTTGCTTACTACTGAAGTTGATGAAGAATGGGATCATTTTAAACAGGCTTTTTTGGACACTAACAGTACTCTTTTAGGAAAAAAGGAGCAGAAGAGGCAGAATTATCTGAGTGATAAGGCAATTGAGCTTATTTCGGAAAGAAAGAACTGCAAGAATGTCTTTAATCAATACCCTACTAGTCCTAATAGAAAGCATTACAGAGAACTTAATAAACCTGTAAAAGATCAGTTAGCTGCTGATAAGAATCTTTGGCTTGATGGTTTGGCTGACAAAGCCGAGGAAGCAGCTAGACAGCACAACAGCAGAGAGCTGTACCAGATGGTTAATATTTTGTGTTGTAGAAAAAGTACAGGTATACAGGGATTGAAGGATAAACAAGATAATAGAAGGTGAGGATTCTGTCATGACTAGGTGGGCTAAGTATTTCAGTGATGTTCTAAACAATGTGGTTAATTCTACTCCCATTGTTTGTAATGATGATAGATACATTGGTGGCTTTAATGTTGGCCCTATGACACAATCTGAAGTTATTAATTTGTGGTTGATTGTGAGATCATATGGTATACAGACAAGTTAGTTAACATTATGAAAGCTCTCTATAGTAACACTGAGTCGTGTGTGAGAGTTGGTAAGGCTTGTAGCAATTGGTTTAGCATTACTTCTGGTGTTCGACAAGGGTGCATTTTGTCTCCTTTTCTCTTTAGCTTGGTTATTGATTATGTTATGCGAAATTCACTTCAAGGGAAAGATTTTGGCCTTAAATGGGCTGGAGATACGAAAATTTCTGATTTAGATTAGGCTGATGATTTAGCCCTTTTGGGAAATGATGTTGATGAGATGAACTCTTTCATTCGAGCTGTTGATGAGACTGGTAGTAGAGTAGGTTTGGTTATAAACAGAGAGAAAACTAAAGTGATGAAAATTGGTCAGGCAGGCTGTGAGTCAGTTAATCTGAATGGTTGCAGACTTGAGCAGGTGTCACAGTTTAATTATCTTGGGAGCTGTGTAACAGATAATGGTGATGTGCGGCATGAGATTAACAGACGAATAGGGATTGCTGCCGGGACTTTTAAGAACCTATGGAGAGTGTGGAGAAATAGGCGTATACACCTAAAGACTAAAATTAGACTGTATAATAGTTTGGTACTTTCTAGGGTTAGTTATGGTAGTGAAACTTGGACACTTTGTAAACAAGATAACAGGAAACTAGATGCTTTTGATTCCAGATGCGTAGGGGCGGAGGTGGCTCAGTCGGTAGCTCGCCAGGCTCGTAATCTGTAGTTCCCAGGTTCGAGTCCCAGCTGGGTCAGCGTTGAGATTTATCTCCGCAAAATTCCCCGCCCTGCCCACGGTCTGTCGGATGGGACATTAAGCCGTGGCCCCGTGTGCGGGAGAGCCATACCCTGTGCACGTTAAGGAACACGCTGGATGGCCTTGACGGGAGGCTACCATATGTCTCCCAACAGCTGTTCCAGTGGGTCCCCTCCCCCAACCTTCTCTGAGCCTTCGGGGTCCATGTGACCTGGCCATTTAGCCCATGGTGTGCAAAAAAGTGCCGCTCAGAGGTAAAACAACCAACAAATTCCAGATGCTTACGCAGTATCTTGGGCATTAGGTGGTTCAACTTTGTAACTAATGATGAGATTAGGCAAAGGAGTTTGCAACCTCCTTTAAGCAGCATATTGTGCAGAGAGAGACTCCGTTGGTTTGGCCATGTTGCCCGTATGAATAATTATAGATTGGCGAATAGGGTTATGAACAGTGTGCCTAAATTCCATGGGGCGGGGGTGGCTCAGTCGGTAGCGCGCCAGGCTCGTAATCTGTAGTTCCCAGGTTCGAGTCCCAGCTGGGTCAGCGTTGAGATTTATCTCCGCAAAATTCCCCGCCCTGTCCACGGTCAGTAGGGGACACCGATGGGCTTGGAAAGGCCGCCGTCCGTCGGATGGGACGTTAAGCCGTGGCCCCGTGTGCGGGAGAGCCATACCCTGTGCACGTTAAAGAACACGCTGGATGGCCTTGACGGGAGATTACCATCTGTCTCCCAACAGCTGTTCCAGTGGGTCCCCTCCCCCAACCTTCTCTGAGCCTTCGGGGTCCATGTGACCTGGCCATTTAGCCCATGGTGTGCAAAAAAGTGCCGCTCAGAGGTAAAACAACCCAACCCTAAATTCCACAGAAAGAAGGGGAGACCTAGGATGCGGTGGGCAGACAATGTCAAACAAGACCTTGTTAGAATTGGTGTGCAGTGGCCAGATGCAGTAGATGTAGCTCAGGATAGACTTGCTTGGAGAACTAAATTACACGGTCTGGTTGGACCTCCGTAGCCCATGGCTGCTTGAGGATGATGATGATGATGATAATAGTTTGGTTCTTTCTAGGGTTAGTTATGGCAGTGAAACTTGGACACTTTTTAAACGAGATAACAGGAAACTAGGTGCTTTTGATTCTAGATGCTTACGCAGTATCTTGGGCATTAGGTGGTTCAACTTTGTAACTAATGATGAGGTTAGACAAAGGAGTCGGCAACCTCCTTTAAGCAGCATATTGTGCAGAGAGAGACTCCTTTGGTTTGGCCATGTTGCCCGTATGGATAATTATAGATTGGCAAATAGGGTTATGAACAGTGTGCTTAAAGGCTTCAGAAAGGGGGGGAGACCAAGGAAGCGGCGGGCAGACAATGTCAAACAGGACCTTGTTAGAATTGGTATGCAGTGGCCAGATGCAGTAGGTGTTAGCTCAGAACAGACTTGCTTGGAGAACTAAATTGCACGGTCTGGTCGGTTGGAGAACTAAATTGCTGGACCTTCATAGTCCATGGCTGCTTGAGAATGATGATGATGATGATTGGGAGGAGAGCTGAATCTCTTCTGTTTTCATTTCTATATTTATTGATTAGCTTTTCTATTGTTGTTTTGTAGCCATGGAACACAACAATGGAATGAATGTTTTGAATATCTTTTTAAGCAACTGCTCCTTTGAAGATACAATGAAGCCCTATGGGTGAGGGAATGGAAGGCTGCAATTTTGTACACCCATATTGTGCATGAGTCTGTCTGTATGATGGAGATGTAGGTGGGCATTCGGTTTAGTGACGTCGTCAAAGTTCCTATGTCATCGTTTTGGATGAAAACCATCTCACTCATAGCAGCAGCTACTTAAAAAAAGAAATTAAAACCATCCATTCCATGGCTGAGTCCCATGGCTACAACCCAACAACCATAGAAAAACTAATCAATAAATATAGAAACAAAAACAGAAGAGATTTGGCTCTCTTCCCAATCACCAACTCCAAACACGCAACCTTTGCCAGAATTATATCTTACTTTCCTGGCTTATGCGAATCATTCCACAAGTTATTTAGAGCCCAAAATGCCAAAATTGTTTTCAGCCCAGCTCCAAATCTGAAGAAAATTATCAAAAGGGACAGAGACAAATTTTGCCTACTTCAAAAATTGAGCTTATACCAATTTCCCTTATATTTGCCGGATAATTCTGTTGTCTACTACATCGGAAAAACCATATGTTCTTTACAAGAGAGGTTTGCAGAGCATCAAACAGATGTCAGCCAAAACAAGCTAATGACAACCACTGCGAAGCTAGCAGTACAACATGTGGCAACAATAGAGTGGGAGCAAGCTACAATGCTTGTACATGCATTTACTTTCTACATAACCATAATCCGTGAGGCTATTGAAATAATGACCTCAGCTGTCTCCACCTGCTTACTGCAATGGAAATGTTGGAATTGCCCTTCATGACATGTGGAAAGAAGCTCTAAACAGCCCTAATGTCACCACATAGTGTCACTTCACTGAAGATGAAGCGCTGTCCTTGCTCCGAAAAGCTTCTGAGTTTTCTCCTAAAAACTTTTAACATGCAAATAGTTTGAAGGATAAACTTTAAAATTTTATTGCTCAGCGACAGAGAATTTAAGTTATTTTTAAGTTACCTTTAACACTGAAGCTCTGAAAGACCTAGTTATAGCTAAAGCTTACCATGATAGGTTACTTAGTCATTATGACAGTCATTTTCCCAACTATTGAAGTTGAGGAAAAATGGGACTGTTTTAAACTGGCTTTTCTTGAAACAAACAGTACTTTTTTTTTTGGTAAAAAAGGATCAGGGGAAGCAGAATTATTTGAGTGATAAGGCACTTGAGCTTATTTCAGAAAGAAAGAACTGCAGGAATGTCCATAATCAATACCCTACTAGTCCTAATAGAAAGCATTACAGAGAACTTAATAAACGTGTAAAGGATCAGTTAGCTGCTGATAAGAATCTTTGACTTGATGGCTTGGCTGACAAAGCTGAGGAAGCAGTTAGACAGCACAACAGCAGAGAAATGTACCATAGTTAATGTTTTGTGTGGTAGAAAATGGACAGGTATACAGGGATTGAAGGATAAGCAAGGTAAGGTTATAGAAGGTGAGTATTCTGTCATGGCTAGGTGGGCTGAGCATTTCAGTGATGTTCTAAACAATGTGGTTAGTTCTACTCCCATTGTTTGCAATGAAGATAGATGCATTGGTGGCTTCAATGTTGGCCCTATAACACAATCTGAAGTTATTTTGGCTGTTTCTAAACTTAAACTTCATATATCCCCAGGGATAGATGAAATACTACGGAAATGCTTAGAGCTGGGAATTTTTTGATTACCACTTGGATGACTGAAATTCTGAATATCTTTTATGATAAAGACATGGTTCCTAAGGATTTTACCAGAGCTATTGTTATCCCTATTTTCAAAAAAAGGTGATCGCAGTTCTGTGATAACTATAGGGGTATCGGCCTAATCTCTGTTCCAGGTAATGTTCTTTCCATGATTGTGTTTAATAGAATTAAGAATCTGGTTGACAGTCAATTGTGTGATGAGCAATGTGGATTCAGAAGTGGTAGGGGATGTGTGGATCAGATATTTTCACTTATGCAGATTCTTGAGAAATGTTTAGAATTTCAGAAACCTTTGGTTGCTAGCTTTGTTGATTTCAAAAAGGCTTTCGACTCTGTTGATCGTCATAATTTGTGGTTGATTGTGAGATCATATGGCACACCAGACAAGTTAGTTAACATAATGAAAGCTCTCTGTTATAACACTGAGTCATGTGTGAGAGTTAGTAAGGCTTGTAGCAATTGGTTTAGCATTGCTTCTGAGGTTTGACAAGGGTGCATTTTATCTCCTTTTCTCTCTAGTTTGGTTATTGATTATGTTATGGAAAATTCACTACAAGGAAAGATTTTTGGCTGAAATGTCTAGAGATCTGAAAATCTCTGATTTAGAGTACGATTCTAAATTAGGCATTTTTCCTCCCTTTGGAGTGTTTATTGATGTTACTTGTAGCCTGTTAAATAGGCTGAATGGCTACCGTCGACTGTGCCTACTGCCAAGATGGAATGTTGGATGCATCTGGGATTATTAGTGTATAGGAGAATGTGCAGAGGATTTTCATTTCGTATGTGTTGAATTTTTGGAGTCTGGCTACAAATCCTTAACTAAATTGGAAAAGACTATGGCAATGTAATCCTTGTAAAACTCCAAAACCTAATTCGCACACAAAAAAAAAGCTTCAGGTTTAAGCAACAAGGAAGGGAGTGTAGAAATGGACAAAATGGATTGACTTATCAACAGATATCAGAGATAAAAAAAAAGACACTGTGATAATTAAGAAAATCAGGGTTTTTGCTTCTACAAAACTAGATGAAGTAAACTAGATGAAGCACACTCACTCAAGATTTAAATGACTTAAGAAAAAAATAGTGCATTGGAAAAAAATAATTTAGACCTAAGGGAAGAACTGCATAAAATTTCAGATGAAATGAATGATCTAGAGCAGCATTCAAGAGGGCAGAATTTATATATCGTTGGCATTCCTTCAAGAGTCTAATGAGTACTTATTCAAAATTGTGACAAAAATTGCCGAAAAAATTGAGGTTGAATATAATAAGGAAGACATACTAGTTATGCATTGGGTCCCAATGATTAATAAAAATAAAATTAAACCATTAATAGTAAAATTTAAAAGCAAAGAAATATGTGATAAATGGATAAACTCTAATGAAGCTCCTAAATTTAGTATTAATTGTTCTGATATTGATGTAAAATTTAAAAAGTCTGTATTGTACCTAAATGAACATTTGACTCCTACAATGAAATAACTGTTGCATAAAGATAAATTGGAGGGCAGAAAATCTGGGTTTAAATATACATGGGTTAAAGATGGTAAAATATTTATGAGATGTAACGAAACAGTGAAAATATTGAAAGTTAGAAATGAGGATGTTATAAATAATATTGTTCAATGTGACTAGAATATTGAACAGATATATTTTTACTGAATATATATATATTTCATAACATTACTTTCAATGTTTTAAAGGTTTTATTTATCTTGATTCCAAAAGTGAATCATTATGTATCCTTAATATTAATATCCGAGTATAAGATCTAAATTTGAGTCTATTGAAGTAATATCAATTATTTGAATTATCGAGTTGATATTCTTGTATTGACTGATTTATGAATAAAGGAAGATGAGGTTGCTTATATTACTTAAACAGTTATAATAAATTTTGCAAATGTAGGCATTACAACAAATCAGGTGGTATATTGGTTTAAACGAAACAGTTTATAGAGGAATTAAATGACTGTTTAAATTTAATTAATAATAGTACAATTATACTCACAGGTGATATTAATATTGACCTTTTACTTGATAATTATTCTGTCAACATATGATTTCATGATTCTTCATATATTCCATATATATGAAGGATATGATTTCTTCATATAAATTCCAGCCATATTTAGATGCAATTACAAGATAGACTCAAACTAGTGTTTCATGTTTGGACCATGTATTTGTAAGACACACATATAATATTGAAATGTGATCAGTTGTTATACATATTGATATTGCTGATCATTACCCTGTAGGAATAAGAATTGATATACATGATCGAAAGAGGAATGAAGATCAGACAATAGTTCCGAATGTAGTGTATAAAATAAATTGTAGCATTAAGAGAAAAATTAATAAATTGTAGAAGGGAAGAACTTAAAGAAATTAATGATGTCAATTTGTGCTATAAATTGTTTATTGCTAAATTCTCTGAATTGGTGGAAGATGCTTAACAATATACTATTAAAAAATTTAATGATAGAAGTAAAAATCCATGGATAACAGATAATATCAAAAGAGATATTGAATTAAAAGGTAAATTATATAAGAAACATTAGAAATATTCTTACAATATTATACACAAAGATAATTACAAAATAGTTAGAAATAGACTTAATGCTTTATTGAAATCTGCTAAAAATAATTATCATAGGACACAATTTCCTAAGTGCAACAGTGACAGTAGAAAGCAATGAAAATTTATCAATAATTTAATAGATAATAAAAGGAATCTAAACCTATCTTACCAAATTTCCTAATCCTGATCCAATAGAAATAACTGCAAAAATTACTGATTATTTTAATTCACATTTCATTCATATTCTGGACAGTGACAGTGGAAACCAAGTTAAATACTGTATATTTATTTATTTTTTATTTATTAAGTAATTACATTACTAGGAATAGCAATTCCATTTTTTATAACTCCAACTACTGAAGAAGAGATTCAAGATAACACTCATCATATTAAGAAAAATAAGAGTCCAGGAGATGATGGCTTCACTCCAACAATTATAAAAAAAAATATTTTAATTATATTGTTACACCAATGATGTACAATTGTAATTTATTGCTTGCAAGTGGTGTATCTCCTGATAGATTAAAAAAAGCAGTCGTGGTTCTATTTACAAAAAAGGAAGCAAAAATACTCTTTCAAATTATATATACCTATAAGTACACAATTAAAACTGCCTTCTTGCTCAGAAATTAATTAAAAATAACTTCAAATTCTCTGTCATTGAGCAATAAAATTTTAAAGTTTCTCCTTCAAACTATTTGCATGTTAAAAGTTTTTAGGAGAAAACTTGGAAGCTTTTCGGAGCAACGACAGAGAATTTTAAGTTATTTTTAATATAGACCTATATATATTATTTGCTCTTTGGAAATATTTTGGAAAAATTTGTAAAAAAATAACTGAATAGTTCTAGTTAGTAATGCTTTCTACTCCGATAAACAATTTGGGTTCAGAGAGAATAAAAATACAGAAGATGCTATGGTATGGTATGCTACACTAAACAACTTTATGAGTCTATTGGCAATAATTATTTAACATCAACTGTTTTTTTTTTATATATATAAAAAAACATTTGATACTGTTTCCCATTAGATTTTATTATGTAAATTGGAATGTATTGGAGTCAGAGGTGTTGCTCTCAAATGTTTTTCAAGTTCCTTTAACTCTGAATTGGAAATAAAACACGAGTCCTTCAGTGCTCTGTCTTAGAGCTAATTCTCTTTTTAATTTTTGTCAATATTTATGCTCTTTAAAAATCTATGGTAAGATTAACAGTTTTGCTGATGATACTTCTATTACATTTACAACAGAAACTCTTGCTGACCTATAAAGTAAAATAATAATTTAACAGATATTGTAAAATGGTTTAAAATAAATAAGCTAACTCTAAATTTATCTAAAGCGAAATATAGATGCAGCAGATGTAGCTCAGGACAGATATGTTTGGAGAGCTAAATTGCACAAAGGTTGGACTTTTCTAACCCATTGCTAGGGAGGATGATGATAAATTTGCTCAAATGGCAAAATCAGATTTATATGCTATGAATAATGTGTCTATATATTTATAGTGAGTACTTTGTTATACAAGTTCCACTCTGTACATATAAGTATTAATACCTTTCTTTTTTTACTAATTAGGAAGAAGAACAGGATAGTTTGATGAGGAACTTTTCTAATCTAAAAGAAATTTTAAATCATCTAAATGACATCACTGATCTTTCACCAACAGTGTATTTATCTCCCTTTTTGGATGTCATTCGCTCAGAGAATACTACTGGCCCAGTTACAGGGCTTGCATTGTCAGCTATCAATAAATTTCTTTCTTATGGCTTGATAGGTAAGATATTTTCATATAAAAATGGTCACAGTTTTTATCCCCAAATATTAAGTAATTGGAAAATAATATATACACGGTCAGGAATGGGTGAGTGGTAGAAGAATTCCCATATTTTAAAATACTATATTTTTTGTTATACAGTTAAGTAACAAAGGTCTGTAAATGGTATCTAGGCATAAACTGGAAGGAGAGCTGTGTACCAATCCTCAGTGATGATGCACAGAACCGGCCAGGTCTAACACCTAATGTCCGAACCCGCCTTCTCATGGTGCAGGCCGTTAGTACCTTTCAAAAGAGACATTCTCTTTTGGAAGGGAACGGAAGGGGAGGGCTGTCAGTTCAGTATGGCCTACTGATCTGGTTATCTATGGCCACTTTTTTTTTCAACCCTGCTGACGAGTGGTCAACTTCACAGGGTCCTGGTGCTGACCATTTATACCTACTAGATTGGACTTGTTTATGGATTTGAGCTTGATTATGGATCCTGGACTTACTGCACTGATGGGCCTCTGTTGAGGGAAAATCTGCTGCTGTGTTTTCTGTTTGCTTCTGGGTTGCCAGCCCTAAGTGAACAGAGGCATGGGATACTTTATATCAGCTGGTGGATAATCCTAATCAGAGGCCATCACAGGTACCTGAACCTCAGTTAGCTAGTTGGGCATCGTCAAGCCTAAACTGGAGTAATGTATCTCAGGCAGGCCGTATGGCTCTTGAAAAAGTCTTGACCATATGGCACTTGAAAAGGTGGTGTCTAAAGTTCCTACCAGCATTGGTGACTTCAGCCTTTAGCAGAGGAGGAACAGGTCTTTGCCCCATGCCTGCGATCAGGGGGCTATTTGATATTGTTGGCCCTACCTATCTCAATAAACATAGTTTCTTTAAAAATCCTACTAATCATTTTCTCTCTGCAGGAATGTGTTATGTGAGGACATTATATAGAGATTATTCTCTTGATGTCCTCCACAGGAATTCCAGCGCTATAACCTAGATATTCTAGGCTTGAAAGAGACCAGATGGACAGGTAAAGGTGAGATACTTAAAAATAACTTTAAATTTCTCTTTACAGGGAGGGAGGATGGAAAGCATTACCAAGGCATGGGTCTGCTTCTCAGCAAACATGCTAGTGATGCTCTCTTCTAGGATATGAGTGCATTAATAAAAGGTTTCTTACAGCAAAATTTCAGATAAGCATTAAAGACTTGAATGTTAGCTGCTGTTATGCCCCCACTGAGGATGCCGATGATGATGAGAAGGATAGATTTTACAGACAACTTCAGGATATTTTGAATTCTGTCAAGAAAGGAGATATTACCCTTGTTCTAGGTGACTTCAGTGCCAAAGTTGGTAATGACTCTGACCTTTAGGGAGGGGTGATAGGCCCTTTTGGTATTGGTAGCTGCAATGGCAATGGGCAACGTCTCCTACAGGTAAGTAAACTCAATGGTTTCAGAATAACTAACACTTATTACAAACACCGCAACATACGTAAGTACACATGGGTTTCACCTGATGGGCAGCTTAAGAATATGATTTATTATATATTAATTAACAGCAAATTTGCTACTTCTGTTAGGAATACCAGGGCATATAGGGGAGCTGAAATTGCATCTGACCATTACCTTGTTAAAAGTGTCTTGCAACTTAAACTTAAAAAGTGTTGTGCTAGGGTTAAAAAATTTGCTTTTCATACTGAAGCTGTGAAATGCCCCTCTGAATGCTAACCAGTTTTTCAGTCTGGGCTCTGGAAGGGTTAAGTAACATGTTGGATGGCCTTGATGGGAGGCTTCCATCTATCTCCTGACAGCTGTCCAGTGTGTCCCCTTCCCCCAACCTTCTCTGAGCCCTTGGGGTTCATGTAACTGGCTATTTTTAGCCCAAATGTGTACAGAAATATGCCACTTTGAAGCTAAACAACCCAACTCTTGATTTTTTTTGTTGTTGTTGTCCCTTGTCTAGTAATAAGCTCCAGGAGTGTGGGGGTGGTATGATTTCATCATTGCAGCAACTCTCTATTTCAGTATATGGCATATATTTTTTATAGATTAAAATGGTATTATGTTTGTTGATTTGCTGATACTTCTCTCTGCTTTTTTAAACACTGGTGTTGAAATTTGGTAAGCTGCTACATTTGCAATCACTGTTGTTCCTTTCCTGTTTTACATTCTGCAAATCTTTTTTCACCAAATTGTTGTTTTCCCTCTATACAGTGTATTGAATCCCGTAGTTTGATTCAATAAAGGGATTTTATAGGTGTCAGCTGTTTGAAAATTTTTATCTCTGTTATTATTTATTTGTTCAGTATGGTCTGCACTGCTGCTATAGGCACTTTATTGATGTGGCTTCATGATTTTATTTAAAGTTTACTGCAGGCTGAGTATGTTTAGTATGTTGGCTGTATATTTAAATTACATTATTAGTTGTACCGGTATGGGTTGACTATCTTTTTTATATCATTTAAAAAAAGAAATAATGTGTTCACTTTGTCATCTGTCAGTCTGTGGCCATCTGAAAACATCAAACGTTTTGGTTTTTACAGATAAATTAAAATTTATTTTGTGTTTGGGTAGATATCGATGGAATATTAAGCTTTGCACTTTCTGAATCTCCCAAAAGCTATAGTTGCACCCTAAAATGGTGGAAAAAGTGGAAAATTCCAAAATTTTAAACAATGTATTTATGTTAGAAATTTGAAAGTTTGGTGGTGGAGTGTGAAGGTTAGGAAATTTCGATTAGCAGCAATGAGTTGACTCTTTATGACCAGGGTGAGTGGGAAATGCAACTGTTTATTTTAAGAGATAATTGGAAAACTCTTTTTTTTAGTTGGATCAGTATTAATAAAATATTGTCACATTTTTTAAATGATCTGTTTATGCTAAAAATTTTAAATGTTAATGGTAGTGTCAAGATATATTCCACTGATAGCAACAATGTGCCCTCTTAGTGGGGGGGGGGGGGTAAGAAAAGTCTTCTTTAATTTAAGGAATAAAAGAAATACTTTTTATGTTGTATAATTACTAATAAAATACTATTTGTGTATTCCCCATCATCCATTAGCTTGAATTAAAACTTTTAAGGAGTGAAAAAGTAGGTAAATGAAAAACTTGATACTCTTTGAAAATATTTCCATATGCACCAGAGATAATATGCACTCTTCTAGTTTGCAACTGATTTGGCTTCCTTTTTTACGTTTCTTCCTATTGCTTTTTGCTTGACATTTGTTGGTTTGTCAATTTGTGGATTTGTCAGAACAGTTGTTCCACCATACCTTTTGAATGCATTGGACAAACTTATTGATTATGTGTCAAATGAAAGCTTATGGTGTATGGTATGTCATAGGCTATAAAAAAAATTCACCACCCCATGCTTTCTTCCCCCTTAAAAAGGGAAATAGGAAAATAATTGTTCCACTATATCTCCAGAAAGTGAGTCCTGAAAGTAACAAGCTATGTGTCAAGTGAAAGCTTGTGACTTGGAGAATGTTACAGGTAAAAAAAAATGCCTCCCCATTTCTTCCCCCTAAGAAAATGTGAAATGATAGAGTAGAACAATTGTTTTCATATTTCCTATCTTCTGAATGCAAGGGCCTACAATTATGAGTTAGTTGTCAAATGAAAGCTAATTGAAGACTGTCACAGACTATTCCGAATTTTGATCTCCAATCCCCCACAAAAATGGTGGATTTTTATGGTGATTGGCCTTAACAAGTTATATCTCAAAGCTTGTGATGTCTCCAATGTCATGGACTACCTTAAACATGACTCCAAAAGCAGGAGGAGGGAGAATGTGGATGATGTTTACCCATCTTCTAATGGTGCACTACGATAATTTAATAGTCCAAGTTCCCAGTAAGTTATAGAATCTGTAGCTTTCTTTAATAAATGTTTTTCTGCTTGTTCATTTGATCTTAAATAATGAAGACTTCAGGTAACGTGCTCAAATTCATATTCTTTAGCAACGTTTAAACTCCCTTGCTTTGTATTGTGGTCCATTATCAGACATGGCAGCTTCCAGTATACCATGTCTTGCAAATATTTTTTTAGTGCTCCAATCACACTTTTGGGCAAAGTATCATATAAGACTTCAACTTCTGGGTAATTAGAGTATGAATCTATTATAACTCTTCCCTGCATATTGGAATAAATCTGTACCCACATGAGATAAAGGGTGCAGTACAGTTCTCTGAATCACTGGTTTGTTTGACTGTTTATAATGGACTGCAAAATGCCCCGCCCTGCCCACGGTCAGTAGGGGACACCGATGGGCTTGGAAAGGCACCCATCATCGGATGGGACATTAAGCCTTGGCCCCGTGTGTGGGAGAGCCATATCCTGTGCATGTTAAAGAACATGCTGGATGGCCTTGATGGGAGGCTACCATCTGCCTCCCAACAGCTGTTCCAGTGGGTCGCCTCCCCCAACCTTCTCTGAGCCTTCGGTGTCCTTGTGACCTGGCCATTTAGCCCTTGGTGTGCAAAAAAATGCCACTCAGAGGTAAAACAACCCAACTGTTTATAATGGAACTTTTGATACAGCGAGTATTCTTTCACTCTGCTCTCAATATCAGTGTTCATATTGGGACAATACACTAATTGTCTAGCTCTCCTTTTACATTTTTTGATATCCAAATGTTCTTTACGTATGCCCTAACACAAAAATTCCACCATTATAGCCTTGATATTCTTAGCTTGCAAGAGACCAGATGGACAGATAAAGGTCAGATTCTTAAAAATAAACTTAAATTTCTCTTTTCAGGGAGGGAAGATAGAAAGCATCTCCAAGGTGTAGGGTTGCTTCTCAGCAGATACACTAGTGATGCTCTTCTAGGATACGAAAGCATTAATGAAAGGTTTCTTATAGAAAATTTTCAGAGAAGCATTAAAGGCTTGAATGCTATCTGTTGTTATGCTCCCATTGAAAATGATGATGAGAATAAGACAGATTTTATGGACAACTTCAGGATATTTTGAATTCAGTCAAGAAAGGAGATAATACCCTTGTTCTAGGTAATGTCAATGCCAAAGTTGTTACTGACTACTTGCTTTCTTCCTTTGGGGAGGTGTGATAGACCTTTTTGATATTGGTAGCTCCAATGGCAATGGACAACATATCTTACAGGTAAGTAAATTTAATGATTTGGGAATAACTAACACTTATTACAAACACCGTGACATAGATGGGTTTTGCCAGATGGGCTGCATTAAGAATATGATAGATTATATATTAATTAACAGCAAATGGGCTAGTTCTGTTAGGAATACGAGGTCTGACCATTACCTTGTTAAAAGTGTCTTGCAACTTAAACTTAAGAAGTGTTGTGCTAAGGTTAAAAAATTTACCTTTGATTCTGAAGCTCTGAAAGACCCAGTTATAGCTAAAGCTTACCTTGATAGGTTACTTAGTCATTATGACAGTCATGGTTTGCTTACTAAAGTTGAGGAAGAATGGGATCATTTTAAACAGGCTCTTTTTTTCAAACTAACAGTACTCTTTTAGGAAAAAAGGAGCAGAGGAGGCAAAATTAATTTAGTGATAAGGCACTAAAGCTTATTTTTGATGAAGGAACTCTAAGAACATGGTTTCAACAGGAAAACATGACTGCCTACACTTTGTTGGATTACTCAGAATCTCTTTTTTATGGGCAGCATATTTCAAAAGGATTATGGCCACAAAATCTTCAGACCTTAACCCACCTGATTTCTTTATATGTTTTTTAATGAACACCATATATTCAAATCACCCTCATCACTGGAAGAGCTTTAGGTCAACACTCAGCATACAGTAAGTAGCATTTCAAAAAAAAAAACATCAAAACAAGTGTTTGATAGCATGATTCATAATGTACATTTGTACAAAAACCATGTGGCCAACACATTCAACAATTTTTGTAATTTACTAATAAACATTTATTCTCTATGGGTTATGCTTCTTTTTGAACACCTTGTATGTAATTAATAAAGTAAACAAAGTAAAAATTGAATTCCATTACATCTGTAAGTTGCTGCCAGTTGTTGATGTACCAGCTCTTAAATGCATTCTCTAATGCAGTGAAACATTGATCTATCATTCATGTATGCATTGTTACTCCAGAATCATAAATCACTTTGTATAGTTCCATATCATCATCATCATCATCCTCAAGCAGCCATGGGCTACGGAGGTCCAACCAGACCGTGCAATTTAGTTCTCCAAGCAAGTCTATCCTGAGCTACATCTACTGCATCTGGCCACTGCACACCAATTCTAGCAAGGTCCTGTTTGACATTGTCTGCCCACCGCATCCTAGGTCTCCCCTTCTTTCTGACGCCTTTAGGCACACTGTTCATAACCCTATTCGCCAATCTATAATTATTCATACGGGCAACATGGCCAAACCAACGGAGTCTCTCTCTGCACAATATGCTGCTTAAAGGAGGTTGCAAACTCCTTTGCCTAATCTCATCATTAGTTACAAAGTTGAACCACCTAATGCCCAAGATACTGCGTAAGCATCTGGAATCAAAAGCATCCAGTTTCCTGTTATCTTGTTTACAAAGTGCCCAAGTTTCACTACCATAACTAACCCTAGAAAGAACCAAACTATTATACAGTCTAATTTTAGGCTTTAGGTGTATAAGCCTATTTCTCCACACTCTCCATAGGTTCTTAAAAGTCCCGGCAGCAATCCCTATTCGTCTGTTAATCTCATGCCGCACATCACCATTATCTGTTACATAGCTCCCAAGATAATTAAACTGTGACACCTGCTTAAGACTGCAACCATTAAGATTAACTGAATCACAGCCTGCCTGACCAATTTTCATCACTTTAGTTTTCCCTCTGTTTATAACCAAACCTACTCTACTACTAGTCTCATCAACAGCTCGAATGAAAGAGTTCATCTCATCAACATCATTTGCCAAAAGGGCTAAATCATCAGCATAATCTAAATCAGAAATTTTCGTATCTCCAGCCCATTTAAGGCCAAAATCTTTCCCTTAAAGTGAATTTCGCATAACATAATCAATAACCAAGCTAAAGAGAAAAGGAGACAAAATGCACCCTTGTCGAACACCAGAAGTAATGCTAAACCAATTGCTACAAGCCTTACCAACTCTCACACACGACTCAGTGTTATTATAGAGAGCTTTCATAATGTTAACTAACTTGTCTGGTATACCATATGATTTCACAATCAACCACAAATTATGACGATCAACAGAGTCGAAAGCCTTTTTGAAATCAACAAAGCTAGCAACCAAAGGTTTCTGAAACTCTAAACATTTCTCAAGAATCTGCCTAAGTGAAAATATCTGATCCACACATCCCCTACCACTTCTGAATCCACATTGCTCATCACGCAATTGCCTGTCAACCAGATTCTTAATTCTATTAAGCACAATCATGGAAAGAACTTTACCTGGAACAGAGAGTAGGCTGATACCCCTATAGTTATCACAAGAACTGCGATCACCTTTTTTGAAAATAGGGATAACAGTAGCTCTGGTAAAATCCTTAGGAACCATGCCTTTATCATAAAAGATATTCAGAATTTCAGTCATCCAAGTGGTAACCGAAACATTCCCAGCTCTAAACATTTCCGTAGTAATTTCATCTACCCCTGGGGATTTATGAAGTTTAAGTTTAGAAACAGCCAAAATAACTTCAGATTGTGTTATAGGGCCAACATTAAAGCCACCAATGCATCTATCATCATTGCAAACAATGGGAGTAGAACTAACTACATTGTTTAGAACATCACTGAAATGCTCAGCCCACCTAGCCATGACAGAATCCTCCTCTTCTATAACCTTACCTTGTTTATCCTTCAATCCTTGTATGCCTGTCCGTTTTCTACCACACAAAACATTAACTATCTGGTACAGCTCTCTGCTGTTGTGCTGTCTAACTGCTTCCTCGGCTTTCTCAGCCAAACCGTCAAGCCAAAGATTCTTATCAGCAGCTAACTGATCCTTTACAAGTTTATTAAGGTCTCTGTAATGCTTTCTATTAGGACTAGTAGGGTATTGATTAAGGGCATTCCTGCAGTTCTTTCTTTCCGAAATAAGCTCAAGTGCCTTATCACTCAGATAATTCTGTCTCTTCTGCTCCTTTTTTCCTAAAAGAGTACTGTTAGTGTCCAAAAAAGCCTGTTTAAAATGATCCCATTCTTCCTCAACTTCAGTAGTAAGCAAACCATGACTGTCATAATGACTAAGTAACCTATCATGGTAAGCTTTGGCTATAACTGGATCTTTCAGAGCTTCAGTATTAAAAGTAAATTTTTTAACCCTAGCACAACACTTTTTAAGTTTAAGTTGCAACACACTTTTAACAAGGTAATGGTCCGATCCAATTTCAGCTCCCCTATATGCCCTGGTATTCCTAACAGAACTAGCCCATTTGCTGTTAATATATAATCAATCATATTCTTATGCAGCCATCGGGTGAAACCCATGTGTACTTATGTATGTTGCGGTGTTTGTAATAAGTGTTGGTTATTCTGAATCCATTGAGTTTACTTACCTGTAGGAGACGTTGCCCATTGCCATTGCAGCTACCAATACCAAAAGGGCCTATCACCCCTCCCCAAAGGTCAGAGTCAGTACCAACTTTGGCATTGAAGTCACCTAGAACAAGGGTAATATCTCCTTTCTTGACAGAATTCAAAATATCCTGAAGTTGTCTGTAAAACCTATCCTTCTCATCCTCATCAGCATCCTCAGTGGGGGCATAACAGCAGATAATATTCAAGTCTTTAACACTTGTTTGAAATTTTGCTGTAAGAAACCTTTCATTAATGCAGTCATATCCTAGAAGAGCATCACTAGCGTGTCTGCTTAGAAGCAGACCCACGCCTTGGTGATGCTTATTGTCGTCCCTCCCTGAAAAGAGAAATTTAAGATTATTTTTAAGAATCTGACCTTTATCTGTCCATCTGGTCTCTTGCAAGCCAAGAATATCTAAACTATAATGGTGGAATTCTTGTGCGAGGATATCAAGAGAAAAAGCTCTGTGCAGAGTCCTCACATTCCAACTACCTATAGAGAGAAAATGGTTAGTGGGATGTTTAAAGAAACTATGTTTATTAAGAGAGGGAATGCCGACAATATCAAACAGCCCCCTAATTGCAGACATGGGGCAAAGACCCGTTCCCCCACCACTAAAGGCTGAAGCCATCTACACTGGAAGACTTCCTCCAATGTAGAATTTGACGATTCCAACAGAAGCAAAGAGTTCATGTGCCTGCGATGACCTCTGCTTAGGATTATCCACCAGCTGATAAACATATCCTGTGAAGCTATTCACTTGGGGCTGTCAACCCACAAACAGAAAACACAGCGTAAGATTTTCCCTCCACCAAAGCCCACCAGTGCAGCAAAATCAGGATCCATAATCAAGCTCAGAGCCATATATCTGTCCAGTCCAGTAGGTTTATATGGTCAGCACCAGGACCCTGTGTGGTTGACCACTCCTCAGCAGGGTAGAAAAAAAAGAAGAGTGGCCATAGTTGTCCAGATCAGTAGGCCACACTAATCTGGCAGCCCTCCCCTTCCGTTCACTTCCACAAGAGAGTATCTCTTTTGAAAGTTACTAATGGTCCGCACCACGAGAAGGCGGGGTCGGACATTAGGTGCTAGGCCTGGCCGGTTCTATGCATCATCACAGGGGATTGGTGCATAGCTCTCCTTCCAGTGACTACCTAGCTACCATTTACAGACCATTTCCATATAAACAGTGTTAAATTTTTCTCACACTCATTATTCCTTAAAGTGTTTTCTCATATTTATCATTCAGAACCCATATTAAAATATTTCTCATTAGAGATGAATTAGGTTAAAAAAATTAAGCCCGAGCCCAAACCACTTCGACAGTTATTCAGCCAAAATTGAGGAAAAAAATCTCAAAATGCATCATGAAACACCTACACCCATCCTCAATTGACATGGTTGATAGATCTTGGAAAACCAGTGTGTAAATCAAAACTACAAATCAAGACCAACAACGCAAGGAAAAAATGGGGCATATGTTAAAAAAATATTGTTATTAATAGATGTACATTGAAAGTTTATTTATACATATTTATCTCAAATTTCAGTTCAGTAGTGATAATAAACATTAATCTGACATTGTTTTATTTGTACTAATTTAGACAAAAAAAATTCGTTATAAATGTAGATGTACACTAATGAATTTGAAGATGAAATTTGAAAGAAGAATGTTACGAACTGAATATAAATTAGAGATTAAGCATGTGTGTGAACAATTTAAAACTTATTTTAAATGCATTTTGATATTTTATGAAGAGTGAATATGCAAATCAGCTATATTTTGCCTGTTTAGTAAATTTGCTGCTAAAAATGAGATAAAACTTGTTTTTACTAGCCTGAAAGAATTAGTCCAAAATGTCAGATCTCACTGCTGATCCAAAACGTGCTTTATTTTATTAAGGTATTATAAAACATATTTTATTGCAATAGCAAGAATACAATTTTAGCTAAGGAATATAGATATAACTTGTTTACAGATAATGATTTTTTTAAGTAATTTACTATTATTTATTTATTCTTAAAAATAATTGTTATCACTTAAGACCATTTCATTGATTTTACTTTGTGAAGATTTACTACAATAGTTTCTCTTGATGCTACACCAATACTATTTCATAATATGTGTTATATCTATGGAAATAGTGTGCCAGACTCGTAATCTGCAAGTCCCAGCTTGGACATTTGTTGATATTTATCTCTGCAAAACTCCCTGCCATGTCCTCGATCCCTATGGGACACCAATGTGCTTGAAAAGGCTTCCATCTGTCATATGGGATGTAAAGCTGTGGTCCCATGTGTGGAAGAGCCATAAACTGTGCACATTAAAGGACACACTGGAATGGCCTTATGGGAGGTTACCATCTGTCTACTAACAGCTGTTCACTCCCCACAACGGGCAGGGGTGGCTCAGTCGTTAGCGCGCCAGGCTCGTAATCTGTAGTTCCCAGGTTCGAGTCCCAGCTGGGTCAGCGTTGAGATTTATCTCCGCAAAATTCCCTGCCCTGCCCACGGTCAGTAGGGGACACCTTATGGGCTTGGAAAGGCCGCTGTCCATCGGATGGGACGTTAAGCCATGGCCCCTTGTGTGGGAGAGCCATACCCTGTGCACGTTAAAGAACACACTGGATGGCCTTGATGGGAAGCTACCATCTGTCTCCCAACAGCTGTTCCAGTGGGTCCCCTCCCCAAACTTTTCCGAGCCTTCGGGGTCCATGTGACCTGGCCATTTAGCCCATGGTGTGCAAAAAAGTGCCGCTCAGATTTAAAACAACCCAGCTCACTCCCCACAACATTCTCAGCCCTTGGGGGTCCTTGTGACCTGGTTATTTAGCCCATTGTGTTTTCAAAAAAGTTGCAGCTCTGAGGTTAACCCAACCCTGTAAACATAAAAAAAGGTAAATCTGTACCATGTAAAACCAAGTGTAGCATGTAAAATGAAACTGTTTGCATTTTTTTTATAACTTTTTTGTGTAAATGGAAACCTGAAACTTAAGGATGGGTGTGTACAGAAATGTATGTTGCTAAACAGTTTTTTAATTCATTGTATTATAAGCTGTTACAAACTTAAAATAATTATAAACTTTTAATGAAAAAATAAAAACTTATTATTTGTAATGAAAAATATTAGAAAATATTTTCAAATGGTAGAAAAGTTAGTAGAAACTGAAAGCTCTTGGATTATAAATGCTGAGCACTATTTATTTATGGAAGATAGACAATAAAAAAAATAATCAAATGCTGCATTGCACTTATTTTTAATCACTAAAGAGTGATTATAAGATGTAAATTATAATAAAATATTTTATGTTTTTGTTTTTTCACAATTAGAAGAAAAATTAAAATCAGAAATGTTTTTGAGACCAAGCTTTCCTAAACTTGAAAGTTGTCTGGTTTTTTTAGTATGACGAAGCTGAACCCAATGTAATTTATGCTGTTTTAAACCTGACAAAGTCCCAAGCTGAAACTCGTTCAATGTTCTTGATAGATCATTTTTCAGAATTATTAACATTGGTTAGAATGCAAAATAGTAACAGCCCAATGGCAAATTATTGTTATTCTCATGGAAAGACTGCCAGTTGGTGAACAAGTTTCACAAACAGAAGAAGGTGCCAATAGAGCATTTACCTTTTGAGTTCGAGGCATTAATAATCTGATCATTTGCAACAGATTTTCCAAGAAATTAACATGCCAGCAACTAGGGCCAGATCTGGGAGGAGGAGAGGCGAGCTTTTAACTAATGAGTCTGTGAGATAATACTGTCCTACTTTTGTGTTTGTTTTGAAGCCAAGTGGCAAGTTAATATATTTTTCCCACTATTAAAATACTAGACAGCATCATTTTCACTTATTTCTAATATTTAAATGTGATACTGAAGTGAGAAATTCAGTGTTGCATTTTATGTATGTATATATATTTCATGCATTTTTCAATAAATTTTAAAAACCTCTAAAACATATGGGGAATGTTATATTGTAATGAAAATCCAATCTCTTGCTCCCCCTACTTCTGGTTCAACTGAGTTTTTATCCTTCTCCCAATCCACCCCCCCCCCCCTTTTTTTTTTCTAGATCTGGGCCTGCTAAACATCATCATCATTCTCAAGTAACCATGGGCTATGGAGGTCTAACCAGAGAGTGCAATTTAGTTCTCCAAGCATATCTGTCCTGAACTACGTCTTCTGCATCAGGCCACGCACACCAGTTCTAACAAGGTCTTGTTTGACATTGTCTGCCCACAGCATCCTTGGTCTCCCCCTCTTTCTGAGGCCTTTAGGCACACTGTTCATAACCCTATTCATTAATCCATAATTATGCATACAGGCAACATGGCCAAACCAGCGGAATCTCTCCCTGCACAATATGCTGCTCAGAGGAGGTTGCCGACTCCTTTGCCTAACCTCATCATTAGTTACAAAGCTGAACCACCTAATGCCCAAGATATTGCGTAAGCATCTAGAATCAAAAGCATCTAGTTTCCTGTTTTCTTGTTTGCAAAGTATCCAAGTTTCACTGCCATAACTAACCCTTGAAAGAACTAAACTATTATACAGTCTAATTTTAGTCTTTAGGTATATTCGCCTATTTCTCCACACTCTCCATAGTTTCTTAAAAGTCCTGGCAGCAATCCCTATTCATCTGTTAATCTCATGCCACACATCGCAAATATCTGTTACATAGCTCCCAAGATAAGCTGTGACACCTGCTCAAGACTGCAACCATTTAGATTGACTGAATCACAGCCTGCCTAACCAATTTTCATCACTTGAAACAGTTTTCTTCCTGTTTATAACCAAAACTACTCTATTACCAGTCTCATCAACAGCTTGAATGAAAGAGTTCATCTCATCAACATCATTTACCCAAAGGGCTAAATCATCAGCATAATCTGAATGAGAAATTTTCATATCTCTAGACCATTTAAGGCCAAAATCTTTCCCTTGCAGTGAATTTTGTCTAACATAATCAATAACTAAACTAAAGAGAAAAGGAGACAAAATGGACCCTTGTCGAACACCAGAAGTAATGTGAAACCAATTGCTACAAGCCTTACCAATTCTCACACACGACTCAGTGTTTTTACAGAGAGGTTTCATTATGTTAACTAACTTGTCTGGTATGACAATGGATCTCATGCTCAACCACAATTTGTGACAATCAACAGAATCAAAATAACTAACTTGTCTGGTATGACAGTGGATCTCATGCTCAACCACAATTTGTGACAATCAACAGAATCAAAATCTTTTTGATATCAGCAAAGCAAGTAATGAAAGGTTTCTGAAACTCTAAACATTTCTCAAGAATCTGCCTATGTGAAAATATCTGATCCACACATCCCTTACCACTTCTGAATCCACATTGCTCATCATGCAATTGCCTGTCAACCAGATTCTTAATTCTATTAAGCACAATCATGCAAAGAACTTTACCTGGAACAGAGAGTAGGCTGATACCCCTAAAGTTATCATAAGAACTGTGATCACCTATTTTGAAAATAGGGATAATAATAGCTCTGGTAAAATCTTTAGGAACCATGCCTTTATTATAAAAGATATTCAGAATTTCAGTCATCCAAGTGGTAACAGAAACATTCCCAGCTCTAAGCATTTCTGTAGTAATTTCATTTACCCCTGGGAATTTATGAAGTTTAAGTTTAGAAATAGCCAAAATAACTCAGATTGTTATAGGGCTAACATTAAAGCCACCAATGCATCTATCATCATTGCAAACAATGGGAACAGCAAAGTTCAGTGTTTGAATCGAATATATCCGAAGAATTTGCTGTGGTACACACTGCTTTCAAAACATTGTCTTTTTACACACTCTCAAAGGTTGAGATGAAAATGTTATTTTGTAATATAGAAAATCAGTATTCCAATTGAAATGACATGCTACAAAAAAGCATTTGACATTGTCACATTGTTCCTTTAAAAGTGATAGATTGAAGTTTCAATATAATTTGATAGGATAGTACATTTTTAGTTAATATTTTAATTTGCTTTTAATATATAATATTTGCAACAGAAAGTATCTGATAGATATATAAATTCTTTCAATATAAATGTTACAGATGCCAAAAGTATAACAGCAGCTGCAGCAGTAGAAAACATTGCAGATGCTGTCACACATGCACGTTTTATGGGTACAGATCCAGCATCAGATGAAGTTGTGCTTATGAAGATATTGCAAGTTTTAAGAATGTTACTTCTTACTCCATTAGGTGTACTTTTAACTAATGAATCTGTTTGTGAGATAATGCAGTCCTGCTTTCGTATTTGTTTTGAAACCAGATTAAGTGGTAAGTTGATATGTTTTTCCCATTATTAAAATACTAGACAACATTTTTTTCACTTATATCTGATGTTTAAATGTGATACTGATGTTAGAAAATAAATGTTACATTTCATGTACAACCAGTAACAATACTAAAATACCACAAACTTATAAACATTATTGAAAAGTTTTACTAATCATAACTTAGATCTTAAAATGAATTGTCTGCCATATTCATTTGTTCACCTGACAATGTATCCTAACAGCTGGTATGAAATGTACAAAACTTTACTGCTTTTTGTGTACTATTTCAACATACCTTAACAATGGTCAGATTTTCAGAAATTATATTTTCATATATTATGTTTAAAAATTATAGAGAAGCTTCTCAGCATGAAATTTTAAGCATTACTGACTCGTGGCATCTTAACATTATTTGCTTTCAATTTGTTTGTGTTTTGCTATCACTGAATCAGGAGTCACCATGAAGCTGTGAATCATATGCATTGGCATTACGGTTGCTAAATGGCTGTGATTTTTGTAGGAATGCCCCAGAATCGGTAACACATCAGGCAAGATTCATCATGAAAATTAATTTTTTTATCCCATATAAGAAGTGAAAATTTGTAAAATTATGCCAGGATAGAGTGGATGGGACTATTTCTTTTATGAGATTTTCTGTTTTAGTTTATTATTTGAACACTCTTGATTGTTGCCCATATATCTATTCTTGATCAGTTGAATTTTGATGTAAACTATATCAAAATTAAAGTTCAGGATTTAATCAGGAGATTAAGGTGTCCAAAAGTTAAGCATAGTTGATAAAATGAAAACTATAAGATGATATAGCATGACATGGGCGATATGCACTTAATGCTAACTGAATTATGACTCTATCCTTCCATCTCCGCAAAATTTCCTGCCTTGCCCACGGTCAGTAGGGGACACGATGGGCTTGGAAAGGCCACCGTCCGTCGGATGGGACGTTAAGCCATGGCCCCGTGTGCGGGAGAGCCATACCCTGTGCGCGTTAAAGAACACGCTGGATGGCCTTGACGGAGGCTACCATATGTCTCCCAACAGCTGTTCCAGTGGGTCCCCTCTCCCAACCTTCTCTGAGCCTTCGGGGTCCATGTGACCTGGCCATTAAGCCCATGGTGTGCAAAAAAGTGCCACTCAGAGGTAAAACAACCCAACCCTCCTTCCATGTTATGTCAGTGGAAGATACTTTTATTATCCATGTTATGTCATGGAGAATATTTTATATATTTCTCCATGTTATGTCAGTGGAAGATAACTTCAAAGCTCTATAACTATATAAACAGCTTTTAGTGACAGAATGGGACTGAAGATAAATTAAAGATCTCAATCAATTATATCTAAATTTCAATTTTCAACAATATTCCCTTAATATTTAAAGAATTATGGAAGTTAAGTAATATTTAACAACAAATTTTTTTTAATAACTGTTTTTGTGGAAAAAAAAATTTTGCCGACATATGGGATTCGAACCTGCATCTCTCCAGAAACATGCCAGAGTATTTTAACCTGTTGAAGTAATGCCGGCTGTCTTTTTTACACTAATAATGACTCTCACTCATCCCGTGAATTTTGGGTGCCTCCTTTTGGTGCCATCTATGATCTCGGGTGGCAACTGTTTCTTTTTAGTGCTCTGAGTAAGATGGTAATAAATAACGTAGTTGCATCATTATTAATTCATTATTTAGTTCAACAGGTTAGAATACTCTGGCATGTTTCTGTAGAGATGCAGGTTTGAATCCCATATGTCAGTGAAATTTTTTTTTCAACAAAAGCATTTATTGATTTATAGACATTTAAACATTTACAGGTAATGCTGAGATTATCAATTATTATCTAACAACAGCAATTTAACTCAGAAGTTAATTATAATTTGAGTAAGAAGCATTATTTCACACTCTTTAATACAACAGATGTGTATTTGAAAGTTAATGTAAATAATTTTTTGATATTTTTCAATTTTTCTTAAGATTTGCATTGTTGCTGTTAAATATTCAAAGTCCATAACTCTTTAATTGCAGAGCGAACATTATTGAAAATCAAGATTTAGATATATTTGATTGAGATCATTAATTTATCTTCCATTGGCATAATATGGAGGGAGGTGACCATAATTCAGTGAGCACTGAGTGTAGGGCTGATGGAATACGGGAGGAAGAAACAAATGTACAATATAACTGACATAAAATACAGGATAAACTGGAGTAATGCACTAGTTCAATAGGGTGGCATTTGGAGAAGTTATTGAAAATGCATTTGCTCATGCACTAGAGCTCACTTAAGTGTCTGATGAACCCTTACAACAATACAAGAGTCATATCAACATTGCATGCTATTGACGAGGGCAGTAAGAAGGTCCCTGCAGCATTTACCCTTTCCACATTAGAGTTAAAAAAAAAAGCTTTCATTTTTCGAATTCTAGTTATCAGAGATGCAAGTTTCACTCCCATAGTACAAGGTTGTAAAAAAAAAAATTCCAAATAGAAATCTGAATCTTTTTGAACTGTTGCTAATCAGATATCGAAAATAACATTTAAATCTATGATATATATTTTTTACCTGTTGATTCCTCTTGAAAAAAATTGTGATAAAGTTAAAAATAAATCTGAGTCTGTAGTAAACATTTGAACACATTCAGTCACCTTAAATAGTATTAAGCAGCGAAGATTTAGTTTATGCCTTTATTCTGCCATACATCGATTGTTTGCGTTTCCCTGTATTTTGGGTTATATATAGCTCTACAGAGTTGTAATACTTCCTTAAACTTTTAATGTTAAGATGTTGATTTTATTCCTACAAGAAATTGCATCATCTGGGAACTACACACATCGGCTTTCAATCAATATTATAGCAGATTTTCGATTTTAAAGACTTTTTTTACTTTAATGCTTCTAAAATTATTTTTATTGCTTCTCAAACAGATGCTGTGATTATAAACAATAATTAATTTGAAAAGATTGAAAACAAATCTGCTAATGATTTGTAATGGTGGTAATCCAATGAACATTTGGATTACTCAAAGCATGGTTTTTTTAATAGTAGGATTTTATTTTTCAATACTTTTAATTGCATTTCAACCAAATAAACTAATTAAGATCTGGAAAAGATTTTTTAAAGCAAAGTTATTTTTTATGACAGGTAATGTATGTATGACAGGTAATGTATGTAATTGTATGACAATGCTAGGTAACATATGGTCATCCAGTAGCTCCATATAGCCCTTCTGGTTCAAGTGTGATGTCACTGCAACCAAAGGACCCATTTCCTTGTAGGTGAAACACCCCCAGAACATCACAGAGCCTCCTCCAGCTTAAAAGAACCTTGCACAAAGTCCGCATGGAAGGCTTCATGTGGCTTACGATGTACCTGTCGCCTCGCATCATTTGAGTACAAACAAAAACACGACTCATCTGACCAGATCACATGCTTCCAAGAGTCGACAGTCCAGTCTTTGTGGTGCTGCACCCACTGTAGCTGTGCAGCCTTGTGCAGAGCTGTTAACATGGGTCTCTTCCGCTGTACTCTGCTCCAGATATCCATGGCAATGCAGTTCCCTTCAGAGTATTTGTTCGGAAACAGCTTGTTGTAGGCCTGCATTGACTGACTGGAGTAATCTCTGCCTTGTTGCAAAGCGGTTTGCCCTAACAGTGTGTGACACTGTGGTGGTCCCTATTGGTGAGCACAGTCTTTCTACTGCAGTTCTGGCAACAATTAGCAGTGCACTGCGATGAATGCCACTGCTGGAAGACCCTTTGGACAGTACTTTTCAACACACCTGCAAAGGCAGTAACTTCTTGTACACTATACCCTTTGGCTCGACCAAATGCAATAACACCTTTTTGCCACTCATTCACATCTTTGGTGCGACCCATGTGTCACAGAGCGACTAACACGCAAGGCACAAACCACTTCTTGTCACTGTATGAACCCCATAGCGCACGCCACAGCTATTTGTAGGATGCATTTATTACTGATGCACCCTCTGTTGTTGTTGAATGGAAGTAACCCTCTTATGGCAGGAGATGACTAATTTTTTGTCCATTGAGATTATTTCCATTCATTAATTACTTCATGATGAGGTTCTAAAACTTTATTTTCTGAAATCACTTTAAAAATAAATCCAGCCAACATAGTAACATCAATTTCAGAAACCTGACATTGTGAGGGTTAAAGCTACTGAAGTTCGGGAAGAATGGGACCGTTTTAAACAGGCTTTTTTTGAAACTAACACTCTTTTGGGTAAAAAGGAGAGGAAGAAAAATTATTTGAGTGATAAGGCATTGGAGCTTAATTAAAACAGAACTGTAGTAATATCATTAATCAATACCCCACTAGTCTTAACAGAAAATTGTGATGATCCACCCATTCACTTTTACTTTTTCTTAACCAGTTAAACAAAGTTCTGTACACTGGTTGATATGTCTGTGAATATATTCTGTGAAAGAGCAGAATTTGATGTAATTGAATTTTTTTCTTTACCTTTTTTAGAAGTTAAGCAAGATAGGAGTATTGTTAACCAGCTTTTTGTACAGGTTATTGTATGCAACTTTTGAAGTTTGTATCAGAATATTATATTAGGTAGTTCAATAACGCTGCTATGCAGTTAACTGCAACAGCCATTGGTATGTAATATATGCTAGATAGCTGTACACTGTTGTTAGGTGGATTGGGAGGAGGTACCTTTGGTTGTGATGGAAAATTGTGTTGAAATGAGAGCAGATCATCTTATCAAAATTTGCATAAGCATACTTTTACTTTATTTTATGTTCGGCGATATGTAAATGATGTGAGAAGTGTCCTATTATTCTAAATTTGCTCGTCAAAATCTGTTAGGTCAAATTTTGACTCCCTTTGGGAGGGGGAGTTGTAATGGTCTACACATTCACCTTTACTTTTCCTTAACCAGTTTTACTTTATCATTTTGGGGATTATTTAATTTTTTTGGACTGATCGCAATTCTTATTTCCGAACTGTAGGAGTCACAAATGCACAACTCTGACCATTTGATTGCCAACCGCTAAAAATAGCATGTAGGACATGACCCCTCTTGCATCGTAGCTAGTGCGATCATCATATTGTGCAAATGTCTTTCCCGGCATACAATAGACACATGTCAGATTTATTCACGTTATATTGGGTTGTTGCAAATGAAATGGCCATTGAATGACGCCAGGTTTCTACTGGTTGCAGAATAAAGCAAGCGCTGAGGTTTATGCAATTTTTTAATGTCATGTGGCAACGTCACATGTGGGTGATGCAATCGTAGTATTTGTTTCGTTCAACGAGCATTAAACATTGAATACTACCGACATCAAGTCAATCATGGAACCCAGTCAATTAAGGTTGCTATACCTTTACGAGTTCAAATTGGGAAATTCTGCAGCGGCTGCAGTAAAAAACATCAATAAAGCATTTGGTGGTGGAACAACTAATGAGATATTCACTCGCTGTTGGTTTGCAAAATTTCGCTCAGGAGATTTGAGACTACAAAACGAACCCCATGGCCATCGTCCTTCCTCCATTGATTCAAATGAATTAAAGGATTTAATCGAATAAGATCCACGACAAACTGTATGAGAGATCGCCCAAACACTAAATGTACGCTTTTCAACTGTTTCACGGCACTTGGCAATAATAGGAAAAGTAAGGAAGCTTGACAAGTGGGTGCCTCATGAACTCGCTGATGAAAATAAAGCACGGTGTTTGTAAGTGTGCTCTTTTCTCTTAAGAAGAAATAAAGAAGAAAGGTTCCTGCAACAAATTGTGACTGTGGATGAGAAGTGGATATTCTATGACAATCGTACACGTTCGTCGCAGTGGTTGGGAGTGAAAGAATACAATGGTACCTTTGGAGTCCAGGAAGGACTCCAAAGGCACCTTTGCATCCAAAGAAGATGTTGTTTACTGTATGGTGGTCTGCTGGTGTTATTCACTACTCATTCCTTCCACGAGGTGAAACAATAAATGCAGCTCGATATTGTACAGATATGCGGCAAATGCATGACAAATTGTGCCTTAAGCAACCATCACTTGTGAATAGACATGGAGTCCTATTGCTTCAGGGTAACACCCGACCACATACGGCAGTGTCAACCATACAGCAAATCAACAATTTGGGATACGAAATTGTGTCTCATCCTCCATACTCTCCTGACATTTCCCCAACAGAGTACCATTTTTTCCGGCACTTGAGCCATTTTTTGTCCAAGAAATGCTTTGCCAACGATGCATCAATTGATTGGGCAGTGGAGGACTTCATCACTTCCAGAGACGCTGATTTTTACAAATGTGGTATAAATGACCTTGCCACACGTTGGCAACAATGCATTGATGTTGCTGGAGATTACTTTGGTTGAACAGGTATTCTTCTTCTTTTTATTCTCTTCTTTTTCAATCGTCCTTAAAATCGGCCATTTCATTTGCAACATCCCAATAATTAAGTGATGTTGGGTCACAGAGTTGGTGTGAGTGTTTTGTGAGTAGAGTGGTGGTGTTGGGCCACGGAGAGTGCTGTTAGTGGAAGTAGAGATGTAGGAGTGAGAAGTATGTGGTGTAGATAGAAGGAGATGTTACTACTCCAACTTTTGTATTTAATTGGGTGAGTCTTAAAATTTTTTGGAAATAAACTTTGTTTTAGAAACTTCTGAATTTTTGCAATTTTTCTGTTGAGCAACGTAAAGTGATTTTTTTTTTATTAGATTTAAACTTGACAATCCTTTTTGAATTCTTACTCGATAAGTAACACTTGATAAATACATAACTAACCCTATTTCTACTTTATTTGGCAAGTTATTATTGCTGGTGCATGATACAGCTATCTGAAATTTGAATAAATTTGGATCAGACAAAAGTTCCAACTTTAAAAGTTAATAATCTTTGGAGCATTGCAAATCATTACAAAAGAGCTTAATAAGCTTGTAAAAGATTAGTTAGCAGCTGATAAACATCAGTAGCTTGATAGCATGGCTGACAAAGCAGAGGGAGCAGCTAGACAGCACAACAGCAGATATACCAAATAGTTAATGTTTTGTGTGGAAAGAAACAGACTGGCCCACAGGATTGAGAAATAAACATTTTAAGGTTATTGAAAGTGAGCATTCTCTCAAGTCTAAATGGGCTGAGCATTTCAGAGATGTAAACAATATGGTTAGTTCTACTCCCATTGTTTGTAATGATTGATAGAGCCTTAGTGGCTTTAATGTTGGCCCTATATCACAGTCTGAAGTTATTTTGGCTATTTCTACATAAATCTCCAGGAGTTGATGAAATTGCTACTGAAATGCTTAGAACTGGGAATGTTTCTGTTATCACATGGCTGATTGAAATTTTGAATATCTTTTATGATAAAGGCATTGTTTCTAAGGATTTTACCAGAGCAATTATTATCCCTATTTTTGAAAAAGGTGATTGCAGTTACTTATACAATATAGTTTCACTCTGTACAGGTTAAGAGTGAAACTGTATTGTATAAGTAATCTGATAAAACCTGTGTTAAACTATGAATGAGTGATAGCAGTTCTTGTGATAACTATAGGGGTATCAACCTACTTCTACTATATACTTTTATAGTATAGTTATATATATATATACTATTACTTTATACTGTTCCAGGTCAAGTTCTTTGCATGACTGTGCTTAGTAGATTAAGAATCTTTGTGATGGACTATTTCATGATGAGTAGTGTGGATTCAGAAGTGTAGGGGATGTATAGATCACATATTTTTACTTAGGCAGATCCTTGAGAAATGTTTAGAGTTTCAGAAACCTGTGCTTATTAGCTTTGCAGATTTTTTATGTTTAAGTAATTATGAGGTTAGGGAAAAGAGTCAGCAACCTCTTTTCAGCAGCATGTTGTGCAGAGAGAAACTCCATTGGTTTGTTCATGTTGCCCATATGCATAACTATAGATTAGTGATTAGGGTTATGAACAGGGTGCCTAAAGACCTCAGAAAGAGGAGGAGACCTTGGATGCAGGGTAGACAATGTTAAAACAGAACCTTGTTAGAATTGATCTAGAGTGGCAAGATGCAGCAGATGTAGCTCAGGGGAGATATGTTTGGAGAACTAAATTGTACAGTCTGGTTGGACCTCCATAGTCCATGGCTGCTTGAGGATGGTGATGATGTACAAGAGCAGATCAGAGCTCCAGGAGAGTTCTGGGAGGAGGTTGACAAGCCGAAATCTCTCCTCATTGCATCGCAGACATGCTCTATGGGGTGAGGTCTGCCAAATATGCTGACCATTTCATACACTGGATGTCTTCATTTTCAAGGAAATCATTCACTAAAGCAGCTCTCTGTGAACATGCATTATTGCCTATAAGCAGGAATTGTGGGCTAACAGTACCCTGAAAAAGCCTTGCATAGAGTTTGAGGATTTGTCTCTATATCTGAGGCCTGTAAAAGTTCCTTCAGAAAAGACATGGAGTAGTGTGTGGCCATGTAACATAATCCCAACCCAGACTAGTAAACCACCATCTCTGTATTGATGCATTTCGTTGATGTTTTAGGAGTGATAACAGGTTCTGTGTTCTCTCCAAGATGGCAATGCAATGATTATTACTCTGTATACTGAATCTGGATTCATCACAGGAAAGAACATTGGCCCATTGGTCACTAGACCCTGTGTTGTCTGCACCACTACAATCTGTCTCTTCTCCCTAATGGAGTGAGTGGAATGCATACTGTAGGATACAACCTATATACTATCCTTGTTCATGAAGCCATCTGTATATCATTTGCCTTGAAAGTGTTTCCCCATGAGCAGTAGATAACTCTACAGTGAGCTCTCTTGCTGGCATGTGTCTGTTATGCCACACTGTTAGTGCCACATGGCATCCATCCTAAGCCATGTAAGTCATGGTTGGCCCTGAACACATGGACAACCCACATTTCCTGTCTCTTGGTATCTTCTCCACAGCATTTACACTGGAAATTGATTTACACCTATTGCCCTGCAACATCATTCTGTGTTTGGCCTGATTCCAACATCCAGATAGCCTTACCACTTGTAAAGGCCCCATATGCTCTCTATATGACATATTATTAAGCAACAAATTAGTTTGAACACAAATAGAATGCCTTGGCAACGAAAAATGAAGTTTTCCGCATCTGTCACGTTATACCATTACAGGTTTTCAGATCTTTCTCTTTTGCAAATTATATGTGGTTACATGCTATTACATCATTACTCCCACATTTGCACGTGCCCACCATTATCTGCACCTACCTTTAGTTGCTGTTTTCACCAATAATTTGTTCAATAAAGCCCATTTTGTCAACTATGCTTAACTTTTGGACACCAGTGTAGTCTATAATTAGTTCAAATTTTGAACCATCCATAAGTTTTCAAGACATGCTAAACCCTGTTTAGCAACTAATAACAGGTAAACCTGATTATTATTAAAAGTGCTAAGTTCACAATTTTGCCATTTTGAGTTCTAGCTGTTTCCACGATCTGTATACATAGGTGTACGTTTGGTTTAAAAGCAATTTAATTATGGTGTCAGAAGTAAACATTATTCTTTTAACATTAGTTTTAATTTTAGTCAGTGGTAAGAATCAAGAGAGAAACCTTTTTTAATTTCTTAAAACTGTGATTCATGAAATTCAGCCATTCACTAAAATAATTTTGTGTAAATCTAGTCTGTTTTGCCCTTCTGAAGTACACAGTATCAGTAAACAGTCTATAATAACTTCGTGATTGAAAAATGTGTACAGCACTTGTATATGCCACTGCAATTCTCATGACTAGAAATGGTACTTGAAAAAATGTATAAGCTATGGAGCAGAGTTGTGAGGAGTATATCAGAAATTAGGGAGCTTAATGGTACAGGTAAGTAAAAAAAAAATGCAGAAATAACTGTCAATTAGACCCAAATAATAAGAGGTATTTGTCACACACAGTTTTTGAATTTTCTTGTTATATAACAAGGTATGATAAGAGGTGCCAGGCTACTAGTTCACTGCAAGTTAGAAGAGAATGAGAGATTCCTTCCTCAAGAGTTAACAAGTATTAAAGAAATTCCTAATGCATAAAACATATCACGCTGTTTATGCTTCAGACCACTAACCAGAGGTAAATTCAAATATTGCAAACAATTCCTTCCTTGGTAGTGGCCATTATTGACATAGTACTGACTTGGTATCGGTAGGTCATGGTTTGGATCTCACCTGGTGAAAGATGATTTTTTCTCTACCCATTATGAGCAAAATAAATAACAGCAAAAGATGGTTCTTAAATATTTGGTGAACACTGTGGATATATATATATATTTAATTAAGAGTATGAATTTATTTTTCTTTCATTAGTGTGTAGAATATTAGATAGGCATGCCATTATCTACACAAATATCTTTTTTTTTAGGAGTCTGGACTATGTTTTATAATATTAAAAATGACTCCTCTGTAAGATGGAAATATACATTACATGGAAATTTTGCTTGGCCATGTTAACTTTTATAGTTTCTGGTTTCTTAAACAACTCACTGTGGTGGCCAGATTTATTTTAAATGTTTTCAGAAAATAAACAGCTTTAGAATTATATCCTGAAGTAACTAATTAATGGAAATATGTCATGTTATATACCAAGAGAAAGAGCATTTAATTGAGCTTGATAAAAATTGTAAAGATTTGAACTAAGCTAAGTTAAATTTTTTAAGCATTTTTTTTAAAACATTACAAAATTTTGCTGTGTTTTTTCCACTTTTTCTTTAGTAAAAGTTAAGAAATTCCCGTTTTTCTACATCATTTTATTATCCTAATATAAACAGTTCATAATATTTCTATTAATGCTTAAATCTTTCATTTATATAATTTTTTCTAAATGTTTTAGTCATTTTATGCATATAACAGATAATGCATATTCTTAGACTTTTGATGATTAGCAAACTCTAAGCCTAAGAAAAGCAATATCATAAAAATCTTTTTGCTTTAAAAGCAAGGTAATTTAAGTAAAAATTGAAAAATATATCTGAAAAGTGATAAAGAACTTTGGAAAAAAATTTCAATAAAATAATTCAAAGCATTTAAACTTTAATTGAAAGCACTGATTTTGAGAATGAGACACATTATTATAAAGCTGCATAACTGCTACAGAGAAGTTTAATTCTAAAATACTGGCAAAATTTTTGATTAAAAATCATGATTTCCTGACCTTAATTAGTTTATTTGATTGAAATGTAATTAAAAGTGTTGCTAAATAAACTCCTACCTTTTAAAATTGCCATTTGAGGGTAATCCTACAGTTCTTTTGATATCTGCCATTAGAAATCACTAGCAGTTTCGTTTTTGATCATTTCAAATTAATTAATGTTTATAATTACAGTATCCATTTGAGAAGCAAAAAAAAATAATAATTTTAGAAACATTAGAGTAAAAAAAATCTTTAAAATCAAAAGTCTGCTAAAATATTGACCGAAAGCCAATATGTGTAGTTCCCAGATGATGCAATTTGCAGTAGTAATAAAATCAATATCTTTACATTAAAACTTTAGGAAACATTACAACTCTACTAGAGCTATAAATAGCCCAAGGTACGAGGAATCACAACTGATCAATAATCTACATACAGTATGGCAGAATAAATGCTTAAACTAAATCATCACTATTTGATGCTATTTACAGTGACAGAACATGCATATACATTCACTGCAGACGGAAATAGATTTATTTTTAAGCTTTATCATAAATAAATGCACAGATTACCTGTAGAAATAGACTTCAACAATTATTAAAAATATCTGAAAAAAAATTATCACTGATGTGGCAGGTATCAAACTCGAAACTCTCTAGATACATGCCAGATACAATATTTTCGATATTTGATTAGAAACATTTAAAAAAATTTCAGATTTCTATTTTGAATTTTTTTTTACAACCTTGTACTACAGGAATGGCCATGCAAAATTTAATGTGTTTGTGTGTATATATATATGTTTTAAACCACACATCAGATTCTCAGATCTTCCAGAACAAGACTTATAAATCTTTCACTGAGATGTGTCGGATCTTGTGCCATTTAAACTTCAGCAGAGGCAACTTTTCCAATTGTTGCTAATGATTTAGATCTTAATGAGTAGGTTATTATTGCTTATTATTAAAAATCTATCCTTAGTAAATACACAGATTAATTGTGGACAAAGACTAACAGTTATTAAAAACATTGGAAAAAATATTTAGCTGACACAGCGAGATTTATAGGAGGTCTTATTCTGGAAGTTTTTTAGCATCATGCATGGTTTAACAGGCAGTATACTCTGGAATGTATCTAGAGTAGGCTAGATTCATTTCTTAAAGAAAATGAGCAAACGATTGCAGACTTTGAAGACATCAGACAATAAATAATCGTTCACTTAAGCACTCTTAAAACTCTTATAAGACAGTATTTTCCACCCCCTGATGAAACACAAGAATGGATTCGAGACCCCTTTACATTTGATTTGGAAAAATGGAAGCTTTCATTGTCCAAAAAAGAAGAGTTGATTGAGATATCTTGTGACAATAATTTAAAAAGCATTCATTCCAAAAAAGCCATTGATTAATTTTTGGATTGGAGTGGAGAAAGAATATCCAACGTTATCAAGAATTGCAGTCAAATATTTGTTACCTTTCACAACAACTTATTTATGTGAAACTGGTTTTTCATCTTTAATTGCTTTAAAAAATAAATATAGGAACAGACTGGATGTTGAAGATGACTTGCGACTCTACCTTAGCAAGATAACCCCAACCATTGATGAACTGTGCAAGTGTAAACAAGTGCAACCATTTCACTGATTACCCAGTAAAATGTTTATAATTTTGTAAGATTTGTTAAATTATTTGTCATTTTTTGTGTTTATTGATATATGTAATTTATGAATACAAAATTTAATGTGTATATATATATGTATGTTTTATTTTATTCCCATTGTTATACTATAACTATAGTTTTATCTATCTATACAAGGGGTATGCCAGTTACATACACATTTCCAGGGTGTGAAGCATAAAAGGTTGAGAACCACTGATCTAGAGAGTTACAGGTTCAATTCCCTGCCACATCAGCAATAATTTTTTTGCAGATGTTTTTAATAACTGAAGTTTATTTCTACAGGTAATCCGTGTATTTTACTATGGATGGATTTTTAATAAACACTTAAGTGTGAATGACCTACTCATTAACATCTAAATCATTAGGAACAATTGGTAGTAGATTGTAGATCGTTACATCATAAAATGAAGTACCAGGTACAATAGTACCTATAACCTTCTTCATTTGGAAATATGCCTAATTGACATCAGTTTGAAAAAACAAACTAAAGTAAACCACACAATGGTGGGCCCCAAAGGGCAAAGCAACAATTGGAAAAGTTGTCTCTCCTGAAGTATAGATGGTGCAAGATCCGACACATCTCAGTGAAAGATTTATAGGTCTTAATCTGGAAGATTTGAGCATCTGATGTGTGGTTTAACACATAGAGTTCTCTAACATGTATCTAGATAGTTGTGGGTTAAATTTTCACTGCATGAGCGATAATTTTTTCAGTCGGATTCAATAGGTGAAAAAATATATATATCTTAGCATAAACACAGTTAAATGTTATTTTTGATATTTAATTAGAAACATTTGAAAAAAATTTAGATTTTTATTCTGAAATTTTTTTTTACAACCTTGTACTACAGGAATGAAATTTACTTCTCACATCACTAGAATTCAAAAGATGAAAATAATTAATATGGCTCTAACAGAGAAAGGGTTAATTTCCATTATAAAGGGATTTCACTGTATGTTTATATTTGTACTATGGCTGACAATGCTAATTTTGCTAACTGCATGTCACTGCTCACAAATTGTTCTTGTGAAACAAATCACGAACAAAATAAAATGTTTCTTATTTGTACTTTATTTTGTTTAGATGAATAAAGAATATCAAATTCGTGTGTTTTTTTCTCCTCATTACAACCTAATTTAAAGTTTTGTTGAATAACCACTCTTTCTGGCAATGTTTTCTAAATGTTACCAACATCTTTTTCAGAATCTGCCATAAGTTGCTAAGGGATTAAAAACAGTTGGCAAAAACTGCTAATTTTTATCTCTGTATAAAAATGTTAATAAAAGCATTCAGGGTAAAAAATATAGGTCTTTCTTTATTATTATATTCAAATAAACTTTTTAAGCAATTTTTAAAATATTATTTGATGAATGTGCCATCAAAAATACTTTAATACTAATGAAATTTTACCTAATCGCATTCTAATAATAATACAACACTTATCAAATATAAAAACAGTAGGCAGCTACCTGCTAAAACTAAGGTTTATTGGAAGAATTTTATACAATGCAGAAGCTCTGCCTTTTATCCAAATAATTTACATATAATTAAAAGTAAGTGTTCAAAATATGCAATTATAAGTAGATATGAAGTCACTTCATTCAATAACAATTTCAAAGCTGATAAAAAATTAATTTGAATCAGGGGTTGGAATCAAACCCACAATCTCTTGAAACATGTCAAATGTTTTCAGGCTGTTGTGGGTTCAGTTTCCATTCCCACCCATAACTCAGTTGTTGTTTTTTTCAGCTAACTCTTCAATCATAATGAGGCTACAGATCACTGTACTTGACCTATATACAGCAGCAGCAAAACTTGTATACCACAACCACAGTTCCATCATATTTTTTCTCCATGAAACTAATTATTTGGTTGTAAGAACAAGAGTGTTATAAAGTACTAAAGATATAAATTTAATTTAATTGCTGCACTGTGAAACAACTGTAGTTTTGTGCATTGTGCTAGTGGAAAACTGCTGGGGAAGAATGAATATGAAATAATAAAGTACCACATAAAATGCCCTGTAGACAAGAAACACCTAAAATAATTTGCTGAAAAAAATTTGGTTTTGCCCTGAATCTGGGAGGTTTTGTTGGGTTGGGTTGTTTTACCTCTGAGCAGCACTTTTTTGCGCACCATGGGCTAAATGGCCAGGTCACATGGACCCCGAAGGCTCAGAAAAGGTTGGGGGGGGGGGGGACCCACTGGAACAGCTGTTGGGAGACAGCCTCCCATCAAGGCCATAGCGTGTTCTTTAACATGCATAGGGTATGGCTCTCCCGCACACGGCGCCACAGCTTAACGTCCCATCTGACAGACGGTGGCCTTTCCAAGCCCATCTGTGTCCTCTACTGACCATGGGCAGGGCGGGGAATTTTGTGGAGATAAATATCAAAGCTGACCCAGAAGGATCTTCGATGCTACATATTACAAGCCTGGTGTGCTACCGACTGAGCCACCCCCGCCCCAATCTGGGAGGCATTGGTTGAAATCCCCCTTAGGGCAAAACCAATTTTTTTTCAGCTAATTATTTCAAATGAATATGAAATATCCGGGCAAGCTACAGAGCTGTTTGGGCAATCGCAGCACCACAAGCTAGAACATTATTAAATGAAAAAAATATTTTAAATTTTACTTTTACAGTTGTTCACCTTTCAGTTTGTATTTATTATAATTTTTTGTCACTTCTCATTGCTTTAAAAATTAATCCTTCAACATAGTCATTCATTCACATTCTTATAAAAAAAGTTATGTAATGTGGATTATATAGTTTTTTTTTACAGTTTATAAAATTGTACCTTATATTTTATTAGAGCTTCTTCGACGATCAGCAGAGCATGCATTGATGGATATGGTTCAACTTCTTTTCTCGTGTCTGCCACAATTCTCAGAAGATTCAAGATGCACATATACAACAAAGGTAATTCTTTTAGTAATTTGTTTTCCAGCATTCAAGTGCCGGAGAGCCATACCCTGTATACGTTAAAGAATACGTTGGATGGCCTTGACAGGAGGCTACCATCTGTCTCCCAACAGGTGTTCCAGTGGGTCCCCTCCCCCAACCTTCTCTGAGCCTTCAGGGTCCATGTGACCTGGCCATTTAGCCCATGGTGTGCAAAAAAGTGCCGCTCAGAGGTAAAACAACCCAACCTAGGTCATTCGTTTCTTTTATAGGCGGACGACGAACCTAAGTGCAAGTTTTGTGACACCATTTTAACATCGAAAGTTGTATGCATTTTAACTATCATAATTTTCTGTCCGAACCTCTTACACTCTGACATCTTTTATCTGATCATTGCATTTTAGTGCCTGTTTTTGCCTTTTTAAAACATTGTGAATATTTTAATAGATTTTGATTTTACTTTGTCTTTTGTATAGCCCAGGTCTTTTACACCTGGGATTTTTATGTTGTATTTTTCAAGTTGTTTTACTTTGTACTTTTACAATTGTTATTTGTTGGTCTAAAATTTTTTTGTAGTGTTTTCGTTTTAACTATTGGTTGGGGGTACATACGTTTTTTACCCTTTCTATTGTCTTTGGTTTGGTGCATTATGCCTAGTCACCCATGCGCCATAAAACCCCAAACAACCAACCAACCAAAGCAGCAGAAAGACTGTGTTCACCAATAGGGACCACCACAGTGTGTCACACACTGTTAGGGCAAACTGCTTTGCAACAAGGCAGGGATTACTCCAGTCAGTCAATGCAGGCCTACAACAAGCTGTTTCCGAACAAACACTCTGAAGGGAACTGCATTGCCATGGATATCTGGAGCAGAGTACAGCGGAAGAGACCCGTGTTAACAGCTCTGCACAAGGCTGCACAGCTACAGTGGGTGCAGCACCACAAAGACTGGACTGTCGACTCTTGGAAGCATGTGATCTGGTCAGATGAGTCGTGTTTTTGCTTGTACTCGAATGATGCGAGGCAACAGGTACATCGTAAGCCACATGAAGCCTTCCATGCGGACTTTGTGCAAGGTTCTGTTTAAGCTGGAGGAGGCTCTGTGATGTTCTGGAGGTGTTTCACCTACAAGGAAATGGGTCCTTTGGTTGCAGTGACATCACACTTGAACCAGAAGGGCTATATGGAGCTATTGGATGACCATATGTTGCCTTTTGTGCAGCATCTCCACAGTGAATACCAGAAGGATACCCCAGTCTTCCAAGACAACAATTGTCGCATGCACAGGGTTCGAAGTGTGTTGTATTGCCACGATGAGCATTCTGAAGCCTTCGAACAACCTGTGAAATCCCCGGATTTGAATCCCATAGAAAATTTGTTTGACTATTTGGAGCAATGAGTGAAGCACTGTCCCAGCCATCCGGCCAATCTGTGGCATTTGCTGCTGAAAGAGTGTATGAATATTGATGTGCACTACATCTGCACACTGTTGGCATCCATGCCAGACAGTATTTCGGCTGGTCTTCGGTCGCATGGAGGTGTTACATGCTATTAGGTGACATTCAGCTAGGGGTGACTAATTTTTTTTCCAGTGAGCTTATATATAAGGGTTATTCAGATGAAAAATGGGCAATCCCTATATCTCTATATCCCCATATCTCAATCCCTATATGAGAAATGGACTAAGTGCATTGCACACACAGGATGTGCACTCACACAGGGAAATGGGATACGTAACAAGAACTCATCAATGCCAGAATCAATGAAAGCATTGGCTTGAATGTGACAGATGTGTGGATTCTTGAAGAACCCTGCATGGAAGCACCCAAAGTGGAGCAATGTATGGTATGCTGCTGTTTGAATTTGACTATAATGATCCTTTATTGATAGAACATGGTAGCACCATCATCTCACAATGGTTTTGCAAAACTGGGCCTTTGAAGGCAGTTAATAGTCAAAATGGCACATAACCAGGAGATCCCGAGTTTGAGTCTGGGAGGTGGATAGGTGTTTTTTTTTCACACTTGTCTAATAATTATAAATGAATAGCACTGTAGTGAGCTTCATTTCTTCCTTATTATGAACTGAACACCACTCTGTACAGTTCTCACACATTCTTCTTAAAGGTAAAATGCCCCAAATTAGTATTAACCAAAAAAGTAACAAACCAGTCTTCCAAGACAACAATCTTTGCCAGCCACCATACCATACACGCTTCACAGATGGCTCAAAGTCTGGCACATCAATGGGAATCACATTCATGGTCTGCTGTGATTCTTTCATTGCAGACCAGATCCCACATCAGTGTTCTATCTTTACTGCAGAGCTGCAATCTGCCAGTCTCACCTTGGACCACATAGTGGCTAAGCATCATCATTGGTGTGCCCTCTACACTGACTCGCTTAGCTTGCTACAGGCTTTGATTTTTGTGAGGCATTGGCCTCACCTAGTTCTATCTGAGATCTGCCAGCAGCTCCATTGTGTGGCAGCCACAACACCATTCTCATCTCTTGGGTTCCCAGTCATGTCAGGATCAGGGACAATGACTTGGCAGATGCTGCTACCAGGTCTGCCATTCCTCTGTCCAATTCACCACTGCTAGCTCCATAAATGGACTTCCGGCAGTTTTTGCCACCAAGAACAATGCAGTGCTGAGATCTTGGCCTGAACAGGTTGGTAATAAATTTTTTGAGATCAATCCTATTGTCTAACTGTGGCAGTTATGTTTTTACTGGAATCACTAGGAGGAAGTTGTACTTGCTCAGCTCCACCTAGGTCATTTGTTTATAACACATTCTTTTCTTTTACGAGGTGATGACGAGCATAAGTGTGAATTTTGAGACACAATTTTAACTGTTCAACATATTTTAATTGCTTGTCGTGCTTTTAATCTTGAACATTATATTTATTTTAACTTCTGTGATTTTATGGCTGAGCTCCTTACCCTCTCCACCTTTTATCTGATGATTCTTTTTTAACACCTGTTTCCGATATTTACCAGATATTTTACACATATTTAATGTATAAAAATGTGTAAAATGCCGATCGGCAGTTTTTAATTATATTTGATATTTAGACTTATTGTTTTGATATTTAGACTTATTGCTGTTTGATATGGGTTCTTACCCCCATTGTTGGTTTTTGTATTATACTTTATTTATTGTTTTTACATGGGTCTTTTATGTCCTTTGTTGTTCTACCATTTACATTTTATATTTGCTCTTGTTTTGTCATTTGATTTTAACTTTGGTTGCAGGTTTATATGATTTTTATATATTTATTTTGTTCTTTAAACCTTGTTTTGTGCAACATGGCCTGAATTGCCCTTGTGCCATAAAAACTCAAACAACCATGTGCCATAAAAACTCAAACAACCAAACCAAGTACCATTTCTCACTGCACAGACACTGCACTGATAGGGCATCTGAGCCATGCACAGCCATCAGCTATTGATAGATTTCTGCTGGCTAGATTTTCTGTGCATACAGAAGCTGAATTATTACTCAGATCTTCAGCTTTTATACATGTGCAGTACCTTCACCATGGTTACTACGACTCTCCACCTCACATCACAGGTGTAAAGCAATGATGACTGCTGCCACTTAGTGACACTTCTGGTCTAGCATGCAGTGGTGGTACAACCCCAGATATTTGTTAGTTTTGCAAGGAACAAATTAGTAACCTTACTTTCTGACTTAACCTCATATGTGCAAGTTAATATATTATAGATGTATGATTATATACATATATTTCTGTTTGATGTAGCTCAAGATGCGAGCCAGTGGTATGGATACAACTCGTAATAGGAGAAAACGGTCTCCACGCCTTAAACATAAAAAAATAAATCATTCACTGAAAGGAGAAGAGTTATGTGGATTGCCTACTCCTCCAACATCTAATGTTGTGACACCTGAGCATCTTTCAGAGATTTCCACTTCTATTATCAATGCCAATAGCTCATCTCATGTGGTTATTCCACAAGAGTTGGGAGTGGATGAGAAGGTTTTAGAATTTGTTGATGTCAGCAAATCAAAGTTGTCAATACAACAAGTCGTAGGATTGCCTGATTCTTTACCTAGAGTAGACCAGAGGGAACATGAATTGCCTGTGATGGAACCCAAAAGTGACTGCAGCAGCTGTGAAACATTTTCTGAATCTGTAGTTATTACTGAGAGATCTCAAATTGTTGATTCAGACCAAGTCAATATGGGCTTAAGAATTTCAGAGGTAAGATTTTGCCATTTTTTTGTTTTTGTCTTTAATTAACAAATTAAGTAGATATGTTGTGAATAGAATAGAATATTTATTGTATATCAGGCCATGACCCCTAATACAAGTGGTGGCAATGTAAAAAAAAACAACTCAAGACACAACTCTTATATAAGAAACATCAAACAGTAAATGTAAATAAATAGGAATCAACATTAAAACTAAGTCATTCTGACATTTTCATCCAATGTAAATTGTCTTAACTTAAGAAGTAACAAAAAAAAGAAAGGTAATCTCTTTTTGTATACATAAAAAAATAGAAAGATAATCTCTTTTTGTAAACATAAAGAACAAAAAATTTAACTTGTAACAAACAACAAAAGGAATATATTTCATTATATAAATATTGTGAATCGGACATTCAACAATAACATGCTCCCTGGTTTCCAGTTTGTTAGTATTACAGAGGCTACAAATACAATCAGGGAAAATGGTAAATACCTTGCCATTTACAAATATTCTGTTTTGATTAAAATGGAGCTGTATTAGTAATCTTCTCACGTACAGTCCAATTGTTGAATTCTGTTTTGATTAAAATGGAGCTGTATTAGTAATCTTTTCACGTACAGTCCAATTGTTGAATCAAGATAATTTTCGATAAAAATATCATTTTTAACATATTTATATGAAGAGAAGAATGACCATTCTCCATTGAGGAAAGATTGCTCTGGATATATATTAAATATTAACCACTTTGTAAGTTGATTTAATTTTAGAGGAAAAATTGTCTTGAGACAGGTGAGATATGAACCCACAACCTCCTGATAACATGTCAGGTGCTCTAAACCACTGAGCTACTGACCGCCGATCAAGATCTCTAATTGATGATATGAACATTCTCAACCTATAGTACATATTCCATTATGTCACATATAGGTGCCGCTCAGGCAATCCTAGCCACAATTCAGCAAATAAATGCCTTACAGATGGAAAGCATATCCCACAAGTATACAATTGATTAAATATTGAATAAACTCTACTTTCTTGGTATATACTAAATATTCACCACTTTGTAAATCTATTTAATTATAGAGGATTCCGTGGGTTCATATCCCACCCGGCTCAAGACAATTTTTCCTCTAAAATTAAATCGACTTACAAAGTGGTTAATATTTAGTATATACCAAGAAAGTCGTTTATTCAATATTTAATCAATTGTATACTTGTAGGATATACTTTCCATCTGTACGGCATTTATTTGCTGAATTGTGGCTAGGATTGCCTGAGTGGTGCCTTTATGTGACATAATGGAATATATACTATAGATTGAGAATGTTCATATCATCAATTAGAGGAGATCTTGATTGGCAGCCAGTAGCTCAGTGGTTTAGAGCACCTGACATGTTATCAGGAGATCGTGGGTTCATATCCCACCTTGCTCAAGACAATTTTTTCTCTAAAATTAAATCGACTTACAAAGTGGTTAATATTTAGTATATACCAAGAAAGTCATTTATTCAATATTTAATTGTTCTGGATACCTTGATCATGAAATACATTAAAGATAAAAGACAAATATTGCCTAGCCTATCTGGGTCCTCTGAAATCCAAATAAAATTAAAACCACTGTTCTCCAGTAATTCTCTAACTGCAACTGCCCAATGAAATCTAGAGTCTTTGGAGCACAAAGATCTTGAATAAAGCTGCAAGTAGCATAACTTAGGAAATCTGTTATCGTTCAACTCCAACAGTTTTATCCAGTATTTTGAGATTGCTTTAATGAAAACCAAAGATATTCTAGAATAGCCCAACTCTAATCTCAGCATATAACCAAGAACACTATGTGAGACTGTCAACAGTTTCGTACAAATATGCAGAAGAATTTCTCAAGTTCATCAAGATAATGAATTGAGCACACACACACCGCTGAGCCATAAGACAAAACTGAAAGTACCACTTAAGCTCCAGTATACACTGACCATGATGCAGTCAAAGCAGCTTTAGAAAGAAAATAATTTTTAGCCATGAAAATACTGGAAAGGGAAAAAGGTATACCTAAATAAATGTAACTTGGTACAACAGAAAGACGCTGTAAACCAAAATGCCAAACATTATGTTTCGAATGTTTACCACTCTTCCTAAAAACAACAATCTTAGTTTTATCCACATTAACTTTTAACCAGAAATTGGAACAAAATGTTTCCAAAATATTTTTTTTTTTCTGCAAACTAATAGGAGAGTCAGCCAAAATGACTAAGTCATCAGCATATAGTAAAGTATGTGTAGACACATCTGAACTTAACTGAATAGCAGGTAAACCAGAGTTATTTAGTTGGTTAATAAGGCCATTAAGAAACAAAGAAAACAGAACAGGACTGATAACCTCACCCTACAAAACACCAATTCAATATTGAAATTATCAGATAACCTGTCACCCACTTTAGCCATAGCTTATCATACATATCCTTAATCAGTTTCACAAAATTAAAACTCACACCAGATTTTTCTAAAATGGACCGTAATAACTCATGATTAATACTGTCAAATGATGTGAAAGCACTCTTGAAGTCAATAAATAATGCAAAAAATTTTACCCCTTATGCAATTTCTCCTGAGTTAAGGCTGAAAGAACAAAAGCCTGATCAATGCAGCTGTAACCCGGTCGAAAACCTGCCTGTTCTTCCAATAAAATATTATTTTCAAGCCAACAATACAGTCTACTGTTTAAAATCGATGTAAACAACTTTCCAAGTACAGAAATAAGGGAGATAGGCCTATAATTAGCAGGTAACAGAGGGTTGCCCTTCTTATAAAGAGGAAAAATGAAAATTTCAATCCAGCTAGCAGGATAGACAGCAGTTCTAAATATCTTATTAAACACATCCAGAATTATAATTTGAGAAATCACAGATAAACATTTCAAAAATCGGATCTAATTAAATCAACACCAGGTGACTTTCCAGATTTCAGTTTATTAATTGCCAGTTCTAATTCAATAATTGAAATATCCGCATCCAAAATAGGATCACGAATCTTATCACAAGAAAAAAAAAACATCGAACAAATTGAAATGGCACAGAATTAGGTCTCCAGGTGTATCGGCAAAAATACCACAGTAAAAAACATACCATGACTCAAGTGGAATATTAATATTAAAAAAGCACACTTTTTAACTCTGCAGAACTTAATGCACCCTTTTTAACTCTGCATAAAGATTTATAATCTTTTCTCAAAGCAGTGTATACTTTAAAATTAGAGTCACTAATTTTTCAATAACCTTTTAAGTGATCTCTGCAGATTTCTTTTAAATAGCAAACATTCATTATCAAACCATTAATCAGAAATCAAAGAATTTCTCCCGAGTGATCTAGAGGAACGAATGCCATTCTCGTGAATTATAAACCTGACAGACCTGCTGCCAAAGAAAAACATTTTTGCAGATTCTCCGGAGAAAGGGTAATTTTCAACTAGTGAAGAGGCAACTGTGTTATCCAAAAACTTTGCAAAGGTGGTCCAACTTCTGTTTTCCAAAAAGATCTTTTAATGACTGTTCCAGTAACCCTGTCAACAGGAGCAACATAACCAGAGGAAATGGGGAATCCAAAAGTAACAACAACAGTAAATGGTCTGAACCCAGTTCTGGTAAAATATCGATATCAGTAACAAATGAACAATAAATTGACATTGAAACGGAAATAAAATCCAAAATACCTACCCCATTGTTAGAAAAATATGTAAAGTTTCCTTCACAATCACCAAGTAAAGTTCCATTTAAACAAATGAAATCAGTTTCAAGACAAAACTTATACAAGAGTTTACCACTTAGATTTTTGACCTTATCTTTTGAACTATGAAAAATAATATCTGAATCTAAAACGCTGTTGTAGTCTACTGTAAATAAAGAACAATCCTCACCACCCATATGGACATTAAAGTAACCACATAAGATAACATTTTCATAGGAATAATTACAAATTAAATGCAAAAAGGAACTGAAGTCTTCATCAAATTTGCAGCCAGGAGGGAAATAATACATTAAAATCAACACATTTTTAATATCAGTGTAGTCTGCATTAATAATCCAAAATTTACTTTTGCTAATTAACTGAACATTGCATAATTTCCCAGAATCATACCCAAAAATCAGTCCTCCACTCGGTCTTCCAAGTCCCATGTCGCTAATAGCCTCACTCTGGATACAGTCAAAGTTGTTTAAGGAAGCCAGTAAAACAAAATGAGTTCGATGCCATGTTTCCATGAGGCAAAAAATATCAGTATTATGAATAGAATGCCAAAAATTAGGGCAGATACTTTTATTGAAAATACCAGCAATATTGAAGAGCAAAAATTTGGAATATAAAAATTTAGAGAACAGATTTTGTGAGCACCTCCCAGAAGGAACTGAACCCAGCCCAAACAAAGTATCAGCAACCACATGACCTGGGCAGTGAGATTCTGGGACTCTTACATTTCTAACACTTAAGTCAAAAAAAAAATCATTAAAAAGTTTTGTAACCTTGTCCTCCTCAGAGCTATAAACATAAACCATACCATCTACAATAAGCTTGTTGTAATTGAGACAAACATATCCCACCTCTTTCTCACTCAATGACTTACTAAATGTTGTAAGTTTAAATCTAGCTAATTTTGTGCAAGAACAATAATCATCGTTAATGTAAATACCAGTATCTTTGACCTTAGAGGCACTGCTCTTAATTCTTTCCTTATCTTTATAAATTAACAACTTACATATAATCAATCGAGGACGCGAGTCACCCATTTTTCCTACAATTCTGTGGGCACATTCAATCGGAATATTCGAAATACCAAATTTCTCAGAACATAATTTCAAAACATTTGCTTCAGTAATTTCCCATGATTTCTTCTCCTCTTCTTCAAGACCAGAAATAACAATATTATTTCTACAACCACGATCTTCTAGATCAGCAGCTTTGTTTAGAAGCAGTTGATTCTCTAGTTTCAAGTTTTTGAGTGACACATCAAGTCCAGGTTGAGCAGGAGGGCAAGAATGTTTTTCCATTTCAGTTAATCTGTTCTCAAAATCCACCAAGGCTCTGTCAATATTTTCAACCCACAATTGTATCCTCTCAATATGATCAAGGAGCAATTCTAGTATATTATTCATCATCATTATCCTCAAACAGCCATGGGCTACAGAGGTCCAATCAGACCATTCAATTTAGTTCTCCAAGCATATCTGTCCTGAGCAACATCTGCTGCATCTGGCCACTGCACACTAATTCTAACAAGGTCCTGTTTGACACTATCTGCCTATCACATCCTAGGTCTCCATCTCTTTCTGAGGCCTTTAGGCACACTGTTCATTAAACCTATTGGCTAATCTATAATTACCCATATGAGCAACATGGCCAAACCAATGGAGTCTCACAATATACTGCTCAGAGGAGGTTGCCAACTCCTTTGCCTAACCTCTTCATTACTTACAAAGTTGAACCACCTAATACCTGAGATACTGCGTGGGCATCTAGAATCAAAAGTATCTAGTTTCCGGTTAACTTGTTTACAAAACGTCCAAGTTTCAGTACCAAGATTAACCCTAGAGAGAACTAAACTGTTATACAGTATACTTTTAGTCTTTAGTTGTATACACCTATTTCTCCACACTCTCCATAGATTCCTAAAAGTCCCAGCATCAATCTCTATTTGTCTGTTAATCTCGTGCCGCACATCACCAATATCTGTTACATAGCTCCCAAGATAATTAAACTGAGACACCTGCTGCAGAGTGCTGCCATTCAGACTAACTGGACCACAGCCTGCCTGACCAATTTTCATTACTTTAGTTTTCTCTCTGTTTATAACCGAACCTACTCTACTACCAGTCCCATCAACAGCTCAAATGAAAAGGTTCATCAACATCATTGCCAAAAGGGCCAAATCATCAGCATAATCTAAATCAGAAATTTTCATATCTCCAGACCATTTAAGGCCAAAATCTTTCCCTTGCAGTGAATTTCGCATAACATAATTAATAACCAAGCTAAAGAGAAAAGGAGAGAAAATGCACCCTTGTCAAACACCAGAAGCAATGCTAAACCAATTACTATAAGCCTTAGCAACTCTCACACACGACTCAGTGTTATTATAGAGAGCTTTCATTATGTTAACTAACTTGCCATACGATCTCACAATCAACCACAAATTATGACGATCAACAGAGTTGACAGCCTTTTTGAAATCAACAAAGCTAGCAGCCAAAGGTTTCTGAAACTCTAAAGATTTCTCAAGAATCTGCCTGAGTGAAAATATCTGATCTACACATCCCCTACCACTTCTGAATCCACATTGCTCATCATGCAACTGAATTAAATCACATTCTTAATTCTGTTAAGCACTATCATGGAAAGAACTTTAACTGGTACAGAGAGTAGACTGATACACCTATAGTTATCACAAGAACTGGGATCACTTTTTTTAAAAATAGGGATAATAATAGCTGTGCTAAAATCTTTAGGAACCATGCATTTATCATAAAAGATATTCAGAATTTCAGTCATCCAAGTGGTAACCGAAACATTCCCAGCTCTAAGCATTTCAGTAGTAATTTCATCTACCCCTGGGGATTTATGAAGTTTAAGTTAAGAAATTGCCAAAATAACTTCAGACTGTGTTATAGCACCAACATTAAAGCCACCAATGCATCAATCATCATTACAGACAGTGGAAGTAGAACTAACCACATTGTTTAGAACATCACTGAAATGCTCAGCCCACCTAGCCATGACAGAATCCTCCCCTTCTATGACCTTACCTTGTTTATCCTTCAATCCTTGTTATGCCTGTCCGTTTTCTACCACATAAAACATTAACTTCCTGGTACAGCTCTCTGCTGTTGTGTTGTCTAACTGCTTCCTCGGCTTTGTCAGCCAAGTCATCAAGCCAAGGATTCTTATCAGCAGATAACTGATCCTTTACATGTTTATTAAGCTCTCTGTAATGCTTTCTATTAGAACTAGTAGGGTATAGATTAAGGACATTCCTACAGTTCTTTTTTTCTGAAATATCCTCAAGTGCCTTATCACTCAAATAATTCTGCCACCTCCACTCCTTTTTTTTCCAAAAGAGTACTGTTAGTTTCCAAAAAAGCTTGTTTCACTCTTTAACGCCCAGAACAGCCCAAAACGGTCAAGATTTTGAAATGGACTAGTCTGAATAGTGCTATTTTTTTGTCTTTACTACCCCTACCTTTTTCTCAGATTTCTTGGGCATTAAAGGGTTAAAATGGCCCCATTCTTCTTGAACTTCAGTAGCAAGCAAACCATGACTTGTCATAATGACTAATTAACTTATCATGGTAAGCTTTAGCTATAACTGGGTCTTTCAGAGCTTCAGTATTAAAGATAAGTTAACTTCAAAATTTTTAACCCTAGCACAACACTTTTTAAGTTTAAGTTGCCAGACACTTTTAACAAGGTAATGGTCAGATCCAATTTCTTCTCCCCCACCGTGGCCAAGTGGTTAACACGCTTGGCTACTGATCTAAGGGACCTGGGTTCGAACCCCAAGTAAGGCATGGATGTATGCGTCGTTTTTCTGCTGAGGTCCTGCCATCCTCTCAGACCTTCTACTTTGGCATATAAACTGATAGGCTCCTGTCAGACCTCTGTGGCAAGCAGCTGTTTGAGGGGGTATTTATTTTACATTCCCTGGTATTCCTAACAGAACTAGCCCATTTGCTGTTAATATATAATGAATCGTATTCTTATGTAGCCCATCAGGTGAAACCCATGTGTACTTACGTATGTTGTGGTGTTTGTAATAAGTGTTAGTTATTCTGAAACCATTGAGTTTACTTACCTGTAGGAGATGTTGCCCATTGCCATTGCAGCATGACCCCTCCCCAAAGGTCAGAGTCAGAATCAATCATCATCACATCCCCAAGGTCAGAATCCGACCTTTATATGTCCATCTGGTCTCTTGCAATCCGAGAATATCTAAATTATAATGTGGAATTCTTGTGTGAGGACATCAAGAGAAAAATCTCTGTGCAGAGTCCTCACATTCCAATTACCTATGGAGAGAGAATGGTTAGTGGGATGTTTAAAGAAACTATGTTATTGAGAGAGGAAATGCAGACAATATCAAACAGCCTCCTAATCACAGGCATGGGGCAAAGATCCATTCCCCCACCACTGAAGCTAACAACAAACAAGCACTGGAAGACTTCCTCCAATGTAGAATTTGACAATGCCAGTAAAAGGAAAGAGTTCAGGTGCCTGCGATTACCTCTGCTCAGGATTGTCCAACAGCTGATAAACATATTGTCAGAATCTATTCACTTGGGGCTGTCAACCCACAAACAAAAAACAGTGAAAGATTTTCCATCCACAGAAGCCCACCAGTGCAACAAATTCAGGATCCATAATCAAGCTCAGAGCCATATTTCAGTCCTGTGCAGTAGGTTTATATGGTCAGCAGCAGGACCCTGTGTGGTTGACCACTCCTCAGCAGAGTAGAAAAAAAAAGTAGCCATAGTTGTCCAGATCAGTAGGCCACACTAATCTGGCAGCCCTCCACTTTCATTCACTTCCACAAGAGAGTATCTCTTTCGAAAGGTACTAATGGCCTGCACCGTAAGAAGGTGGGGTCGGACATTAGATGCTAGGCGTGGCAGTTCTATGCATCATCACAAGGGATTGGTGCATAGTGTTCCTTCCAATGACTACCTAGCTACTATTTACAGACCAAATTACTGACAAGTAATCTTACTGGTTATGTTTTGGATTTCTGCTAGGGGGACCTCCTTATAAAGTTGCTAGCAACACGATGTGATGATGACACTGCCTGAAGAAGCTTAAGTGAAATGCACATTGCAGTGGTCATGTTTTTATTATTGTGTTCTTGAAGTTAGTGATATTGTTATTTTAAACAGAGATGTAAACAAGTTTTTAAAGAAAGGGGGGCAGTTTTATAAATTTTGATTTTCTTATGTTTGGGAGTGTCAAAAGGAACAAGTAGTAATAATCAGATGGTTGTCTGTTAGAAGAGGAGATTTAGAGTGAATGCTGATGAAGAATAACATGTCCTTAATATAATATGGACTGATAGTCTCAGGTTGAAGTACCAACATCGACCATCAAGTGTGTCTGACAAACAATCTTCAAGTGTGTCAGCCAATAATAATTCCCAAGTCATTAAACATTGACTTGGAAGATAGAAAAGATAAAACATCTGCCCAAGGATTCTGATAGTCTCTTGGAAGGTAAAATATCTCTCTTCTCATTTTCTAATGTAAAGTGTAAACAACCAAATGGTAATAAGCTGTCACCTCACTCATGTTAATGAGTAAATAGATCAAGAATTATTATATAGGTTAAGGCCTAGTGGCATTAGGCATTTACAATGATTATGTGATATATCTTTAATGTGAAACCTTTCTAAATATAAAACTAAAAGGACACATAAGATGATAATTAAATAGGTTAGATATAAAACAAAATATTACTTTGCCTTTGCTAAAATTGTATAAACAGGGAAAACCAGTTGGACTTTGACATTCCTAAAATAACAGTCACCTCATAATGAAATATTACCTGAACCAAACAGAAAAACTACTATATCAGAAGAGGTGCGTTTGTCGTAATGATGATTTCATGACACCGCAAACCTCGTGAAGCTACTTCTTGACTAACAGCAACAACTAAATACAATATATTTAAATAATATGGAAACTGAAATAAATACATTGCTAACAAAATGTAACAAATTAATCAACTTGAGCCATAACAGATAAGTGGGTACCTTCAGGCCCTAAATAGAAGTACTGGCAATTTACTGATGCAAACACCAATAGCAAGCAGCAATGCTCAAATGACAACAAATGCAGATTAACATAATCTAAGAAGACTGTAACCAAATGGCTTTGAAGATGTCTAGAGACTAGACACTTTATTGGTGAACTTTTATACTCTTAACTATATATGTCGGCCTTGGCCGTATCATTAGTGTGCTTGGTTACTGATCAAAGGGACCTGGTTCGAGCCCTGGGTATCGTCACAGCCCTTCTATTATGGCATATAAACTAACAGGCTCCTGTCAGACTTCTGTGGCAATCAGCTGCTTAAGAGGGTATTAATTTTTTTAAACTAAATATTGATAAAGTAAAAATAATGTCAAGCTGGTTGTTCATATTCATGTGTGGATTTCATATGAAACCAGTGATGACTGAGAAGAACTAAGCTAGTGAATTAAAGCAAAGCTACTTGTGCTATTCTGCCAGAATGATTAAATACCCCCTCAAGCAGCTGCTTGCCACAGAGGTCTGACAGGAACTTGTCAGTTTATATGCTATAGTAGAAGGTCTGTGAGGATGGCAGGACCTCAGCAGAAAAACAACACAACATCTGTGCCTTACCACAGGGCTCAAACCCAGATGACACAATATCCTTTTTATGATATCAGGTTGTAAGCAGGACAAAAACAAAATGATTAACAGTAGTTTATTATGGTGATACACTTGTTTATTAATATTACTGCTAAAAACTGTAATAATATTATTAAATATAATATTTAATCCATTTTTATCACTAACTTAATAACGATTTAGTGACATTACCTTTGTCATTAATGTTTGATATTGTTATTTTATTTAGACCTATGCATTGGATCTAAATTACTTGAGGAGGAATAGTAATATTAGTGATGGCTCAGCTACTTCTCCACTGGAAGGCCAGGTAAAATACAGACATAGTAGGCAGAAGTTTATTAATATATTTCTTTTTTTTACATTGTTTTGACTGTGAGAGTCCAAGCAGCACAACATTGGGCCAGAGTAATATCTCCTATGTTGGTAAAGCTTCCATATACTATGTTGGCCCATTGCTCAGATTCTTTATAGCCAATAGTTGAGCTCAGTGAAGGCTTAAAAGTTGGAAATGGTTGGTACAATGTAGATGCAATATTGGTGCCATGTAAGACCAATGTTTCAGAATGATTGGCAAAACATTAGTCCAATGTTGACTGATTGTTAGTATTGTGTTTGGGCTAATGTTGGTATAACAGTGGGTGGGCAATGTTGACTAGTGATTGCCACAATATTTCCTCAGTATTGACTAAATATTGTATTGAATAAATTTTGTCAACCATTAACCAAATGATATGAAGAGCTTCTGCTGTCATCTGTGGCATTCTTTTGAAATGGTTTTCTCTGTATTTAAAAAGTGTTATTTTATTGCATATTTGTTAATACAAAATAAAAGGAATCTTAACACATCCTTTTATGAAGTGTATTCCATCATCTCTACTAAATGAAATGAGCTTGCCTATGAACTGTTATTTATCTCTTTTTTTGCCCTTGTGAATTGGTTCATAAATGCCGGGAGATACCTATAGGTATAAAACATAATCTTTAATGTGGTAATAAAAATTAAATGGAAGCATTTTAAAATTATTTGACATTTAAAACATATAACTAATCATCATCATCATCATCTTCAAGCAGCCATTGGCTACAGAGGTCCAACCAGACCATGCAATTTAGTTCTCCAAGCATATCTGTCCTGAGCAACATCTGCTGCATCTGGCCACTGCACATCAATTCAAGGTCCTGTTTGGCATTGTCTGCCCACCACATCCAAGATCTCCCCCTCTTTCTGAGGCCTTTAGGCACACTGTTCACAACCTTATTCGCTAATCTATAATTATATTGGTCTGTAAATGGTAGCTAGGTAGTCACTGGAAGGAGAGCTATGCACCAATCCCCTGTGATGATGCATAGAACCGGCCAGGCCTAGCACCTAATGTCCGACCCCGCCTTCTCGTGGTGCGGACCGTTAGTAACTTTCAAAAGAGATACTCTCTTGTGGAAGTGAACGGAAGGGGAGGGCTGCCAGATTAGTGTGGCCTACTGATCTGGACAACTATGGCTACTTTTTTTTTTCTACCCTGCTGAGGAGTGGTCAACCACACAGGGTCCTGGTGCTGACCATATAAACCTACTGGACTGATATATGGCTCTGAGCTTGATTATGGATCCTGATTTTGCTGCACTGGTGGGCTTCTGTGGAGGGAAAATCTTCCGCTGTGTTTTCTGTTTGTTTGTGGGTTGACAGCCCCAAGTGAATAGATTCACAGGATATGTTTATCAGCTGGTGGATAATCCTGAGCAGAAGTCATCGCAGGCACCTGAACTCTTTGCTTCTATTGGCATCGTCAAATTCTACATTGGAGGAAGTCTTCCAGTGTAGATGGCTTCAGCCTTTAGTAGTGGGGGAACGGGTCTTTGCCCCATGTCTGCGATTAGGGGGCTGTTTGATATTGTCGGCAATCCCTCTCTCAATAAACATAATTTCTTTAACCATCCCACTAACCATTTTCTCTCCATAGGTAGTTGGAATGTGAGGACTCTGCACAGAGCATTTTCTCTTGATGTCCTCACACAAGAATTCCACCGTTATAATTTAGATATTCTCGGCTTGCAAGAGACCAGATGGACAGATAAAGGTCAGATTCTTAAAAATAATCTTAAATTTCTCTTTTCAGGGAGGGACGACAATAAGCATCACCAAGGCGTGGGTCTGCTTCTCAGCAGGCACGCTAGCGATGCTCTTCTAGGATATGAGTGCATTAATGAAAGGTTTCTTACAGCAAAATTTCAGACAAGCGTTAAAGACTTGAATGTTATCTGCTGTTATGCCCCCACTGAGGATGCCGATGAGGATCAGAAGGATAGGTTTTATGAACAACTTCAGGATATTTTGAATTCTGTCAAGAAAGGAGATATTACCCTCGTTCTTGGTGACTTCAATGCCAAAGTTGGTACTGACTCTGCCCTTTGGGGAGGAGTAATAGGCCCTTTTGGTATTGGTAGCTGCAATGGGCAACGTCTCCTACAGGTAAGTAAACTCAATGGATTCAGAATAACTAACACATATTACAAACACCGCGACATACATAAGTACACATGGGTTTCACCAGATGGGCTGCATAAGAATATGATTGATTACATCTTAATTAACAGCAAATGGGCTAGTTCTGTTAGGAATACCAGGGCATATAGGGGAGCTGAAATTGGATCTGACCATTACCTTGTTAAAAGTGTGTTGCAACTTAAACTTAAAAAGTGTTGTGCTAGGGTTAAAAAATTTACTTTTAATACTGAAGCTCTGAAAGATCCAGTTATAGCCAAAGCTTACCATGATAGGTTACTTAGTCATTATGACAGTCATGGTTTGCTTACTACTGAAATTGAGGAAGAATGGGATCATTTTAAACAGGCTTTTTTGGACACTAACAGTACTCTTTTAGGAAAAAAGGAGCAGAAGAGCCAAAATTATCTGAGTGATAAGGCACTTGAGCTTATTTCGGAAAGAAAGAACTGGAGGAATGCCCTTAATCAATACCCTACTAGTCCTAATAGAAAGCATTACAGAGACCTTAATAAACTTGTAAAGGATCAGTTAGCTGCTGATAAGAATCTTTGGCTTGATGGTTTGGCTGACAAAGCCGAGGAAGCAGTTAGACAGCACAACAGCAGAGAGCTGTACCAGATAGTTAATGTTTTGTGTGGTAGAAAACGGACAGGCATACAAGGATTGAAGGATAAACAAGGTAAGGTTATAGAAGGGGAGGATTCTGTCATGGCTAGGTGGGCTGAGCATTTCAGTGATGTTCTAAACAATGTAGTTAGTTCTACTCCCATTGTTTGCAATGATGATAGATGCATTGGTGGCTTTAATGTTGGACCTATAACACAATCTGAAGTTATTTTGGCTGTTTCTAAACTTAAACTTCATAAATCCCCAGGGGTAGATGAAATTACTACGGAAATGCTTAGAGCTGGAAATGTTTCAGTTACCACTTGGATGACTGAAATTCTGAATATCTTTTATGATAAAGGCATGGTTCCTAAGGATTTTACCAGAGCTATTGTTATCCCTATTTTCAAAAAAGGTGATCGCAGTTCTTGTGGTAACTATAGGGGTATCAGCCTACTCTCTGTTCCAGGTAAAGTTCTTTCCATGATTGTGCTTAATAGAATTAAGAATCTGGTTGACAGTCAATTGCGTGATGAGCAATGTGGATTCAGAAGTGGTAGGGGATGTGTGGATCAGATATTTTCACTTAGGCAGATTCTTGAGAAATGTTTAGAGTTTCAGAAACCTTTGGTTGCTAGCTTTGTTGATTTCAAAAAGGCTTTCGACTCTGTTGATCGTCATAATTTGTGGTTGATTGTGAGATCATATGGTATACCAGACAAGTTAGTTAACATAATGAAAGCTCTCTGTTATAACACTGAGTCGTGTGTGAGAGTTGGTAAGGCTTGTAGCAATTGGTTTAGCATTACTTCTGGTGTTCGACAAGGGTGCATTTTGTCTCCTTTTCTCTTTAGCTTGGTTATTGATTATGTTATGCGAAATTCACTTCAAGGGAAAGATTTTGGCCTTAAATGGGCTGGAGATACGAAAATTTCTGATTTAGATTATGCTGATGATTTAGCCCTTTTGGCAAATGATGTTGATGAGATGAACTCTTTCATTCGAGCTGTTGATGAGACTGGTAGTAGAGTAGGTTTGGTTATAAACAGAGAGAAAACTAAAGTGATGAAAATTGGTCAGGCAGGCTGTGATTCAGTTAATCTGAATGGTTGCAGTCTTGAGCAGGTGTCACAGTTTAATTATCTTGGGAGCTATGTAACAGATAATGGTGATGTGCGGCATGAGATTAACAGACGAATAAGGATTGCTGCCGGGACTTTTAAGAACCTATGGAGAGTGTGGAGAAATAGGCGTATACACCTAAAGACTAAAATTAGACTGTATAATAGTTTGGTTCTTTCTAGGGTTAGTTATGGTAGTGAAACTTGGACACTTTGTAAACAAGATAACAGGAAACTTGATGCTTTTGATTCCAGATGCTTACGCAGTATCTTGGGCATTAGGTGGTTCAACTTTGTAACTAATGATGAGATTAGGCAAAGGAGTTTGCAACCTCCTTTAAGCAGCATATTGTGCAGAGAGAGACTCCGTTGGTTTGGCCATGTTGCCCGTATGAATAATTATAGATTGGCGAATAGGGTTATGAACAGTGTGCCTAAAGGCCTCAGAAAGAAGGGGAGACCTAGGATGCGGTGGGCAGACAATGTCAAACAAGACCTTGTTAGAATTGGTGTGCAGTGGCCAGATGCAGTAAATGTAGCTCAGGATAGACTTGCTTGGAGAACTAAATTGCACGGTCTGGTTGGACCTCCGTAGCCCATGGCTGCTTGAGGATGATGATGATGATGATGATGATGATGATTATCCATGTGGGCAACATGGCCAAACCAATGGAGTCTCTCTGTGCACAATATACTGCTTAGAGGAGGTTGCTGACTCCTTTGCCTAACCTCTTCATTACTCACAAAGTTGAACCACATAATACCTTAGATACTGCGTAAGCATCTAGAATCACAATTATTTAGTTTCTGTTATCTTGTTTACAAAGCATCCAAGTTTCACTACCTTGACTAACCCTAGAGAGAACCAAACTGTTATATAGTCTACTTTTAGTCTTTAGTTATATACGCCTATTTCTCCACACACTCCATAGATTCCTAAAAGTCCCAGCATCAATCCCTATTTGTCTGTTAATCTCATGCAGCACATCACCAGTATCTGTTACGTAGCTCCCAAGATAATTAAATGGAGACACCAGCTGAAGAGTGCAGCCATTCAGATTAACTGAACTACAACCTGCCTGACAAATTTTCATTACTTTAGTTTTCTTTCTGTTTGTAACTGAACCTATTCTACTACCAGTCTCACCAACAGCTCAAATGAGAGTTCATCTCATCATTTGACAAAAGGGCTAAATCTTCAGCATAATGTAAATCAGAAATTTTCACTTCTCCAGACCATTTAAGGCCAAAATCTTTCTTTTGCAATAAATTTCACATAACATAATCAGTAAACAAACTAAAGAGAAAAGGAGACAAAATGCACCCTTGTCAAACACCAGAAGCAATACTAAACCAATTGCTGCGAGCCTTACCAGCTCTCACACATGACTCAGTGTTGTTATAGAGAGCTTTCATTGTTAACTAACTTATCTGGTATGCCATACGATCTCACAATAAACCACAAATTATGACAATAAGCAGAGTCGAAAGCCTTTTTGAAATCAACAAAGCTAGCAACCAAAGGTTTCTGAAACTCTAAACATTTCTCAAGAATTAGCCTAAGTGAAAATATCTGATCCACACATCCCCTACCACTTCTGAATCCACTTTGCTCATCATGCAATTGACTGTCAACCAGATTCTTAATTCTATTAAGCACAATCATACAAAGAACTTTACCTGGAACAGAGAGTAGGCTGATATGCCTCTAGTTATCACAAGAACTGTGATCACCTTTTGTGAAAATAGGAATAATAATAGCTCTGGTAGAATTCTTAGGAACAATGATTTTATCATGAAAGATATTCAAAATTTCAGTCTTCCAAGTGGTAACCAAAACATCCCAGCTCTAAGCATTTCTGCAGTAATTTAATCTACTCCCAGGGATATATGTTGTTTAAGTTTAGAAATAGCCAAAATGACTTCAGACTGTGTTATAGGGCCAACATTAAAGCCAGTAATGCATCTATCATCATTACAAACAATGGGAATAGAATTAACCACATTGTTTAGAACATCACTGAAATGCTCAGCTACCTAGCCATGATAGAATCCTCACCTTCTTTATCCTTCAATCCCCATATACCTGTCTGTTTTCTACCACACAAAACATTAACTATCTGGTACAGCTCTGTGCTGTTGTGCTGTCTAGCTGCTTCCTCGGCTTTGTCAGCCAAGCCATCAAGCCAAAGATTCTTAGCAGCAGCTAACTGATCTTTTACACATTTATTAAGTTCTCTGTAATGCTTTCTATTAGGACTAGTAGGGTGTTGATTAAGGACATTCCTGCAGTTCTTTCTTTCCGAAATAAGCTGAAGTGCCTTATCACTCAGATAATTCTGCCTGTTCTGCTCCTTTTTTCCTAAAAGAGTACTGTTAGTGTCCAAGAAAGCCTGTTTAAAATGATCCCATTCTTCCTCAACTGCAGTAGCAAGCATACCATGACTGTCATAATGACTAAGTAACCTATCATGGCAAGCTTTAGCTATAACTAGGTCTTTCAAACTTAAAGGTAAATTTTTTAACCCTAATACAACACTTTTTAAGTTTAAGTTGCAAGACACTTTTAACAATGTGTAATGGTCAGATCCATTTCAGCTCCCTTATGTGACCTGGTATTCCTAACAGAACTAGCCCATTTGCTGTTAATATATAATCAATCATATTCTTATGCAGCCCATCTGGTAAAACCCATGTGTTCTTATGTATATCGCAGTGTTTGTAATAAGTGTTAGTTATTCTCAAACCATTAAGTTTACTAACTTGTAGGATACATTGCCCATTGCAGCTACAAATATCAAAGTGGCCTATTACCCTCCCCAATGATCAGAGTCAGTACCAACTTTGGCTTTGAAGTCACCTTGAACTAATACAATATCTCCTTTCTTGACAGAATTCTAAATATCCTGAAGTTATGCATGAAACCTATCATTCTCATCCTCATTGACATCCTCATTGGGGGCATAACAGCAGGTAACATTCAAGTCTTTAATGCTTGTCTGAAATTTAGGTGTAAGAAATGTATTATTAATGCACTCATATCCTAGAAGAACATCACTGGCATGTCTGCTGAGAAGCAAACCTTTGCCTTGGAGATGCTTTTTATCTTCTGTTCCCGAAAAGAGAAATTTAAAATTATTTTTAAAAATCTGGCCTTTTTCTGTCCGTCTGATCTCTTGCAAACTGAGAATATCCAGGTTATAATGGAGAAATTCTTGTGTGAAGACATTAAGAGAATAATCTCTATGCAAAGTCCTAACATTCCAATTACATATGGGGAGAAAACGGTTAGTGGGATGTTTAAATAATCTATGTTTATTGAGAGAGGGAATGCTGACAATATCAAACAGCCCCCTAAACTCAGGCATGGGGCAAAGGCCCATTCTCAACTACTAAAGGCTGAAGCCATCTACATATACTGGAAGACTTCCTCCAATATAGAATTTGACAATGCCTGCAGAAGCAAGAGTTCAGATGCTTGTGATGACCTCTGCTCAGGATTATCCACCAGCTGATAAAACATAGCCTCAGAATCTATTCACTTGGGGCTGTAAATCCACAAACAAGCAGAAAATGTAGCGGTATATTTTTCATCCACAAAAACCCACCAGTGGAGCAAATTTAAGATCCATAATCAAGCTCAGAACCTTAATCCAGTGTGGTTAGTGTATATGGTCAGCACCAGGATCCTATGTGGTTGACCACTGCTCATCGGGGTAGAAAAACAAAGTAGCAATAGTTGTCCAGATTAGTAGGCCTTTCCCTTCCGCAAGAGAGTATCTCTTTTGAAAGGTATTAATGGCCTGCAGCACGAGAATGCAGGGTTGGACATTAGGTGTTAAGCCTGGCCAGTTCTACGATTAATATTTACTTGCAAGTAAGTGAATCTATTTGTCTTAAGTTTCAACGTATATTATTCTACCTATTCTAAGACAGGCATGAATGCAATTAATACTGATTTTAATAAGACTTTGTCACTGTGATATAGTGAAAAAATATATCAGACTATGCAATTAAGGCTTAATTTTGGAAAACATGACAAAAAAAAAAATAAAACAGTTAAATTATATAGTAATTGAATTAATTTTTTCTCTTTACAGGGAGGGAGGATAGAAAGCATCACCAAGGTGTGGGTCTTCTGCTCAGCAGACATGCTAGTGATGCTCTTCTAGGATATGAGTTTATTAATGAAAGGTTTCTTACAGCAAAATTTCAGACGAGCATTAAAGACTTGAATGTTATCTGCTGTTATTCCCCCACTGAGGATGCTGATGAGGATGAGAAGGATAGGTTTTATGGACAATTTCAGGATATTTTGAATTCTATCAGGAAAGGAGATATTACCCTTGTTCTAGGTGGCTTCAATGCCAAAGTTGGTACTGACTCTGACCTTTGGGGAGGGGTGATAGGCCCTTTTGGTATTAGTAGCTGCAATGGGCAACGTCTCCTACAGGTAAGTAAACTCAATGGATTCAGAATAACTAACACTTATTACAAACACCGCGACATACATAAGTACACATGGGTTTCACCTGATGGGCTGCATAAGAATATGATTGATTACATATTAATTAACAGCAAATGGGCTAGTTCTGTTAGGAATACCAGGTCATATAGGGGAGCTGAAATTGGATCTGACCATTACCTTGTTAAAAGTTTCTTGCAACTTAAACTTAAAAAGTGTTGTGCTAAAGTTAAAAAATTTACTTTTAATACTGAAGCTCTGAAAGACCCAGTTATAGCTAAAGCTTACCATGATAGGTTACTTAGTCATTATGACAGTCATGGTTTGCTTAATACTGAAGTTGAGGAAGAATGGGGCCATTTTAAACAGGCTTTTTTAGAAACTAACAGTACTCTTTTAGGAAAAAAGGAGCATAAGAGGCAGAATTATCTGAGTGATAAGGCATTTGAGCTTATTTCGGAAAGAAAGAACTGCAGGAATGCCCTTAATCAATACCCTACTAGTCCTAATAGAAAGCATTACAGAGACCTTAATAAATGTGTAAAAGATCAGTTAGCTGCTGATAAGAATCTTTGGCTTGATGGCTTGGCTGACAAAGCCGAGGAAGCAGTTAGACAGCACAACAGCAGAGAGCTGTACCAGGTAGTTAATGTTTTATGTGGTAGAAAACGGACAGGCATACAAGGATTGAAGGATAAACAAGGTAAAGTTATAGAAGGGGAGGATTCTGTCATGGCTAGGTGGGCTGAGCATTTCAGTGATGTTCTAAACAATGTGGTTAGTTCTACTCCCATTGTTTGTAATGATGATAGATGCATTGGCAGTTTAATGTTGGCCCTATAACACAATCTGAAGTTATTTTGGCTATCTCTAAACTTAAACTTCATAAATCCCCAGGGGTAGATGAAATTACTACAGAAATGCTCAGAGCTGGGAATGTTTCGGTTACCACTTGGATGACTGAAATTTTGAATAACTTTTATGATAAAGGCATGGTTCCTAAAGATTTTACCAGAGCTATTATTATCCCTATTTTCAAAATAGGTGATCACAGTTCTTATGATAACTATAGGGGTATCAGCCTACTCTCTGTTCCAGGTAAAGTTCTTTGCATGATTGTGCTTAATAGAATTAAGAATCTGGTTGACAGGCAATTGTGTGATGAGCAATGTGGATTCAGAACTGGTAGAGGATGTGTAAATCAGGTATTTTCACTGAGGCAGATTCTTGAGAAATGTTTAGAGTTTCAGAAACCTTTGGTTGCTAGCTTTGTTGATTTCAGAAAGGCTTTCGACTCTGTTGATCGTCATAATTTGTGGTTGATTATGAGATCATATGGTATACCAGACAAGTTAGTTAACATAATGAAAGCTCTCTACAATAACACTGAGTTGTGTGTGTGAATTGGTAAAGCTTGTAGCAATTGGTTTAGCATTACTTTTGGTGTTTGACAAGCGTGCATTTTGTCCCCTTTTCTCTTTAAGCTTGGTTATTGATCTAGAATCTAGAATCAAATTATGATAATTATGATAGATTATGTTATCAAAATATGTCTATTAAAATATGATAGATTATGTTATGCAAAATTCACTTCAAGGGAAAGTTTTGCCCTTAAATTGACTGGAGATACTAAAATTTCTGATTTAGATTATGCTGATGATTTAGCCCTTTTGGCAAATGATGTTGATGAGATGAACTCTTTCATTCGAGCTGTTGATGAAACTGGTAGTAGAGTAGGTTTGGTTATAATAATAAAAATAAAAATAAATACCCCCTCAAGCAGCTGCTTGCCACAGAGATCTGACAGGAGCCTGTCAGTTTATATGCCATAGTAGAAGGTCTGAGAGGATGGCAGGACCTCAGCAGAAAAACGACACATACATCCATGCCTTACCCGGGACTTGAACCCAGGTCCACAGAGAGAAAACTAGAGTGATGAAAATTGGTCAGGCAGGCTGTGATTCGGTTAATCTGAATAGTTACCGTCTTGAGCAGCAGTCACAGTTTAATTATCTTGGGAGCTATGTAACAGATAATGGCGATGTGCGGCATGAGATTAACAGACGAATAGGGATTGCTGCCAGGACTTTTAAGAATCTATGGAGATTGTGGAGAAATAGGCGTATACACCTAAAGACTAATATTAGACTGTAATAGTTGGGTTCTTTCTAGGGTTAGTTATGGTAGTGAAACTTGGACGCTGTGTAAATGAGATAACAGGAAACTTGATGCTTTTGATTCTAGATCCTTACATAGTATCTTGGGTATTAGGTGGTTCAACTTTGTAACTAGTGATGAGGTTAGGCGAAGGAGTTTGCAACCTCCTTTAAGCAGCATATTTTGCAGAGAGAGAGTCCGATGGTTTGGCCATGTTGCCCATATGAATAATTATAGATTGACGAATAGGGTTATGAACAGTGTGCCTAAAGGCCTCAGAAAGAGGGGGAGACCTAGGATGTGGTGGGCAGACAATGTCAAACAGGACCTTGTTAGAATTGGTGTGCAGTGGCCAGATGCAGTAGATGTAGCTCAGGACAGACTTGCTTGGAGAACTAAATTGCACTGTCTGGTTGGACCTCCGTAGCCCATGGCTGCTTGAGGATGATGATATTTTAAAATACAGCCAGTGTTAGGGCTGGGTTTTATCTCTGAGCAGCACTTTTTTTGCACATGATGTGCTAAATGGCCAGGTCACAAGGACCCCAAGGGCTCTGAGAAGGTTGGGGGGGGAGGACTCACTGGAGAACTGTTTAGAGACAGATGGTAGCCTCCTACCAAGGTCATCTAGTCTGTTCTTTAATATGCACAGGATATGGCTCTGTCACATGCAGAGTCATGGCTTAACATGCTATTCAACAGACAACAGCCCTTCCAAGCCCTTCAATGTCCCCTACTGACCGAGGGCAGGGTGGCGAGTTTTGCAAAGATAAATCTCAATGATGCCCAGAGGCAGGACTCATACCTGGAAACTGCAGATTAAGAACCTGGTGCGTTATCAATTGAGGCACCCCCATGGCCAATGTCATTCAATGTTGACTTGGACGTTCCATATTCATGGGATTTTGTGAGCTGGTTATGAAATGGAGGAACTCTTTCACAGTTTTTTTTTTTTTCTAAATATGATGTATTTTTACCTTGAGTTTTTGGATTTTTGGGGATCTAAGCAAAGTAACCAAAAAGTTGGTGCACCAAGGCAAAAAATCGTCAATATCCTCAGAGTGGCACAGTCAAGATATTGAAGGTGGGTGGGTGTAAACTATTTTAAAACCATTTATTATGAACTCAATAACTAATATTTGTTTAAAATTAAAAAATTATGGGAGTGCTGGTGTGGGCTAGGGGGTTAAAATACCCTCAGTGTAACTGTGGAGAAGTTGCGGTGGTATGGGGGAGTTTAACACCATTGTCGAAATTGCCCTTCCAACTAGGAGGACTGATTTCAATGCCAAGGCATTTTGCTTCTATATACAAGTCTTTATTTATTTCCAGGAAATGATGAAAATCAATTTTTTTTATTGGAAAATGATGGAACAATGAAAAGGATATCATATAATCTAATTCGATGTTAAATATGTGCAACAAAAAGTTGCAAGCCAGCCATTGTCATAGTAACTCTTGAAATATCGATAACATTTAAATATATGGGAATAAAATAAATTAATCAATAGAAGTAAAAATGAACAAATTATAAGCCAGCCATTCTCACAATCAGTGATGTAGCATAACTCTGAAAAATATACAGCAATAAATCGATAGAAGTAAAAATGAAAGAACAAGTTTGTAAGGCAGCTATTTTCATACCTAGTGATGTACCATAACTCCGAAAGATTGATACATATAAATCTACAGAAATAAAATGATAATGGGTCTATAGAAATGAAGCAAAGTTTTAATTATTAAAGAACAAATAAAATACTAATTGAATTGAAAAGGTATCCAATATTGATGACACCATATACAGTACATTGTGCACACATGCAGATACTTGTTACTAATTACTCCCATCTGCATCTTTGTGGCTGTGACTTATTTACTAGGAGTTTTACACAAGAAAATTAGGTTTAATAATAGTTTCAATTTCAGTAGGCAGGAAAAATGCATAGAATGCCAGGATAAATGATAAAAATAATTCTATGCGTATTGAAATAGTTTTGAGGCAGAGAAGAGAGCATAAAATGAAAAAAGCAAATATATATGTAGGTACATAATTTCTTCCAAAATCTTCCTAATTTAAAATAGCAGTGTTTGGTTAATTTTCAGCAGAATTTTAAAACTTGAAGAAAAATTTGTTTATAATTGTTCAAATCAAATTCGTTACCTTAAATTGGGGTTGCTTCAGCATAGAGTAATGTTAACAAACAAATAGGTAATCCCATTTATTGCATCTAAGAAATGCTGATCAGATGGCTTTGAAAAATCATTTATGTCATAGCTTAATAAAATATATATCAGATGAAAAAAGAAAAATATTATTTTTCAAACCTGAATTGTATATTTTTTATAAGCTACATATAAGAAGTTTTCAAATGCAATTTCTATTTTTAAAAAATCAAAGTTTCCTGTGTTGTACAAAAAAATGGACATAGACATCTTAGGTCTCTCATTTCAGATTCTGCCAATGTGTATAATCAACAGGGACCCTGGAAGGTTTTGATATCTCTTATAATGTGTAATTTCACAAGCAAGTTTGAACAATCTCACCCATAAGGTGCTAATAATTAAAGCCACTATCTGCACTGTAATTTCACCCTGTGTCCTGTCCCGCAATAACAGTTTCTGCCTTAAAGAAGATAGTTACTAATAGTAGATTGGCTGGTGATGGCAGATTCACACATCTGAACTCCTTGTTGTCATCAAGGTTGTATGCCATCTTGTTATTGAATTGAATAAGTTTGTTTCACCCAAACATACATATATTGATGCATAAAACACAGACAAGTTCATAGGTGAAAAAGAACATAAGCCACAGCTTTTGAATAAATGTTTCCTTAAATACACTTAAATCTAAAACATTACAGATGGCCTTAATTTATACATTTATTTGAGCAGGTGAATTTTTGTGGTCTGACACTATCATTCTCTTGATAAAAAGTATAGTTTATATTTATATTTAAAAGTTGTATATTGTTCCATTGCATCAGTATACACTGGAATCTCATCGTTCCGAATCTTAATGCCAATGTACTATATATTGGCTACCAGAATCATTGCCTGGCAGTCCTGATTTTCTTGCTGACATCAAGGGCTGGGTCCTGGAAGGGTTAGGTATATACACTGAAGAGCCAAAACATTATGACTAGCTCATCTGTATTCAAATCGAAGCAACTGCAGGTAAACAACAGTGCGTGTGAAGGTCATGATACAGTATAAATAACACCTGATACTGAGCTCTGTTACTCAGTATTATTCTTGTTCTTCGGATGGAAAGGGCAGTAGACTTAAGTGAGTTTGACAAAGGCTAAATTGCAATGGCCAGGCAATTGGTTAGAGCATTTCCGAGATTCCAAAGCTTATGGGGGCTAATAGTCAGCCGTGGTTAGTGGCTTCGAAAAGTGGTCCGAGGAGGGGAAAACCATGAACTGCTGGCAAGGTGTGGTCCGACCATGGCTCATCGATGCTAGAGGTGAGCGAAGCCTATCCCTTATGGTAAGAGCCAACAGAAGGGATACTGTGACACAACTCACCAATAATTTGAATGCTGATGACGGGAGTAATGTGTCACAACACACAGTATATCAAACCCTGCTGAAAGTGGGGCTGCGTAGCTGAAGGCCTCTCTGAGTGCCCATGCTAACCTTGGTTCACTGTCGAAAGCACCTACAATGGGCACATGAGCATCAAAACTGGACCATGAGTGATTGGAAGACGGTCATCTGGTCCAATGAATCTCGTTTCCTGTTGCACCATGTGGATGGCCGGGTTCGTGTGCATCATTTACTGGGGCAGTGTTGGCACCAGGATGCATTGTGGAATGAAAACAAGCCAGTGAAAGAAGTGTAATACTTTGGGCAATGTTTTGCTGGGAAATCCTGGGTTCAGTCATTCATGTGCAGGAAACTATGACGTCTACCAGCTACCTAAACATCATTGCAGACCAGGTACATCCTTTCATGGCAATGGTATATCCATCTAGTAATGCCTTCTTTCAGCAGGATAATGCACCATGCCACACTGCCTGGATTGTTCGAAAATGGTTCATGGAACATGAGGAAGACTTGCAGGTATTGCCCTGGCCTCCAAATTCCCCAGACATCAGTCCAATTGAGCATCTGTGGTTTGTGTTGGAACAGAATATCTGATCTGCAGTGGCTCAACCATGCAACTTACAAGAGTTAAAGGATCTGCTGGTAATGTGTTGGTACCAGATATGATAAGACACCTTTAGAAATCATGTAGTGTCCATGCCTAGCCAGATAAGAGCTGTTTTGGTGGTGCGTGGAGGATCAACATTTTATTAGGCAGGTGGTCATAATGTTTTGGCTTTTCAGTATACCCAATGTGGTTTACCAAACAAGTTTTTGTATACCCAATGTGGATTCTTAACCCTTCCAGGCCATTTTTTTTTTCACTTTTTTCACAACATTTTTTAGCCAAATATTAATGAAAGGAATTATGGCATGTTATATTTCAAATTAATCAGCTTTTAATTTCGAATTTTGTAAAAAGTGAAATATTTAATGCAAAAGATGACAAATTTAATTTTAATGGGGCTTTTTTAAGGTGACATAATAAAAATGAAATCTGGCAATGCAAATAAAAATTTATTAAAAACACTAATTGACAAAATTAATTGTAATGCCTATAAATGAAAAGGCTATTGCTGAATAACACAATTTTTATTTGAAACAAAAAAAATTACTCACTCTTTGTAATATTTTTCTTGGTACTAGAGAAAAGTCCAGGCTTTTCACTAAATATGGTGAGTCAAACAAGTCAACTTCATGTTTTTTTTAAACAAATAACCAATCAATAATAGGTCATGTTATAGGCCAAATTGAACAGAAATGGATTCTGAGTTTTATGAAATTAAAATATTTAAACATATTTACAAACATTAATTTTAACAAGACTTTTTCATAGTGATGTAGTGAAAAAAAGGGAGGATTTGACAAGGCAATTAAGGTTTAATTTTGGAACACTTTTAAAAAGTGGCTAAATTATATATCAATGCAGAGTAAAGTTCTTTTTGAATAATATAGGAAAAACTTCATTGAAAACTAATTTCTATTATTTGTGTATATATATTTTTCAGTGTAATGCTTTAAAACATGGGCCAAAATTGGCATTCACAATTCATGGGATTTTTCTGACCTGTTTTTGGAAATAGAGGAACACTTTCTTGGCTGTTTTTCTTTTCCCTGAGCACCATACATGTTTTTCCTTTGGGTGGTACATTTTGGGGGAGCTTGGGTTGGGTTGTTTTACCTCTGAGCGGCACTTTTTTTGCACACCGTAGGCAAAATGGCCAGGTCACATGGACCCCAAAGGCTCAGAGTAGGTTGGGGGAGGGGACCCACTGGAACAGCTGTTGGGGCACAGATGGTAGTCTCCCGTCAAGGCCATCCTGCGTGTTCTTTAACACGCACAGGATATGGCTCTCCCGCCCACGGCTTAATGTCCCATCTGACAGACAGCAGTCTTTCCAAGCCCATCAGTGTCTCCTACTGACCATGGGTAGGAAATTTTGCGGAGATAAATCTCAATGCTGACTTAACTGGGACTCGAACCTGGGAACTACAGATTATGAACCTGGCCTGCTACCGACTGAGCCATCCCCGCCCCAGGGGGAGCTTGGCAAAGTGCTGATAAGTTAGTACACTAAGGATAAAAATTTTCAATATCCTCAGAAGGACACAGCCAAGAACTTCGATGAGGAGGTAAAATTTCTTAAAAGCATTAAATTTAAACTAATAACTTTCTTGAAACAAAATTTTGTCAAGGGAATGGGGTTGAAAACCCCTCAGCATAGAAGCAGAGAAGAGGGAGGAGGGGTTAATGCACTTGATGAGATTACCTTCTCAATGATAGGAAAACCAATTTCTGTGCCAAGGAAATGCATTTTACTTCCATATCCAAGACCTTATTAGTTTTCAGGAAATAATAAAAGATCAAAATGTTTTGACTGGAAAACAAAATAATTAAACAAAAGTTAATATACTCTAATGTGATGTTAAATGTCCACTGCAACAAGTTGTAAGTTAGCCATCATTATGACCAGTGATGTAGCATAATGAAAGATAGATAATAACATATAAATCTATGTAAATAAAATCGAAATAAATCTATAGAAATAAAAATCAAGGTAATATGAATACCTATAGAATAAAACTGACCAATTTAATTATGGAAGTGTAATTAAAATACTAACTGAAACAACTGAAAATATATAAAATGTTAATGAAATTGGAACAATGCTGTATGCAGCACAACTTTCCAATTAGTGGCATCTGTATCTTGCTGGACTGTGAGCTAGTTTAGACAGCAACCTTGCACAAATGTGGTTTTGGTTTCAGTAGCAGGAAAGCATGTATCAAATGCTGGGATTAATGGTAAAAATAATTCTGTGAATACTGAAATAGGTTTTAAGGCAGAAATGAGAAAGTGAAACAAGAAATATATATCTCTTAGCTTCATAATTGCTTTCAAAATCCTCCGATTTTAAAAGTAAGTTTTTTGGTTATTCTTCAGGAGAATTTTGAAACTTGAAGAAAAAATGATTTCTTAATGGTTCAGATTAAACTTATTACCATGGAAACAAGCTAATCAACTCTGCCATATATTGGGTCTAAGAAATGGCAATCAGTTCACTTTAATAATTTATTTCTCTCGTAGCATAATAAAATATGCATGAAATGAAAAAAAGTATTATTTTTCAACTTGAATTATATATTTTTATAAGATATATGTAAGAATATTTTCAAACCACAATTCCTATTTTTTTTAAATTGAAGTTTCATGTGTTATACTAAAAACAGAGAACAACCATTTCTGGCCTCTCATTTCAGATTCTGTCAACATTATAATTGATGGGGACCTTGGAAAGACTATGCAAATAATGCATGAAACTTTTCCTGGTACAGTGAATACATTGACATCCCTATAATTATCACAAGAAACTATGATTGCTTTTTTTGAAAATATAGATAATAAATAATATCCCTAGTAAAATTTTTAGAAACACTTTATCATACAAAGTATTCAACATTTCAGCCAACCATGTGACACTAGGATCATTCCCAGCATTTTATTAGTAATTTCATTTATTCTCGTTGTCTTACATGGTTTTCATTTTCATATATCCAAAGTAACCAAGTCCAACATTAAGGAAAAAATTAATCTGTCTTATTACAAACTAAGGGAGTAAAAATGATCACATTATTCAGAACATTTCTAGAATACTTGGCCTATTTAGCCATGAGAGAAATCGCCTTTAGTAAATCTTGCCATTCTTGTACCTCAGTCCTTGTATGCCATTATTTTTTTCCTGAAACAGAATATTTATTATCTTATACAACTCTGTTGTGTTCTCTAGTAGCTTTCTCAACTTTGTCTGCTAGGTTGTCAAGCCAAAGATTATCAACAACATTTAAGTTTATCACTTAGAATACTCTTTCCCTTGCTCCATTTTTCTGAAAATAGCTGTTGATTTCAAAAAGAGGAATCAATCATAATGAATTTTATGTCAAAGCAAAGCTTGGGACATCGGGTGTATCATGTACTATACATTTAAAGAGTTTAAGATGTTATCAAAGCAAGATAAATATTTTAGTGTTATCATAGTTTATTTAACCTCACCCTGTCCTCAGTGAGAAAGGGAAAACTTTGGTTCTGGAAGAGCCCTATTCATGCCCATTCACATTAAAGAACACCTTGAGGACCTTTGCAGAAGGTTTCGATCTGTTTCACATCAATTGCCCATTGTTTCCTTTTCCCATACCCAACTCCAAATTTTTAGGATCCTTGCAAGTTATGCATTTAGCTCTGTGTGCACAAAAGTGTCACTCAGAGGTAAAACAACTGAACCATAGTTAAAAAAAACACTTCTACAGTATATGTGGAGTTTTTGCAGTATATTATGTTGAATTTTGTTATTGCAGAATAAACAGTTAGAAGTTAATGAGAAAAACAGTGAAAGCTGTAGTCTGATAGCTGATGTTACAGAGGAGCTGACTACACTAGTAGATACTGGAGATATAGACTATGTCAATCCAAGAGGAGTGCGATTTACTGCACATCAGCCCCCAAAAGATGGTAAGATATTAAGAGCATCATTTCTTTTGTTTTATGTCTGTATTTGTGTGTTTGAAAAAATATTCTGATTCACAATATCCAAATCATTTAAGATGAAATACATATAGCACTCCTATCAACTGTAAACTAGCAGTTTCCATATTTAACCAGATATTGTAAAAAAATTAATTTTCCAAAATATATTATGTAATATTTTTTCAAGAAGCTTTAATTATCTCTTTAGTGAGGTTTCAGGAGAAGAAAGTAATGTCTTACTGTTTACTAATCCATTCTAAATATCTGAAGTTAACATTAACCAAATGGATGCCACTATATAAATGGAAGTGATTTGATTAAATGTAACTCATATTAAAAAACAGATTTGAGGAACTTCTATAATTCTTACAACAAATAACATGATTTAGTTCTGGTTAATGAAAATTTTGGCAACTTATTTAATAAACAAGCCTTTTCATCATTGGCATAAATCAAAAACAGTTACCTTGGCATACAGATTGTAACTTTAAACGCCATATTGACAAAACTACAACTAATCTTGACATCAACAGATTTGCCTAGGATAAAACAATTGCAGAAATCTAATTAAATAAGTGAAGGAAATTTAATAACTGCAATGTTTGAGTTACTATCTTTTACACTGCAGTGCTTTATCTGTCTTTTCTTTTCCCTTTAGCTTTGTCTTCACTTTTATTCTATCAAGTTTATTAACAAGCATTTCAGTTTTAAACAAAATTGTCATAAACTAATTAATATAACCTAAACTCTTAAGTATTCTGTCAAGAAATAAGATATTACCATTGTTCTGGGCAACTTCATTGCTAAAGTTCGTACTGACTGTAATCTTTGGAGAGGGGTAGTAGACCCTTTTGATACTTGTAGCTGCTTATGCTGAAGGAAGCTTGCCAAGGAAGGTGTTTTTTTTTTGTTTCCATATCCAAGACCTCATTCTATTTCAGGAAACAATACAAGATGAAAATTTTGTACTGAAAAGCAAAGAAATAATAAAATAAAAAGTAATATGTAACATAATGTGATGCTAAATAAAATATGCATAGCAACAAGTTGTAAGCCAGCCATCTGCTATACCATTACTCTGAAAATTCAATTGATATATTAACTAACTGAAAGATTGATAATTTATAGAAATAAAGCTACTCAAATGAAAACTAAGGTTTAAATATAAAGAAGTAGATACTAACTTTATAAAGGCTATCATATGTATTGGAAAAGCACTGAAAACCATCTATTATGAAGCCACTTATCCTCTCTGTTCCATATGCTATAGTGAGCCACAGAATAAGGAAAGTACGTAATGGTAATGCCCATAGGCCACATAGTTATAATGAAGCAATCACAGTGCTTCTGTGAACGATGCCTGAAGCTCCAAAGAGCTTGCCATGGAAAAAAAAAACTGCTGCCACAGCTGGTTTCGAATCGGGAACCTCTTTATCACAAGTTAAGTGACATAGCTTGCTTGTGGAATTTTTTTGAAAGTATGGTTAATACCATATATTCGACAGTTGATTTACAATCAAGTACTAATGTACTTGATTTGTAAATCAACTGTTGAATATATTGTTATATTTTAATATTCAGCTTATTTTTGTATTATAGTAAAACAGATTATACCAGAGAATGTAAAAAAAATAGGGAAACTGATTTGACAGGACATTTTTGCTACTATTTCAACATTTAATGGCACTCAACGTGAGTACCTCTTTTCGGTCTATTTCCTAGTATATTAAGGCTTTGATTTGCATTTTTATTTATACAGATTTGTTAAGTAACTAAATTAAACCTTCCCCCCCTTTACTGTTATTTTACCCCATATCAACATATTTTTTGCACCTTTTGATCTTCTGTTGAAAGCTACAAAACGAGATAGTAATGGCAGTCTTAACAAGAGGAGAGCTGACAGAAAAATGAGTAATTAGGGCCTTACGTTAGATGACCCTGCACTACAATTTGAATTAGTTACCTATCTGTTTTTTCCTTTATCTGTGGTGAGCCATCTGCCTCTTTGGCTGCAGGCACTGAGCCGTCACCTAGTTGCAGTTGCATCCAGTATTGAAAACCCAAAGAAAACTGTTTTTACTTATAGTTTGAATTCAAGAGCAAAAAACATGCATAAAATGCTGGGAGAAATGATTAAAAATAATTCTGGGAATGTTGAAATAGGTTTATGGCAGAAAAGAGTGTAAAACAGGAAGAAAAAAAATTGTGGTATGTACTTTGTAATTATTTTTAAAATTTGCCATTTTTAAAAACAGTAGGGTTTTTTTCGTTAATTTTCAGGAGATTTTCTAAATTTTAAGGAAAAATTTGTTGATAATAGTTCAAATTAAATTTGTTAATTTAAATAATCAGCAATACTGTATAGTGCTTCTAAGAAATGGCAATCAGATTATTTTAACAAGTCCTTTATATTGTAGTTTAATAAAATATACATCAAATTAAAAAACAAAATATTATTTTTCAAGCCTGAATTATATATTTTTATAAGATATGTATAAGAAAATTTTACAGTGGCAATTTTTATTTTTGAAAAATCGGTTTTTTTTTGGTGTACTAAAAATATATAAATACATCCTCAGCCTCACATTATGGATTCTATGGATGTATACAGATGACATGGACACTGGAATGGACACTGGTTAATAAAGCATAAAAAGAATCAGTTAACAGCTGATAAGAATCTTTGGCTTCATAGCTTGGTTGACAAAGCAGAGGAAGCAACTAGACAGTATAACAGCAGAGAGCTGTACCACAAATGTTAAGGTTTTGTGGGGGAAGAAACACAGGTACACAGGGAGTGAAGGATGAAAATGGTAAGGTTGTTGAAGGTGAGGATTCTGTCATGGCTATGTGGGCTGAGCAATTCAGTGATGTTCTAAACAGTGGTTAGTGTTTGGTAGTTCTACTACAGTAGTGGTTTGTTCTCCCATTTTTTGTAATGTGGATAGATGCATTATTAATTTAACCCTGTATCAAGTCTGAGGTTATTTTGGCTATTTTTAAACATAAACTAGATATGTCGCTAAAAGTAGATGAAATTACTACTGAAATACTTAGAGCTGGGAATGTTCTGTTATCATGTGGCTGACTGAAATTTTGAATATCTTTTATGATAAAGTCATTGTTCCTAAGAATTTTACTAGAGCTATTATTATCCCTATTTTTTTAAAAAGGTCATTGCAGATCTTATGATAACTATAGGGCTATCAGTCTACTTTCTGTTCAAGGTAAAGTTCTTTACATTTTGTGCTTAATAGGAATAAGAATCTGGTTGATGGACAATTATATGATGAACGGTGTGGATTCAGAAGCTCCACTCTCTAGGGAATATATTGATCAGTTTTTTTGGCTTAGGCAAATTCTTGATAAAAGTTTAGAGAAAAACTGAAATAATGAAAAATTGGTCAGATGGGTTGTGTTTCAGTTGTCTTGAATAGTTGCACCCTTGAGAAAGTAACTCAGTTTAATTATCTTGGGAGTTGTTATGGTGATGTGCAGCATGAGATAAATAGAAGAATATCAATTAATGCTGAGACTTTTAAGAATCTATGGTGAGTGTAGAGAAATAGATGTATACACCTAAAGACTAAAATTAGACTGTATAATAGTTTGTTTCTTCCTAGCTCAGTTATGATAGTGAAATGAGTTAGATCAGTTATGATAGTCTGGTATGGCTAGGCTAGCCTATAAATGGGCTAGGTCAGCTGAGCTAGATCAGTTATGATAGTGAAATTTGGACCCTTTGTAAACAAGATAGCAGGAAACTTGATGCTTTGATTCTTAGGCATTAGGTGGTTCAACTTTGCAAGTCCTGATGAGGTTAGGCATATTGTATAGAGAGAGATCCTTATGCATATTGATAGATATTGCTATTACCCCTTCCCAAAGGTCAGTGTCAGTACCAACTAATTTAAGTTACCTAAAACAAGGATAATATCTCCTTTCTTGACATAATTCAAAATATCCTGAAGTTATCCATAAAAATCTATCTTTCTCATCCTCATTGTCAGTGGGGGCATAAAAACAGATAACATTCAAGTCTTTAATGCTTGTCTGAAATTTAGCTGTAAGAAACCTTTCATTAATTTACTTGTGTCCTAGAAGAGCATCACTAGTGTGTCTGCTGAGAAGCAAACCTACACCTAGGAGATGCTTTTTATCTTCCCTCCATGAAAAGAGATATTTCTAACCTTTATATGTCCATCTGATCTTTTGCAAGCCAAGAATATCTAAATTATAATGGTGGAATTCTTGTGTGAGGACATCAAGCGAATAAACTCTGTGCAGTCCTCACATTCCAACTACTATGGAGAGAAAATGGTTAGTGGGATGTTTAAAGAAACTATGTTTATTGAGAGAGGGAATGCCGACAATATCGAACAGCCCCCGTAATTGCAGGCATGGGACAAAGATCTGTTCCGCCACTTCTAAAGGCTACACTGGAAGACTTCCTGTTTAGGTGGAAGCATATTTTGAATACAGTTATGTAAAATTTGAGGTCTGTAAATGGTAGCTAGACATAAACTGGAAGGAGAGCTGTGTACCAATCCTCAGTGATGATGCACAGAACTGGCCAGGTCTAGCACCTAATGTCCAACCCCATCTTCTCGTGGTGCAGGCCATTTAGTACCTTTCAAAAGATATATTGCTTCTCAGCAGACACACCAGTGAGGCTCTTCTAAGATGACTGCATTAATGAAAGATTTCTTACAGCAAAATTTAAAACAAAAATTAGACTTGAATGTCATCTGTTGTTATGCCCTCACAGAGGACTTTGATAAGAATGAGAAGGATACCTTTTACAACCAGCTGCAGGATATTTTGAATTCTGTGAAGAAAGGAGATATTTCTCTTGTGCTAGGTGACTTCAATGCTAAAGATGGTACTGATTCTGACCTTTATGCAGGAGTTTTAGTTCCCTTGGCATTGGTTGTTCCAATAGCAATGGTGAATGTCTTCTGCTGGTAAGTAAACTTATCCTTCCCAGATCTAGCTATTATTTCACTCTGATCAGGCAAAAAAAATTAACTTTAGAACTTTTTGCCAAATAACCAATGAAAAGAATCATGGCATGTCATATACCAAATTAATCGGTATTTAATTCTGGATTTTTCTAAAAATAAACTAACAAAAAAAGGAAGACTAGTAATTTTATTTTAATAGGACTTTTTTAGAGTCCTGTAATAAAAACTGCATCTGGCAACACAAAAATTTGTTGAAAAAATACTAATAGAGAGAAATGATTATAATGCACATGAATGGAAAGACTATTTTTCAATAACAAAAAAAAATCTTCTTGTTTAAAGTAAACCTTTCTTCTGTTTTGCAGTTTTTTTTTTCTGTACCATGCTTTGAGAAAATTATAGGTTTTCACATTGCAAACTTTATCATGCAAATAGTTCGAAGGATAAACTTTAAAATTTTATTGCTTAATGACAGATAATTTAAAGTTATTTTTTTATTAATTTCTGAGCAATAAAGTCCTTTTAATATGGCTTGATAGCTTGGCTGACAAAGCAGAGGAAGCAGTTAGATAGCACAACAGCAGGGGGTTGTACCAGATTGTTAATGTTTGACGTGGGAAGAAACAGACAGGTACACAGGGATTGAGGTATAAACATGGCAAGGTAGTTGAAAGGTGAGGATTCTGTGATGGCTAGGTGGGCTGAGCATTTCAGAGATGTTCTAAATATAAATTACAAGTCATAGCTATATAAATATAATTTAATTCTTCATGATTAATTACTGTACAGTAAAAGTTAAATTAAGATCAAGAGGAGTACTTACATTCCTTTGAGCTAAGTAACCTCTATGTTACTATTCACATGCTCTTAACATAATTTTCTTCTTTGATACAGTCTAAAAGCTTTCCTTTCCATTACAAAGGGGCTATAGAATGTAGGAAATTATAGTTACTAGTTCTTTAAGTGAAGACCTTGATGGAAAATTTGTTGGTACAGATACAAATGGCTTTTCATTTTCTTCTATTGTTGGTAGTTTCAGCCTTATTTGGTAGGTGTTTATCAACTTCACTATTGCCACTTTTGAATGCTTGGGCTGACCAATCTTGGCTGTCGTTAATCGATGTTGTTGGCATTTGGTACAGTTGTACCATTATTTCAGCTGCTGTATACCAGTCCTTTGGTTACTCATTTTTGTTATACGTCACAGTAGAGGTTCTCACTATTATTTCTGGTTAAACAGTTAGTTTTCTTGCACATCCCCAAGACTTAATATACAACTTAAAACTCATTTAAAATTCCCATCCACCCCTTTCGCATGGAATCTTCTGTTGCATCAACCATTGAGAATGCACACGCACAACCAATAGCTGCAGTTGGCTGGCAGTGGGATGGGAGACGACTATTTAAACCACCATATGCCTGAAGATGCCACGTATTTTAATTGTGGAGAAACATGTTGCGTGAGCCATAGAGGCTGGTTCTCGTTTTTCAAATGTTTTTAAAACAGTTGTGTTGCCTTTTAAAGTCAGCATTGGTTGCTTTTGAACTCTTGTAATGAGTTGTAAAAAAATTTTCCAAGTTAGGAGGACAGTGCTATGTGCCTGGTGTCATCTTGTTGTGAGCAGATAACATCGTTTTATGTTGATCTGTGTTCGTACTCCAAAGGGAGAATGCGCAAAGTCATATTAAAATGTACAGCAGTGTTAATAGCTAGTACTGAAAATGAACTGATATTACCAGGAACACCTAATGTTGATAGCAATTGGCTTATCACAAATAAATGCTCAAGTACCAGTGTCAACAGAGGTTAAGCTATTATGTGAAAGGCATTGAGTTATCTTGTGGTCACTTCATATGTACAGAGCCTGCTAAGATATCGAGAGAATAGATAAGGACTGGTAGCATTAAAAGTACCAACAACAGCAAAGTAGCAACAGCTGTAAATGCAATTGTGCCAGCCTATGAGATAAATGGTAAATATGTTCACTTCAATGATTAGTGACTCTAGTTATCTTTACTTGTGAAGATTAGTTTTAGTCTTCACAAGTTTTACTTGTGAAAATTAGTTAATGTGTATAGTATAATGTAAATTTTATGGTATATGGGTATTTAAGTATGCCTTAGGGGCAAAGGGTCTGTTAAGGTCCTTTGCCCCTAAATTATTGCAAAGCACCCCTCTATACTTGGAAAGTGCCTAAGATCAGAGGTTTTTTACTGTATCACAGCATTATCATGGAATTAAATTATTTTACATAAGAAAGTATGGGATAAAATTCAGAGTAGTTGTAATCTGAAATTGCAGCCATGGTCCAGTGGATCTTTGAACGTGGCTTGTGCTCCCAAGCATTGTTTTCCTTGAGGAACTGTTGAGTTACCTATCACTTTAAATAATGCGGAGATGACTTGAATTTGTAGTAATGAATTATTATATGACTCCTTGATAGGAATAGATGCGATATGAAAACACTTGATTGAATTTGATTTTGCTAATAATACTATTTTGCTGAAAGCAACAATGAAAGAAAAACTTGATGTAGATCAGATAAAATTGGATATTAGAAAACATGCTGACAGCTCTCATTTAGATAGTAATGCGAGAGTTGTGTTAGAAACTCTGCTCAATGCTAATTACGAACTTTTTAACAACAAGCCTGTCAGATTTTGGAGCATCATATCGACATGGGCAATAGTAGAGCTGTTTATAGCAAACCATACAATTATCATCCAAGTAAAGAAGAAATAATCTTTGCTCAAATTAGAGAAATGTTAAAGGATGGGATAATTGAACCAGGTTTTAGCCCTTGGGCTTCACCAGTTGTCCTCGTTAAAAAGAAAACTGGCAATTTGAGATTTTGTGTGGACTATTGAAAATTAAATACTGCTACAGTCCGCTATAGATATCCACTACCTCTTCAGAATCTACCGACACAACTGACTGGCAAGAAATTTATTAGCACACTAAATTTGTCTTCGGGATATTGGCAGGTGTCTGTATGTCCACCAGATCGGCCCAAAACAACTTTCCTCACAAAAGATGGATTATTCCAATTTCGTTGTTTACCATTTGACTTATTCAGAGCACCTGCCATGTTTCAACATCTTATGTCCATGGTTCTGGGTGATCTGAAAGGAAATATTTGTAAAGTCTACTTAGATGACATAGTCATTTTTTCCACTGGTTTTTCTGATCATCTGTGTGATTTAGATTTGGTATTCTCAAGGTTAAGAGAAGCTGGGCTCACCATAAAATTATCTAAATGCACATTTCTCCAAGAAGACATTGAATGCCTCAGTTTTACAGTTAATGCAGATGGAATAAGAACATTACCTAATAAGGTCGAAGCCGTAGAACGATTTCCCACACCGCACAATTCAAAGCAACTTCATTAGCAACTTTTTTAGCAAAAGAACTTTTTTTAGTTGCAGATTTCTAGAAATGAGTGGTTGGTACCAACTATTTGTACCTAATTTTGCTAATTTGGCCGAATCTTTATGTGAATTACGCCGAAAGCAAAAATGGTTCCATTAGACACCTGTTTGCAACACAGCATTTCAGACCTTAAAAGATGAATTGTGTCATCCTCCCGTGTTGGCCTTGCCACAGTCAGGCAAACCTTTTAAGATTTACACTGATGCTTCTGATGTTGGTCTCGATGCTATGCTTAGCCGAATACAGGATGATAATCGTGAACATGTATGCCAGCCACAGTTTAAGTCACACTGAAAGAAATTATACAGTGACTGAAAAAGAATGTCTAAGCATAATATGGGCTCTAGAAAAATTTAAAGTGCAATTAGACACGTCCGACATTACTATTTTTTACCAACCATGCTGCTTTACAATGGTTGTAGACATCAACCAATTTAATAGGTTGTCTAATGTGCTGGGCATTACACCTACAAGAGTTCAATTTCAAGGTCAAACACCGAAAGGGAAGTGCACATCAGCTACCAGATGCACTATCCCATGTGACTGGCAGAAGTTATGCCAGAGCTAGAGGATAAGCCTTTTGCTCCCTCTCTTGCCACAGTAGTTCCCATTAAATACAAGGAACACTTAGTTAATGAACAAAAAAAAAGGTTTATAATATGGAAATCTATACCATCATTTTAAAACTGATAAATTACCTCTAGTTCCTAGTATAGCTTCAAGTATTGTTGGAAGAGCCAGACATTTTTGACTAATTAATGATATTTTATACTACTGCAGATGACCGAGTCAAACAGGCAGTTATTGCCCATTTATTCCCAAGAATTTAAGAGAGTACATACTCCAAGAATTGTATGATGTACCTTCAGCAGGACATTTCATCATCATCATCATCATCATCATCATCAAGCAGCCATGGGCTACGGAGGTCCAACCAGACCGTGCAATTTAGTTCTCCAAGCAAGTCTATCCTGAGCTACATCTACTGCATCTGGCCACTACATACCAATTCTAACAAGGTCCTGTTTGACATTGTCTGCCCACCGCATCCTAGGTCTCCCCTTCTTTCTGAGGCCTTTAGGCACACTGTTCATAACCCTATTCGCCAATCTATAATTATTCATACGGGCAACATGGCCAAACCAGCGGAGTCTCTCTCTGCACAATATGCTGCTTAAAGGAGGTTGCAAACTCCTTTGCCTAATCTCATCATTAGTTACAAAGTTGAACCACCTAATGCCCAAGATACTGCGTAAGCATCTGGAATCAAAAGCATCAAGTTTCCTGTTATCTTGTTTACAAAGTGTCCAAGTTTCACTACCATAACTAACCCTAGAAAGAACCAAACTATTATACAGTCTAATTTTAGTCTTTAGGTGTATACGCCTATTTCTCCACACTCTCCATAGGTTCTTAAAAGTCCCGGCAGCAATCCCTATTCGTCTGTTAATCTCATGCCGCACATCACCATTATCTGTTACATAGCTCCCAAGATAATTAAACTGTGACACCTGCTCAAGTCTGCAACCATTCAGATTAACTGAATCACAGCCTGCCTGACCAATTTTCATCACTTTAGTTTTCTCTCTGTTTATAACCAAACCTACTCTACTACCAGTCTCATCAACAGCTCAAATGAAAGAGTTCATCTCATCAACATCATTTGCCAAAAGGGCTAAATCATCAGCATAATCTAAATCAGAAATTTTCGTATCTCCAGCCCATTTAAGGCCAAAATCTTTCCCTTGAAGTGAATTTCGCATAACATAATCAATAACCAAGCTAAAGAGAAAAGGAGACAAAATGCACCCTTGTCGAACACCAGAAGTAATGCTAAACCAATTGCTACAAGCATTACCAACACTCACACACGACTCAGTGTTATTATAGAGAGCTTTCATAATGTTAACTAACTTGTCTGGTATACCATATGATTTCACAATCAACCACAAATTATGACGATCAACAGAGTCAAAAGCCTTTTTGAAATCAACAAAGCTAGCAACCAAAGGTTTCTGAAACTCTAAACATTTCTCAAGAATCTGCCTAAGTGAAAATATCTGATCCACACATCCCCTACCACTTCTGAATCCACATTGCTCATCACGCAATTGACTGTCAACCAGATTCTTACTTCTATTAAGCACAATCATGGAAAGAACTTTACCTGGAACAGAGAGTAGGCTGATACCCCTATAGTTATCACAAGAACTGCGATCACCTTTTTTGAAAATAGGGATAACAATAGCTCTGGTAAAATCCTTAGGAACCATGCCTTTATCATAAAAGATATTCAGAATTTCAATCATCCAAGTGGTAACCGAAACATTCCCAGCTCTAAGCATTTCCGTAGTAATTTCATCTACCCCTGGGGATTTATGAAGTTTAAGTTTAGAAACAGCCAAAATAACTTCAGATTGTGTTATAGGTCCAACATTAAAGCCACCAATGCATCTATCATCATTGCAAACAATGGGAGTAGAACTACATTGTTTAGAACATCACTGAAATGCTCAGCCCACCTAGCCATGACAGAATCCTCCCCTTCTATAACCTTACATTGTTTATCCTTCAATCCTTGTATGCCTGTCCGTTTTCTACCACACAAAACATTAACTATCTGGTACAGCTCTCTGCTGTTGTGCTGTCTAACTGCTTCCTCGGCTTTGTCAGCCAAACCATCAAGCCAAAGATTCTTATCAGCAGCTAACTGATCCTTTACAAGTTTATTAAGGTCTCTGTAATGCTTTCTATTAGGACTAGTAGGGTATTGATTAAGGGCATTCCTGCAGTTCTTTCTTTCCAAAATAAGCTCAAGTGCCTTATCACTCAGATAATTTTGGCTCTTCTGCTCCTTTTTTCCTAAAAGAGTACTGTTAGTGTCCAAAAAAGCCTGTTTAAAATGATCCCATCCTTCCTCAACTTCAGTAGTAAGCAAACCATGACTGTCATAATGACTAAGTAACCTATCATGGTAAGCTTTGGCTATAACTGGATCTTTCAGAGCTTCAGTATTAAAAGTAAATTTTTTAACCCTAGCACAACACTTTTTAAGTTTAAGTTGCAACACACTTTTAACAAGGTAATGGTCCAATCCAATTTCAGCTCCCCTATATGCCCTGGTATTCCTAACAGAACTAGCCCATTTGCTGTTAATTAATATGTAATCAATCATATTCTTATGCAGCCCATCAGGTGAAACCCATGTGTACTTATGTATGTCGCGGTGTTTGTAATAAGTGTTAGTTATTCTGAATCCATTGAGTTTACTGACCTGTAGGAGACGTTGCCCATTGCAGCTACCAATACCAAAAGGGCCTATTACTCCTGCCCAAAGGTCAGAGTAAGTACCAACTTTGGCATTGAAGTCACCAAGAACAAGGGTAATATCTCCTTTCTTGACAGAATTCAAAATATCCTGAAGTTGTTCATAAAACCTATCCTTCTCATCCTCATCGGCATCCTCAGTGGGGGCATAACAGCAGATAACATTCAAGTCTTTAATGCTTGTCTGAAATTTTGCTGTAAGAAACCTTTCATTAATGCACTCATATCCTAGAAGAGCATCGCTAGTGTGTCTGCTGAGAAGCAGACCCACGCCTTGGTGATGCTTATTGTCGTCCCTCCCTGAAAAGAGAAATTTAAGATTATTTTTAAGAATCAGACCTTTATCTGTCCATCTGGCCTCTTGCAAGCCGAGAATATCTAAATTATAATGGTGGAATTCTTGTGTGAGGACATCAAGAGAAAAAGCTCTGTGCAGAGTCCTCACACTCCAACTACCTATGGAGAGAAAATGGTTAGTGGGATGTTTAAAGAAACTATGTTTATTGAGAGAGGGAATGCCGACAATATCAAACAGCCCCCTAATCGCAGACATGGGCCAAAGACCCGTTCCCCCACTACTAAAGGCTGAAGCCATCTACACTGGAAGACTTCCTCCAATGTAGAATTTGACGATGCCAATAGAAGCAAAGAGTTCAGGTGCCTGCGATGACTTCTGCTCAGGATTATCCACCAGCTGATAAACATATCCTGTGAATCTATTCACTTGGGGCTGTCAACCCACAAACAAACAGAAAACACGGCAGAAGATTTTCCCTCCACAGAAGCCCACCAGTGCAGCAAAATCAGGATCCATAATCAAGCTCACAGCCATATATCTGTCCAGTCCAGTAGGTTTATATGGTCAGCACCAGGACCCTGTGTGGTTGACCACTCCTCAGCAGGGTAGAAAAAAAAGAAAAGTAGCCATAGTTGTCCAGATCAGTAGGCCACACTAATCTGGCAGCCCTCCCCTTCCGTTCACTTCCACGAGAGAGTATCTCTTTTGAAAGTTACTAACGGTCCGCACCACGAGAAGGCGGGGTCAGACATTAGGTGCTAGGCCTGGCCGGTTCTATGCATCATCACAGGGGATTGGTGCATAGCTCTCCTTCCAGTGACTACCTAGCTACCATTTACAGACCGCAGGACATTTAGGTATATGAAAAACATATCAGAAGGTAGCCAAAAGATCATGTTGGCCAGCTTTGAAAAAGGACATAAAAACCTATGTAGAAACATGCTTAATTTGTCAAACCACAAAATTCAATCAGAACCGTCCTTGTGGTCTTATGAAAAGCACGATCTCCAATGAACCCATGGAGTTAGTAGGCATGGATTTAATGGGCCCGTATCCACAAACGCAAGCGGGATCCCAATACATTCTGGTGTTAGTAGATTATTAATCAAAATGGGTTGAAATATTTCCCATTAGAAATGCAATGACAACAACTGTAACAAAGAAGTTTAGAAATGAATTTATATGCGGGTACGGGGTACCCAAGAGTATAGTTTCGGACAATGGGCCCCAATTCATTTCAAATGTGCTTGCTGCAGTATGTGAAACGTTTCAAATAAAACACATATATACAACTCCATATCATCCACAATCAAATTTAACTGAAAGAATTAATCGAAATATTGGTAGAATGATAGCTGCATATGTTGAAAATAGACATAGTACCTGGGATAAATACTTGCAACAGTTTTCCTTTGCTCTACACACTTCATTACATGAAACAACTAAATTCACACCTTCAAGGATATTTATAGGAAGAGAGCTGACATTACCCTGGGACAGACTTATTAGTCAACCTGCATCTCCACAAACCTTTAAATTTTGAGTGGAACAGCATATTCAAGACATTTCAAACGCACAAGATAATTCCCTACGAGCACAACAGAAGCAATGAGAAGATTATAACAAAAGACAATGGCATGTGGAATTTAAAATGGGTGATAAGGTCTTGATTAAAATGCACCATAAAAGTGATAAAGAAAGAGGATTCATAAAGAAATTTGCACTGTTATATGCTGGACCATATATTGTAAAGGAAAAACTTCATGTTTGCTATATGAACTAGCCAACATAACCACTAATGCCTCAATAGGATATTACAATATAGTAAACATTAAACCATATAAAAGTTTTATAGAATTTTCCAGATCAGAAGTCTCAAATGATATAGATGCTCCACAACAAAACCAGGAAAATGATGTCTCTGATGATGATGATGAACCACTACCAAGCAGACGAGAGAAGAAAAGTTTGGATTATAACCTATTGCATGCAACAAGAAAAAATATAATAAAGCCAGATTCAGCTGTTCCATCAATGCCAAGAGTGTAACAAGATGCCAATGAAATGACCACAGCCTGCAGAGCGACAACCAACAATGAAGTAGTAAGCATAGAACAGATGATGTCACCAACGAGATCTTCAGAAGCACTTACACCTAGCTTATCGATCGACTCAGGAAGGATGTCACCAGGAAATGACTGGATGATGATTTATCATAACGGAGTGCCAACAATGAAAATTTAAGTATATTTTTAGTCTTCCACTGTGGCACTAATTGTTTATAATGTTTTATTTCTTTTTTGTGGAACAGATGAAGACAAAGATGAGAAACAATATTTATTTGTGATTTATGCTTAGAGATTTTGAAATGTTTAATTTCTTGTTGAAACTTTGGAGTTTCGATATTTATATTCGAAAAGTGAATTTACTGTTCAAGGTTTATAGTTTGAGTTTATAATGTGATGTGAATAGAATTTTTTATGTATTCTTGTTCATCCGAAGTTCTAGTTCTTATATTGTATTAACATGATTTAAAGTGTATTTTTGTAGACTTTTTCATTTCATTTCACTGAAAGCTGAACTGTAATTTAACATTAAGTTAGAATTTAGAAATTGTAAAATGGTTATGGATGTGAATGATGAGAATGAAAGAGAATTTATAGTATACAGTGATTATATATTTTGCATTTTTGAGGTATATTTTGTGTTTCGAAGTGAATATTTTTTGTATGAAAAGTGTGTTTTCATGTAAAAAGTGAATGGAATCGTATTGGATGAAATGTTAGCATTGTATATGATAAATTATTGATGCAGTTTTTCTTTACTTTTAGATACGATGTATGTATATGTGTTTAAATCTGTTCAGTGTCATCAATGATATTGATGTGTCAATTATTGGGATGACATTGGCAACATTTGTTTGCATATATATGAGCTGACCAGCTGTCTTGGAAGTTTTTTTTTTTGACACCCTTTTAGAGCTCTCCCCAATGACAAAGTCTGGTGACCACAACAGCATAACTCCTTTGGGAGGGAGACATAAATCTCGCAGAGGGGAGGTAACTAATGCATTTTTTTTCCAGCTAGCTTGTAATTATTGCGTTTAGGTGAAAATTTAGCAGATGAATACACTCCCGCTTATTTGTAAAATTTGGAATTAGATTTGCATATTTGATGTAGTTAGGAGGATTTAACAGTGTTCCAATACTTGTTTTTTTATGTATGATAGTAGATTTAGCTTTCACGTATTTGAACTGTGGTTAGGGGAATAATCAGAAGTTCTGTACCCCGCTTGATATGTTTGTAATTATATTCCATGAAAGAGCAGAATTTGATGTAATTCAATTTTTTTCTTTAACTTTTTAGAAGTTAAGCAGGACAGGAGTAATATTAACCAGCATTTTCTACAGGTTATTGTATGCAACTTTTGAAGTTTGTATCATAATGTGATGCTAAATATCCAGTAATGCAGTTGTTTTACTGGTGAAGTTTGTATCATAAATGCGATGCTAATATCCAGTAATGCAGTAGTATGCAGTTAACTGCCACAGCCATTGGTATGTATATGCAATAGGTAGCTTTTCACATTTTTAGGTGGAAAAGGAGTGGTTGGTTGTTTTACCTCTGAGCAGCACTTTTTGCACACAATGGGCTAAATGGCCAGGTCACATGGACTCCGAAGGCTCAGAGAAGGTTGGGGAAAGGGGACCCACTGGAATGGCTGTTGGGAGAAAGATGGTAGTCTCCTGTCAAGGCCATCCACTGTGTTCTTTAACATGCACAGGGTATGGCTCTCCTGCACACGGGGCCATAGCTTAACGTCCCATCCGACAAACGGTGGACTTTTCAAGCCCATCGGTGTCCCCTACTGACTGTGGGCAGGGTGGGGTTTTGCGGAGATAAATCACAATGCTGACCCAGCTGGGACTCGAACCTGGGAACTGCAGATTACATGCCAGGCACACTACCAACTGAGCCACCCCTATATGGAACGGGAGGAGGTACCTTTGGTTGTGATGGAAAATTGTGTCGAAGTGAGAGTAGATTGTCTTATCAAGACAAGACGATGCAGGAAGGTCTCCTCAGATCTGCGAAGGTCTCCAAGGTTAGGAGCAGTGAGAGAAGGGTCTACCAGGTACCTGAAAGAGGAACAATAATCCTTCTGCCACTGGTCAAAATGATACTGACTCATCAGCTGTGAGACAAAACTCTTGCAGTCGCTAAGAGAGAGAGGGAGTAATTATTTACATACTTCTGACTCTCAAGGGCCTCTTTCACGGTCCTATTAGCAAGTTCACTGCCAGGTATCTCTACATGAGATGGGATTCACTGGAAGTGTCTCCATGATAATTGGAGCATGACTCCATCTTCTGAATAAGAATGGGATTTCAGCTCTTGTTGTCTCGCTTCTGGAGAGCTTGTAAGGCTGACATGGAATCACAAAGGATGACTAAAGTTGCCACTCTCGAGACTGTGAATGAAAAGTACAGCTTTAAGGATAGCATGGAGCTCAGCACAGGCAGTGGAAGTGAGATGCGGAAGACGGAAACCTCTAGTGATGTCAGTATTGGTGATGGCAAAAGCAGAGGCAGCAGAGCAGAGGCCTCAAAGTCAGCAGATCCATCAGTGTAGACTTCGGTATACTTCTCATATCGTGCAGTGACATAGGAGATGGAGAGAAGCCTGATGGCCACTGGATCTGAGTCGTTCTTTTGACCTAGAGAAGTGACAGTGACATTGATTATAAGATCTCTGTTTCTTCAGGGTGGAAGGTCAGGAAAGAGAATATTGCCAGCAGTGGAGCTAGCATGGAGGATCCGGTCATAGAAGTCAGAGACAGACACGGCAATGTCAGAGTATGGCCTGTCTTGCAACTTCCTGAGAAGCCGGTGGTTAAAGTGGAGGGAGTGGAGCAGAGCCTCAGTAGCTGGCACAAATGCATGTCATCAGCCTCTGTGATGAGACGCATTAGATGTCTTATGGTAGAGTATGAGACAGGTGCAGGGATATAGTGTGGATAGTGGCTTACTTGCTCAGCAGTGAAGCAGAAGCATTGCTCAGAAGGTGACCATTGTAATTGACACGGGAGAAGATGAAGTACCGGTACAAGACCAGGAGGGTCTTGCAGTAACTTCCCCAGTGGGTACCAGCAAGGAAAGACAGTATATTTCTCTGCTCAGTGGCAACTGTCTTAAGATGCTGGATGTGAGTTCCCCATGTTAGCCTGTTGTCCAGGATGATATCAAGGAACTTATGCAGTTTGACAACCTTGATGTGGTCTGGTCCAAAAGCATGATGCCAGGGAAGGTGGGTGGAAGGCATCTCTTCGTGAGAACCATGGCCACAGTCTTATTGGTGGAAAGAGTGTGGTTGTTGAAGAACTTGACAGCCATGACCACAGTTCATTTTATCTTGAGCTGAGTATAGGAGGGGTCCTGCCTAGGGAACCAGATGCAGATGTCGTCTGCGTAGATGGAGATACCCACTCTATTCTTGAGTCGAGCGAGTAGGCCTGAGAGCAAGATGTTCAGAAACATCGGGCTAAGGCGCCCCCCCCCCCCCCCTCGGTGCGAGTGCCTGTCTGTGGTGAGGGGACCACCCTGTGAAGGTTCTGCTGGCTCGGTTACCTTCACAGGGTCCTAAACGCTCGCCCGCGTGTTTGCCGTGCACGGTGACCCGTGTCCCTGGAAATGAGGATCCTGGCAGTTGCTCAGGGATCCCCGTCTTCTCTCCCCAGCTCATGACTTGTGGGGTCTCCTTTGGCCATTTTGCCATTGGGGAGTCTGTCTGTCGCGGGGCTGGGCAGCGACTACCGGGACCGCTGCTATACACTGCTTTGGCCTCTGCTTCAGGTAAACGGGAGGTTCTGGGGCTCCTCAGGATCAATCAGCTGGTGGGCTTGTCCTGCTAGGGTCAACTGTGCAGATCGGTGAGTAACCTTGTCCACGTCTGGACAATGGTTTGTGAATTTCCCCACACATTCACTAATTTTGTAGTTTTCTTTCTTTTGTGTTTCTCTTACCTCACACTTTATTGATTTGTTGCTTATTTTCTTTTGTGGGAACTCAGACGAGTTTTTCACCATTTCTCTTTTTCTTTTCCTTTTGTTTAGTTGTGAGGGCTTGGCTCACTGACTGAGTGGGTATGGTGCCCGGGCAGCCCTGGCTCCCGACTGGGCGTCCCCTTGTTGGACTCCATGGTGGGTGGGGACAACAGGCACTGAATCCTTTTAAAACAAACATGAGTTCTACAACTCAAAATTCAATGATCAATGCCACCAAGAGGTCTCGCCATGAACCCCCATCTTCTTTGTCTATGCCTTCGTCTTCGTGTGTGTCTCAGTCTCCGAGGTTCCTGATCATTCACTCTACGGGTGATCAGGTGCTTGGAGACATGTCCCGGTTTTTTATTCATAAGGGTATTCAAGGTCTTGCGGTAGAACTGAAATCTGTCAAGCGCCTTGGATCTGGTGACTTGCAGGTGGATAATGCATGGTCCAAACACTCGGAGCTTCTTTTGAAAGTTACAGCGATTGGTGGAGTGGCTGTCAAAGTCACTCCACACAAGATGCTCAATTCCTCCTGGGGCGTGATCTCCGAGTGGGGCCTCCTCAAGGTTTCTGAGGAGGCAATCGTCTCGGAGCTTTCAGCCCAGGGAGTGATAGCAGTCCACCGGGTTTCATCACACCATGATGGAAAGTTAGAGCCTAGCCAGGTACTCATCCTAACTAAAATCAATCCAAAGTGAATGCACAGTATTCCCTGTTAAGAACATTAATTAATAGATTCTGAAAAAAATTCATTGCCGCCACGATGGGAATTGAACCCCGCATCTCTCCAGATTCATGCCAGAGCGTGCTAACCATTGTACCATGCTCATCCTAACTTTCAATACACCACACCTGCCTACTTCCATCAAGGCAGGATATTTACACTGCGAGGTGCGGCCATTTATACCAAACCCTCTGAGTTGTTTTCAATGCCAGAGGTTTGGCCATGCCCGCACCGCATGTCGGGGCAAGCCCACCTGTGCTCGTTGTGGCAGTCAGGATCATCTTGAACCTGACTACACAGCAGAAAAGGCATGCTGTGTAAACTGCTGTGGTGAACATCCAGCGTACTCCCACGACTGTCCAAAGTGGCTGGAGGAGAAAGAGGTACAGCGCCTGAAGACCCTCCACAACATCAGCTATCCAGAGGCGAGAAAGCTTGCTGCACCGCCTACCCCATTTGGCAAGGTCTCCTATGCCAGTGCGGTCATTGGAAAGCCCGTCGTTAAGATGGTTTCCATGGCAGTGCAGACCAACATCAGCGTTCCACCAGCTGAATCTTTCTCGCCTGTTGCTAAGTACCTCTTGACGCAGGCAAAGCTGACGTCAATGTCAATCTCGACATCGACACCGGTTTCTATTCCTGTGCCTTCCACATCCACCTCCGGAAGGCCCCCTCCACCCTGCCCACTGACAGCAAGACCTTCCAAACCCAAGGACCGGGCCCAAAAAGAAAATTTTACCTCCTTCTCATTCGGCAGTCTCTGATCCATATTGCTCAGACGACTCCGAGGACATGGACACAGACCGCCCTATTTTTCCAAATCCGTCGCTGGTGACGGTTAAAATAAATCGTAAGTCATCCACCAATTCTTCCAAGACCTGAGATGGCCACACTCCTTCAATGGAACTGTCGTGGATTCCAGAGGAATATTGACGACATCAAGGTCCTCCTGAGTGCACACGAACCCCTCTGCGTGTGCCTTCAGGAGACATTTTTGCAGACAACCAACAATCCCACTATCCGGCACTTTTCTCTCGTTCGCTGGGACCGGGATGGAGATGGTCCAGCTCATGGAGGTGTTGCCATCCTCGTGAGCAACCATTCTCCATTCCAGGTCATTCCCCTCACCATGCATTTAGAGGCGGTTGCCATCTGGCTCTTTGTGGGATTTTCGTTGACTGTCTGTTCTGTATCTCCCACCTGGAAGCATCGTTTTCCGGGATGACCTTGATGACCTCGTCTCGCAGCTGCCATCTCCCTTCCTCATCATGGGGGACTTCAACGGACACAGTCCACTCTGGGGCAGTGCTGACACCAACGGGAGGGGCTGGGTCCTGGAGCAGTGTCTCCTGGTTCCATCGCTCTCCCTGTTGAACACTGGTGTCAGTACATACTTTCATACCCCAACCTGCACATTCACTGCCATTGATCTCACCATCTGCTCCTCCTCGATCCTTCCACTCTTTACATGGGAGGTTGAGGACAATCCATATGGAAGCGATCACCTCCCCGTGGTGTGCACCATCTCTCATGGGGGGCCTTGCAGCCCTTCGCTTGTCTCCCAGTGGAGGCTTGATTGGGCTGACTGGAGTGGCTTCGAGCTCTTGTCTGAGCTCGATGAGCACTTGGTCAGCCAGGAGCCCATCAATGTTGCAGTGGCGGAATCCTGACTGCACCGCAGCTCGTAAGGCTCAGAACAAGGCTTCGGGGGTGTTTCAGAGATATCCGACGTCCCCCAACCTTGAAGCATTCAAACGTGCCAGGGCAAAAGCCCGTTTCATCTAGCGCCAGAGTCAGAAGGAATCTTGGATCAAATATACGTCTTCTGTCACCCGCACGACCAGTTCTAACGTCGTGTGGGTTAAAGCCTGGAAAATGGGTGGGAACTATATGTCCCACTCGTTATCGATCCTGGAGCACAATGGACAGGCAATTGCTGATCCTCGAGCAATTGCCGACTCTCTGGGGGAGTCATTTTCCACCATCTCTTCTCTGTCCTCCTACTCCCCCGAATTTCTGGCCCAGAAGAGCAGGGCCGAATGCTCTCCGCTGACAGGCAATTGCTGATCCTCGAGCAATTGCCGACTCTCTGGGGGAGTCATTTTCCACCATCTCTTCTCTGTCCTCCTACTCCCCCGAATTTCTGGCCCAGAAGAGCAGGGCCGAATGCTCTCCGCTGTCCTTCCATTCGAATGGCCTGGAGTCATACAACAGGCCATTCACAGTGGAGGAGCTTCGCCTTGCTCTGCACACTTCTCGTGCATCTGCTGTCGGGCCAGACAATGTCCATAATGCCATTCTCCAACATCTCTCACTATCGAGTAAGGATCGACTGCTCCGACTCTTCAACCGTATTTTCATCGAGGAGCAGTTTCCGGACTCCTGGCGGGAGGCCATCATCTAGGCCTTCCCCAAGCCAGGCAAAGATCCCAAGATTTCTTCCAATTATCGTCCAATTGCGTTGACGAGCTGCGTCTGCAAGGTGTTGGAAAGGATGGTAAATACCAGGCTGGCCTGGTATTTGGAACATCATGGCCTTCTTTCCAACACCCAGTGTGGCTTTTGCAGGCACCGGTCTACCTTAGACCACCTGATCCGCCTCGAATCGGCAATCAGGAATGCGTTTTTACGTCGAGAGCACCTGGTGTCAATTTTCTTCGACATCGAAAAAGCGTACGACACGGCAGGGAGATTCGGCATTTTTCGTGACCTTCACAGCTTCGGCTTGCGAGGTCACATGCCTATCTTCATCGCAAACTTTTTATCTTCTCATATTTTTCGAATTCGTGTCGGCAACACTCTGTCGCGGTCTTTCCCCCAAGAACAGGGGTGCCACAAGGCTACGTCCTGAGTGTTACGCTTTTCGCTGTCAAGATCAATTCCCTTACGCGGCAACTTCCTCCGACTGTAGGCAATGCTCTCTATGTTGATGACTTTAGCATCTTTTGCTCATTGTCCAGCATGAGGGTCATTGAACGACAACTGCAAACTGCCCTGAACAATCTCTCAGTTTGGGCGACGGCCAATGGGTCCAGTTCTCCCCACCAAGACCACTTGCATGCACTTTTGCTGCAAGCGTAATCTTCATGTGAACTCCGAGCTGTGGCTCGGGGGTAACATCATTCCAGTTGTGACGGAGACCAAGTTTCTCAGTCTCATCTTCGACCGGAAATTGACCTTTTTACCCCATATTTGCCATCTCAGGTCCAAGTGCACGTGGGCATTGAACATTATCAAGGTCCTCTCCTCCCTCTCTTGGGGAGTGGACCAATGTTCTTTGTTCGCCTTTATCGTGCACTTGTCTGGTCAAAACTGGACTACGGATCCCAGGTGTACGACTCCATCCAGGATTCGGTGGTGAAGGTGCTGGACCCCCCTTTCATCATCAGGCCTCCGTGTTTGCACGGGGGCCTTCCGCACTTCACTGGTTCAGAGTCTCTATGTTGAGACCGATGAACCATCGTTATCTATTCTTCGTCAGCAGCTGTCCCTACAGTATGCAGCAAAATTGCGATCCCCGCCTGGTCATCCCACTTGGGACTGCGTTTTTAGTCCCCAGTGGGAAATGTTATACCAGAATCGGCCGACTGCCATTCGTCCTTTTGATTTGCATGTCCGAGGTTACCTGCGAGACATCAACACCAGTCTCGATAGCATCGCACAGTCGACAGCTGAGCCACTTCCGCCTTGGCTCGCTGTTTCCCCTTCCTGTGATTTTTCCCTGTGCAGGATGGGGAAGGCCTTTACACCCGACTGTGTGTACCGGCAACTCTTTGCCAGCCATCGTGCTGCGCACCCGGACTTCTTGCCTATCTTTACAGATGGCTCGAAGTCCAGCATATCAGTGGGATCGGCCATAGTCTGCTGTGATGTAATCATTGCAGACCAGATCCCACAGCAGTGTTCCATCTTTACTGCAGAGTTGCATGCTATCAGCATTGCCTTGGACCACATAGCAGCTAAGCATCATCGTCGGTGTGTACTTTACACTGACTCGCTTAGTTCGCTACAGGCTTTGATCTCGGTGAGGCATCGGCCTCACCCTGTTCTCTCCATGATCCGCCAGCAGCTCCACCGTCGGCAGTCACCACCATGATTCTCCTCTGTTGGGTGCCCGGTCATGTCGGAATCAGGTGCAATGACTTAGCAGACTCTGCTGCCAAGTCAGCTACGCCCTTGTCCGACTCTCCATTGCCGGTTCCATATGTGGACTTCTGGCAGCGTTTTTCCACCAAGCTCCGGGCACTGTGGAGAGATCTTGGTCTGAACAGGTTGCTAACAAGCTTTTCGAGATCAAGCCCATTGTCAAACCGTGGCAGTCTTGTTTTCGCAGGAATCGCAAGGAGGAAGTTGTACTTGCTCGGCTTCACTTAGGTCACTCGTTTTTAACTCACTCTTTTCTTCTTAAGGCGGATGATGAACCTAAGTGCGAGTTTTGTGACACCATTTTAACTGTTAAACATATTTTACTCAATTGTCCAGCTTTTAACCTTGACCGACGTTTATTTTTCACCTTTCACGATTTTATGTCCGAGCCCCTTACACTCAGACATCTTTTATCTGATGACTCACTTTTAACTCCTGTTTTCGAATTTTTACGCTTAACTGGTTATTTTACTCGTTTATGAATTTTCACTTTTTTCATGGATTTTTTACCTGTGTTTTACCTGTTGTTTTTTACATGGGTCCTATACACCCATTGTTATTGTTGATTTTACACTTGTTGCTTTCTTTTATTCTTTTTTATACTTCTCGTTTTTGTGCCGTGTTGTTTGTGTCTATTTTAAATTTGGTTGTGGGTTACAGGTCTTTTACCCTTTTTACCATTTGTTTGGTGCAATATAGCCTTAGTTGCTGTTGTGTCAAAAAACCCAAAACAACCAACCAACTAAGGACACCCCCTTGTGGTACTCCATGATTGATAGTGTGGGAAGTACTTAGAGTGTTGCCCAGCTTCACACGAACCATCGTGTTGGAGAGGTATGCCATGATCCAATGGATGTTATTGCCTCTGAGACCGAGATCATGGAGTCTGCAGAGAATATCTGAGTAGGACAGGGAGTCGAATGCCTTCTGAATGTCGAAGAAGTGATGGTAGTCTGCTCTTCATACAGAGCCTGGTTGGTGGCAGAGATGAAGCCCATCAGATTATCTGATGTGCACCTACCTTTGTGGAAACCTAAGAGACAGTTGGGAGGAGGCCCTGGGACTCTGGTTACCATTCTAGGCATCCAAGGACAAGTCTCTTTAGGATCTTGCAGAGTCAAGAAGATAGAGCAATGTACCTGTAGGAAGAGAGGTTTATGGCAGGTTTTCCCCGCTTCACGATGGTTCCATGAATCAGTGACAGAGGAGATGGCCCAAGAGTGATTGAAGGCTTTAAAAAGCACAAGCAGAGAATCAGGTGACAGGTTAAGCTAACTGAGTAGAGCTGCAGTCAGGGCCTGGGGCTGAGGAGCACTTTGAAGCTTCAATTGCAGAAATGAGTTCCTGCAAGGTGGGAGAATCATTATAGCAAACTCTCCCAGAGCAGTGCTGCTAGGATATATCCTGATCACTCACTGGTGGGGCAAGTAGAGTAGAGGTGAAGTGCTACAGGAAGTCATTAGCAGTGGCGGTTAAGTCCTCCCCATGCGACAAGGTTTTGGAAAGGGAGGGCAGGCTACGCTTCCCTGTCAGGTTTCTGATGTACTTCCAGCCCTTTCTAGAAGGGGTGAAGACATTAAAGCTGGAGCAAGAGAATAGCCACCTGAATCTTTCACAGCAGTTCAGGCCCTTCTGATTGCAGCCTGTAGCCTTATCACATGCAGAATGTCTGGAAAATTACCAGAGTGACAGGTGAACCTTTCGGCTTGACGGCAAACGTGCATAGCCGCTTGTAGTGAATATCAGGAGGGGCAAGAATCCAGGGATTGAAATCGTAGCAGTGCAGGTGTCAGGCTGCAGTAAGGGCCTCTCTGACACTGTATGAGATCTGCAGCATCGGTGGCAGCAACTCCTTTGGAGAAGATCTGCTGAAAGAGCTGCCAGTCAGTAAGTTTAGGTAGGTACTTCTGGGGGCTGCATGTCCCTTGGGAAGCAAGGAGATGTACAGCAGAGACTCAGGTGTCAGGGTCAACTGACCAGCTGAGACTTTGACCAATGCTAGAACAGAGAGTGAGGTCATTGGAGCTGTAGATACTTTGGGAGTTGTAGAACATGGTGAGCCATCGTTGGCAATAAAGAGGTAATTTATTCAAGATGACACTCATGATGTCATCCTCCCTCTGATCACATGTCTCCGCCCCAGGATGGACTTTGGGCATTAAGGTCCACACAGAAAATCAAGGGCTTGGGGCACTGTGAGAGAATATCCTGTAAGGTGGATACAGGAAAGGCATGGAAGGCTGGATGCAGCATGCTACAAAGTTACTGTTCGTTGATCAATGAAAGTGAGATTAGTAGCATGATGTTTGACATTCTTGTGTACAAGAATCGCCGCATTAGATAAAGGAAAGCGGGTGATTCTTGCTCATGTGCACAATAAACACCCCAAAGACAAAGTAAAAAAAGCAACAAAGTAAAAAGAAACACCAGAGTGAAAAAAAGTTTTTAAAATTGAAAGTTTGCTAAAATATTGACCAAAAGCATTGTACACAATTGACAGATGATACAACTTCTGGTGAAACTGGTACATAACTTCTGCTTATTCCCCTAACAACAGTCAAATACTCAAAATCTAATCTTCTTTCGTGCCCGCCATACATTAGAAAATCGGGTATTTGTATTCTGTTAAATCCTCCTAACTACAATCAAATTTGTGAAGCCAATAATTTCATTTTAGAAACAAATGGGAGTGTAATCATTTGGTAAAATTACCTGTAAACACAATAAATCTAGATTTAGCTGAAATAAAAATAGCATTAATTACCTCCCCTCATCAAGCTTTATGTCTATGTAAAGAAAAGCTGTATCAATAATTTTTCATATATGATGCTAACATTTCATCCAATTCCATCCAAGTTTTACAATAAGAATCAGTTTAAATACAAAAAATTCACTTCAAATGCAATTTATATAATCACTGTATACTAAATTTTCTTTCATTCTAATCATTCTTATCCATAAACATTTTAGGTGTGGGGGTGGCTCAGTTAGTAGCGCGCCAGGCTCATTATCTGCAGTTCCCAGGTTCGAGTCCCAGCTGGGTCAGCATTGAGATTTATCTCCACAAAACTCCCCGCCCTGCCCACAGGCAGTAGGGGACACCGATGGGCTTGGAAAGGCCGCCGTCCATCGTATGGGACGTTAAGCCGTGGCCCCCATGTGTGGGAGAGCCATACCCTGTGCACGTTAAAGAACATGCTAGATGGCCTTGACGGGAGGCTACCATCTGTCTCCCAACAGCTGTTCCAGTGGGTCCCCTCCCCCAACCTTCTCTGAGCCTTCGGGGTCCATGTGACCTGGCCATTTAGCCCATGGTATGCAAAAAAGTGCCTCTCAGAGGTAAAACAACCCAACCCATAAGCATTTTATGGTTCCTAAATTCTTAATGTAAACTTGCAACACTCAATTCAGATGAAACTAAAAAAACCTGCAATTCATAATCACACTTCAAATCACATTAATACAATGGTTCTTTATGGTTCAACTAAAACTTCAGATAAACAAGAATACATAAAAAAATTTTAATCACTTCACATTGTAAACTCAAACTAAAAACCTTGAATAATAAATTCACTTTTCTAAAAATAAATATTGAAACTGCAAAGTTTCAACAAAATTAAAACATTTCAAAACCTCTAAGTATAAACAACAATAAATAATCTTCAATTGTCTTCATCTATTCCAGAAAAAGAGAAATAAGACATCATAAATGATTAGTGTCACAGTGTAAGAATAATAATAGACTTAATTTTTATTGTTGGCACTCCATTGAAATAAAGTATCATCCAGTCGTTTCCTGGAGACTTCATTACCACACCAATCTATAAGCTAGGTGTAGGCACATCTGAAGATCTTGTTGGTCACGTCATTTACTCTATGTTGACTATTAAATTACCAGTTGTCGCTCTGCAGGTTGTCCTCATCTTGTTGACATCATGCTATGTGCTTGGCTTTGGGCTTTCCAGGTTTATTGCTGCCAGTTTCTAAATGATGCTTCAAGTTGAAATTTCTTAACTTGTTAAATTCAGCAGGATTATTTACACTTAAAACAATTTCTGGGATGCTTTTCTCATTATCTAATAGTTCTCCATTATTTTCTTTTAAAACCTCTACTTCAACACTTATCTCATTATCAACAATTTCAGCACTATTTTCCTTTACAAATTCTACTTCAACATCTTTCTCATTATCAACTTGCTTCTCTAAATCTACATTATTTAAGCTGATAGAAATTTTTTCAGTTTCTTCCTGAATATTTTGTTTGGACTACAAGACAAGTTCAAAAGTCCATTGGATCGCAGCTGCAATTTTAATTCACAACTTCATTAATTTCATCTAGAATTTTCTCAGGTAAACATGAAAGATCAACATCTATATCATTGTGATCTGTTAATTCAGTTTTTTTTTGTGATAAGCTTCACACAAAGTTGGATTGTTTTACCTTTAAGCGGCACTTTTTTGCACACCAGGGCTAAATGGCCAGGTCACAAGGACCCCGAAGGCTCAGAGAAGGTTGGGGGAGGGGACCCACTGGAACAGCTGTTGGGAGACAGATGGTAGCCTCCCATCAAGTCCATCTAGCATGTTCTTTAACGTGCACAGGGTATGGCTCTCCCGTATATGGGGGCCACGGCTTAACGTCCCATACGATGGACAGCAGCCTTTCCAAGCCCATCGGTGTCCCCTACTGCCTGTGGGCAGGGAGTTTTGCGGAGATAAATCTCAATACTGACCCAGCTGGGACTCGAACCTGGAAACTACAGATTACGAGCCTGGCACGCTACCAACTGAGCCACCCCCGCCCCTTCACAAAAGATAATTCTATAACATTATATATACCAACATAATAATGTGGCAAGACTTAACTCATGAGAGGGCTTTTCTTGAGGAACTTTGGCCTCTCGCTTCAAAGATCCTAATTTAATTTCCCTGTTTGCTGTTTTTTCTGTAGCAATATTGCTCCATGTGCCATAGTCAGCCACAAAAATTACATCTGCAAGTCTCTCTATTATTCATAGCAAAAGTTTTAGGTCCAGTTTCATTGTTTAAAGCTTGACGTGGAACATAATCTCTGCTTCATTCGTTCTGCATCAGTGTAGACATGTTCAGCACAAATTGTCGTGTAACAATCGGTCGTTCGCAAGTCATTTTGCGAGACAACCCAAAATCGCTGCTTTGGTGAGTATTGCATCCATTGTTGATTTAATGTCATTTTTGCAGATTCTTTTCTTGCTTTGCATTGCCAAGCCAATTTGACTAAGGTTGAAATTGAGGTTACTTGTCTAACTTTAAAAAACTCTCTCAAAGGCAATGTTTTGATATCATCTCCTTTGTCTTCATGAAAAAATTTTTCTAGCTTGATGTGTAAAATCATCATAAGGTGGATAAATTTCCAAAATTTCGTTTTTTAAAGTCTTCCCAAAATTCTATTCCATGACAACTGTAACGCTCCAAACAAATGCAAAATACTTGAAGTTTTTATGCTCCGGATAGCTTAGACGGGCGCCAGGCAATAACTAACAAATTGCCAAAAGTAGAATAAGTTGATAATAAGGTGATTTAGGGTTCAAATACCAGCGAGTGTTCATGAGTAAGAATCAAAATGATTGTCTTTAGAAATCTCTGCTGTTGTGCTGCCTAACTGCTTCCTCAGCTTTGTCAGCCAAGCTATCAAGCCAAAGATTTTTATCAGTAGCTAACTGATCCTTTACACGTTTATTAAGATCTCTGTAATCTTTTCTATTAGGACTAGTAGGGTACTGATTAAGGACATTCCTGCAGTTCCTTCTTTCTGAAATAAGCCCAATTGCCTTATCACTTAAATAATTCTGCCTCCTCTGCTCCTTTTTTCCTAAAAGAGTACTGTTAGTTTCCAAAAAAGCCTGTTTAAAATGGCCCCATTCTTCCTCAACTTCAGTATTAAGCAAACCATGACTGTCATAATGACTAAGTAACCTATCATGGTAAGCTTTTGCTATAACTGGGTCTTTCAGAGCTTCAGTATTAAAGGTAAATTTTTTAACCCTTGCACAACACTTTTTAAGTTTAAGTTGCAAGAAACTTTTAACAAGGTAATGGTCAGATCCAATTTCAGCTCCCCTATATGCCCTGGTATTTCTAACAGAACTAGCCCATTTGCTGTTAATTAATATATAATCAATCATATTCCTATGCAGCCCATCAGGTGAAACCCATGTGTATTTATATATGTCGTGGTGTTTGTAATATGTGTTAGTTATTCTGAAACCATTGAGATTCCAGAAAAAAAAGAATATTTTTATAACTCAATCAAGTGCCAAGCGAAAGAAAAATATACTTAAATTTCATTGTTGGCACTCCGTGGCGATAAATCATCTAGTCCGTTTCCGATAACATCCTTCCGTCGTCGTTGGGTGGCTTCACGTAAAGTTGTTACTGAAGATCTCGTTCAAGTCAAGTCGTCGCTGTAGATCTCTCTCGTGACGTCATCTTCCCGATGTTCGCTGCCGGTTGTCGCTCTGCAGGCTCTGGTCGTTTCGTCGGCTTTTCGTTGCTCTGTGCGGATTTTTGAACCTTTTCTCGTACTTTCTAGGCTTATTGGTGTCCGCCTCCAAATGACGCTTTAATAGTTGAGGACCTCCAGACTTGTCAGGAATACTTGCAGTCGGCACAACTTCTTGGTTGGTTTTTTCTTCACTTAAATCAGACTCAAAATTATTTTCATTAAAAACTTCTACTTTAGAAACCTCTGCAAAAACGGCTTTCTCATACGGTTGTTCTACTTCACAAACTTCGTTCTCTAACCTTGCATTATTTGCACTAACGGGACATTTTATAGGTGCTTCTGAAATAATCTGTTCTGGACCACAAGGTAAGTCAAAAAGTCCACTGGACCGCGGCTGCACTGTCAATCGACATTCGTCATTATTATTGGAAACTTGTTCCTTAGCAAACTGAAGATCGACTTCTGTATCGTTTTGATCTGTTACTTTAGTTACTTCGTGGCAGTCAGTAACAAAAGGAAAAGCCATAGTGGCAAGGCATAACTCCTGAGAGGGCTTTTCTTGAGGAACTTTGGCCTCTCGCTTCAAAGATCCCGATGAAAGTTTCCCGAATTTTCATTCTTTTGATAGCAATATTTTTCACTGTGTCCTTGTCGGCCACAAAAATTACATCTGAAACATTGAGTATGTTTAAACAAAGTTTTAGGTGTATTGTTATGGTTCGAAGCTTGACGTGGCAAAAAGTCTCTACTTCGTTCATATTCTATAGTTCTAGGCGCGTTCGGCGCAAATTGTCGGGACCGTGTAAATTCCGGTCATGCGGGAGTCATTCTACGTGACTCAACCTGATATCGCTGCTTTGGCGGGAATGGCATCCATTGTTGTTTAAGTGTATTTTCTGCAGATTGTCTTCTTGCAGTGTATTGCCGAGCCAATTTGACTAACTCTGAAATTGAATTCACATTTCGTACTTCTAGGAATTCTCTAATCGGCAAAAGCAATTGAGACAAAATGCAATTTACAATATCAATTTCAGCGGCATCAGCATCGTACAGCTGGTATAACTCTACTGTACCCCATATAAATTTTTCTATGTCATCTCTTTCCCTTTGTCTTCGTGAAAACAACTCTGTAGCTAGTTCTGTAAAATCATTATAAGCCGGATATATGTCCATGATTTCACTTTTGAATTCTTCCCAAAGTTCTATGCCGTGACAACATCCTACGTTATTCCACCATTGCTTAGCACATCCAATTAGGCAAGATACTGCTAAAACAACTTTTTTGTTGCTTGGCACTTCATGTAAACGGAAGTGCTCCTCCATGGACTTGACAAATGTCCACGATGACGGACGTTTCGAACCGTCGAACCTTATCTCAGGTAAAGGCCAATTAACATAAGGACTATAGTTAATGGATGGGTTGGCAAATCGTCGTTGTGGCAGTTGAAAATACTCTGTTCTATCTCTTGCTTCTGACGGAACAGAAAATGGAACCTTACGTTCAAAATTTCTTCGTCGATGAACTGACGTAGCACTGTCAGCAAATTTAGGGGTTGTTGTTGTTCCCCTTTTCTCCCGATTATCATCAAGCAGATTCATTAGCACTTCTGCTTCCATCATTACATCTTGCAATCTACCCTTTACTCTTTCTATGTCGGGAGTCATTATTGTGGAATCGGCCATATTGTTAGCAGACATGTTTAGCGGTCTGCCGAAATTTTGAATTTTGGAAATTTTGAAAACCTTTTTTAATCTTGAGCAGCGCTCAAAGGTACTGCTATACAACAATACTAAAGTTATAACTAAGCTTGCAAAAATATAAATTTGCTTATCAAAAAAAGATTTTTCTTATTGTGCCTACGTACGTGTGTGCCCGGACACTTCTAATCATTACATACAACAATTATCTTAAATATTCAGCAATATCTATGCTGAAACTTCAGTACCCTTGAATAATACACAAAAAATGTTAAGCTACTTGCTCAACAGAAATTTTCGGCTTAAGCTGCCGTTAAATCTACAACTAGTACATACAACTACTGAGCTCAAAAAATTACTATCTTTGACAATCATACAAAATTTATCCACAAATATATATACTATCTTTAAATACTGGCGAGTCCCTGTCCGGGCACCACTTTATTTATTGTACTCTGTAACGCTCCAAACAAATGCAAAATACTTGAAGTTTTTATGCTCCGGATAGCTTAGACGGGCGCCAGGCAATAACTAACAAATTGCCAAAAGTAGAATAAGTTGATAATAAGGTGATTTAGGGTTCAAATACCAGCGAGCGTTCATGAGTAAGAATCAAAATGATTGTCAAGTAATATGAAATATAAAAAAAATCCTTAATTCACGTTGCTCAAGAGAAAAAAACTGTACAGACTCAAAATGTTTTAAATGTAACAAAACAAATTTATTTCCAAAATAATTCAACTCACCAAGACATCAATGAAGAAAATATAACTCCTGTGCTACACGCACTGTGCTTGGTGCTACGCACCTTGCGCTCTCCTACTGTGACTCGCAGGTCACCGGTTTAAAAGACAGTAGCCGGCGCATGCCGGGAAAGACATTTGCATACTATGACGAACGACGCAAGCTATGACGCAAGAGGGGGCGTGTCCTTTGCACGCGCTTTAACGGTACAGTCGGAAGATTGGAGTTGCGGCGCATGCGCAACTCCTAGAAACTTGGAAACGAGTGCTGCGATGCCAAAAAGGAAATAAAAAAATCCCCAAAATGATAAATATAACGTAAATTAAACAAAACTGGTTAAGGTAAAGCAAAAGTGAACGGTGGGGCATCACACAACATTCTGTGTTATTCCACCATTGCTTAGCACATCTAATTAAACAAGATACTGTGCAAACCACCTTTTTTGTTGCCTGGTACTTCATGTAAAAGGAAATGCTCTTCAATGGACTTGAAAAATGTCTACAATGATGGATGTTTTGAACCATCAAACCTTATCTCAGGTAAAGGCCAATTAACATAAGGACTACAGTTAATAAATGGATTGGCAACTCGTCGTTGAGGCGATTAGTAATGTTCTGTTCTATCACTTGCTTCTTGACGGAACAGAAAATAGAACTTTACATAACAAAGATATGTTTGTGAATTGATGTAGCATTTTCAGCAAATTTAGGTGTTGTTGTCATTCCCCTTTTCTCCCAAAGCTCTTCATGCAGATTCATTAACACTTCTGCTTCTCTCATTACATCCTGCAACCTATCTTTTACTTTTACTAAGTCAGGAGTCATAATGGCAGAATCGGCCATATTACTAGCAGACATGTTTAACAATCTGCCAAAATTTGAATTTATGAAATTTTAAAACTTTTATTTTGAGCAGTGCTTAAAGGTATTGCTATACAACAATACAATCATCATCATCAAGCAGTCATCGACTACGGAGGTCCAACCACACCATGCATTTAGTTCTCCAAGCATATCTTGAACTACATCTGCTGCATCTGGCCACTACATATCAATTCTATCAAGGTCCTGTTTGACATCGTCTGCTCACTGCATCCTAGGTCTCACCCTTTTTCTGGGGGGCAGAAGTGGCTCAGTCGGTAGCACATCAGGCTCGTAATCTGTAGTTCTCAGGTTCGAGTCCCAGCTGTGTCAGCGTTGAGATTTATCTCCACAAAATTTCCCGCCCTGCCCATGGTCAGTAGGGGACACAGATGGGCTTGGAAAGGCCGCCGTCCATCAGATGGGACATAAAGCTGTGGTCCCGTGCACGGGAGAGGCATACCCTGCGCATATTAAAGAACATGCTGGATGGACTTGACGGGAGGCTACCATCTGTCTCTCAACAGCTGTTACAGTGGGTCCCCTTCCCCGACCTTCTCTGATCCTTCGGGGTCAGAGAGACCTGACCATTTAGTCCATGGAGTGCAAAAACATGCCGCTCAGAGGTAAAACACCCAACCCTTTTTTGGGGCCTTTAGGCACACTGCTCATAACCCTATTTGCTAATCTATAATTATCGTAAGGGCAACATCGCCAAACCAACATAGTCTCTCACTGCACAATATGCCACTCAAAGGAGGTTGCCTACTCCTTTGCCTAACCTCATCATTACTTACAAAGTTGAAGCATCTAATGCCCAAGATACTTCATAAGCATCTAGAATATATAGCAATACAATACTAAAGTTGTACTAAACTTGCAATAAACTTGCTTATAAAAAAGATTATCTATTGTGTGTGTGTGTGTCCAGACACTTCTAATCTATACATAAACACAATAAACATCTTAACTATCAACAACATATGCATTCATAACATACAAAATCCTCATGCAACCATGGGCTATGGAGGTCCAACCAGACTGTGTAATTTTCCTCTCTAGATGTGTCTCTTCTGAGCTACAGCTGCTGCATTTGGCCACTCTAGGCCAATTCTAGCAAGGTCCTGTTTGACATTGTCTGCCCATCGCATCCTAGGTCTCCGCCTTTTTCTCAAATCCTTAGGCATACTATTCATAATCCTGTTTGCGAATCTGCAGCTATGCATACATTCAACATGGCCAAATCAGCGCAGCCTCTCTCTGCACAATATGCTGCTTGAAAGAGGTTGATGACTCCTTCTCCTATCTAACCTCCTCATTACTTACAAAGTCAAACCACCAAATACCCAAGATATTGCATAAGCATCTAGAATCAAAAGCATCTAATTTCCTGTTATCTTGTTTGCAAAGAGTCCAAGTTTCACTACCATAACTAACTCTAGAAAGACCCAAACTATTATACAGTCTAATTTTAGTCATTAGGTGTATACGCCTGTTTCTCCACACTCTCCATAGATTCCTAAAAGTCCCGGCAGCAATCCCTATTCGTCTGTTATTCTCATGCCACACATCACTATCTGTTACATAGCACCCAAGATAATTAAACTGTGACACCTGCTCAAGACTGCAACCATTCAGATTAAATGAATCACAGCCTGCCTGACCAATTTTCATCACTTTAGTTTTCTCTTTGTTCATAACCAAATCTACTCTACTACCAGTCTGATCAACAGCTCGAATGAAAGAGTTAATCTCATCAACATCATCTGCCAAAAGGACTAAATCATCAGCATAATCTAAATCAGAAATTTCGTATTTCCAGTCCATTTAAGGCCAAAATCTTTCCCTTGAAGTGAATTTTGCATAACATAATCAATAACCAAAGAGAAAAGGAGACAAAATGCACCCTTGTCGAACACCAGAAGTAATTCTAAACCAATTGCTACAAGTCTTACCAGCTCTCACACACTTCTCAGTGTTATTATAGAGAGCTTTCATTATGTTAAATAACTTGTCTGATATACCATATGATCTCACAATCAACCACAAATTATGACAATCAACAGAGTCAAAAGCCTTTTAGAAATCAACAAAGCTAGCAACTAAAGGTTTCTGTGACTCTAAACATTTCTCAAGAATCTGCCTAAGAAAAAATATCTGATCTACGCATCCCCTACCACTTCTGAATCCACATTGCTCATAATGCAACTGAATTAAACCAGATTCCTAATTCTATTAAGCACTATCATGGAAAGAACTTTCCCTGGAACAGAGAGTAGGCTGATACCCTTATAATTATCACAAGAACTGCGATCACCTTTTGAAAATAGGAATAATAATAGCTTTGGTAAAATCCTTAGAAACCATGTCTTTATCATAAAAGTTATTCCAAATTTCAGTCATCCAAGTGGTAACCGAAACATTCCCAGCTCTAAGCATTTCCGCAGTAATTTCATCTACCCCTGGTGATTTATGAAGGTTAAGTTTAGAAATAGCCAAAATAACTTCAGATTGTGTTATAGGGCCAGCATTAAATCCACCAATGCATCTAGCATCATTGCAAACAATAGGAGTAGAACTAACCACATTGTTTAGGACATCACTGTAATGCTCAGCCCACCTAGCCATGACAGAATCCTCACCTTCTATAATCTTACCTTGTTTATCCTTCAATCCCTGTATACCTGTCTTTTTTCTACCACACAAAACATTAACTACCTGGTACAGATCTCTGCTGTTGTGCTGTCTAACTGCTTCCTCGGCTTTGTCAGCCAAGTCATCAAGCCAAAGATTCTTATCAGCAGATAACTGATCCTTTACATGTTTATTAAGCTCTCTGTAATACTTTGGCTATAACTGGTAAGCTTTTGGCTATAACTGGGTCTTTCAGACCAGTTATTCTGTTAATTAATATGTAATCAATGATATTCTTATGCAGCCCATCGGGTGAATCCCATGTGTACTTATATATGTTGCGGTATTTGTAATAAGTGTTAGTTATTCTGAAACCATTGTGTTTACTTACCTGTTGTAAATGGTAGCCAGGTAGTCACTGAAAGGAGAGCTATGCACCAATCCCCTGTGATGATGCATAGAACCGGCCAGGTCCTGCACCTAATGTCCAATCCCGCCTTCTCGTGGTGCAGACTGTTAGTACCTTTCAAAAGAGATTCTCTCTTGTGGAAGTGAATGGAAGGGGAGGGCTGCCAGATTAGTGTGGCCTACTAATCTGGACAACTATGGGTACTTTTCTTTTTTACTACCCTGCTGAGGAGTGGTCAACCACTCAGGGTCCTGGTACTGACCATATACACCCACTGAACTGGACAGAACTAGACATCCCCAAGTGAATAGATTCACAGGATATGTTTATCAGCTGGTGGATAATCCTGAGCAGAGGTCATCGCAGGCACCTGAACTCTATTGGCATTGTCAAATTCTACATTGGAGAAAGTCTTCCAGTGCAGATGGCTTCAGCCTTTAGTGGTGAGGGAATGGATCTTTGCCCCATGTTTGTGATTATGGGCCTGTTTGATATTGTCAGCATTCCCTCTCTCAATAAATGTAGTTTCTTTAAACATCCCACTAACCATTTTCTCTCCATGAGTAGTTGGAATGTGAGGACTCTGCACAGAGCTTTTTCTCTTGATGTCCTCATACAAGAATTCCACCATTATAATTTAGATATTCTCGGCTTGCAAGAGACCAGATGGACAGATAAAGGTCAGATTCTTAAAAATAATCTTAAATTTCTCTTTTCAGGGAGGGATGACAGTAAGCATCACCAAGACGTGGGTCTGCTTCTCAGCAGACACTAGTGATGCTCTTCTAGGATACGAGTGCATTAATGAAAGGTTTCTCACAGCAAAATTTCAGACGAGCATTAAAGACTTGAATGTTATCTGCTGTTGTGCCCCCACCGAGGATGACGATGAGATTGAGAAGGATAGGTTTTACGGACAACTTCAGGATATTTTGAATTCTGTCAAGAAAGGAAATATTACCCTTGTTCTAGGTAACTTCAATGCCAAAGTTGGTACTGAATTTGACCTGTAGGGAGGAGTAATAGGCCATTTTGGTATTGGTAGCTGCATTGGCAATGGGCAATGTCTCCTACAGGTAAGTAAACTCAATGGATTCAGAATAACTAACACTTATTACAAATGCTGCGACATACATAAGTACACATAGGTTTCACCCGATGGGCTGCATAAGAATATGATTGATTATATATTAACAGCAAATGGGCTAGTTCTGTTAGGAATACCAGGTCATATAGGGGAGCTGAAATTGGATCTGACCATTACCTTGTTAAAAGTGTCTTGCAACTTAAACTTAAAAAGTGTTGTGCTAGGGTTAAAAAATTTAATTTTAATACTGAAGCTCTGAAAGACCCAGTTATAGCCAAAGCTTACCATGATATTTTACTTAGTCATTATGACAGTCATGGTATGCTTACTACTGAAGTTGAGGAAGAATGGGATCATTTTATACAAGTTTTTTTGGACACTAACAGTACTCTTTTAGGAAAAAAGGAGCAGAGGAGACAGAATTATCTGAGTGATAAGGTACTTGAGCTTATTTCAGAAAGAAAGAACTGCAGGAATGTCCTTAATCAATACCCTACTAGTCCTAATAGAAAGCATTACAGAGAGCTTAATAAACGTGTAAAAGATTAGTTAGCTGCTGATAAGAATCTTTGGTTTGATGTTTTGGCTGACAAAGCCGAGGAAGCAGCTAGACAGCATAACAGCAGAAAGCTGTACCAGATAGTTAATGTTTTGTGTGGTAGAAAACGAACAGGTGTACAGGGATTGAAGGATAAACAAGGTAAGGTTATAGAAGGTGAGGATTCTGTCATGGCTAGGTGGGCTGAGCATTTCAGTGATGTTCTAAACAATGTGGTTAGTTCTACTCCTATTGTTTGCAATGATGCTAGATGCATTGGTGGATTTAATGTTGGCCCTATAACACAATCTGAAGTTATTTTGGCTGTTTCTAAACATAAACTTCATAAATCCCCAGGGGTAGATGAAATTACGGCGGAAATGCTTAGAGCTGGGAATGTTTCGGTTACCACTTGGATGACTGAAATTTTGAATAACTTTTATGATAAAGGCATGGTTCCTAAGGATTTTAAAAGAGCTATTGTTATCCCTATTTTCAAAAAAGGTGATCGCAGTTCTTGTGATAACTATAGGGGTGTCAGCCTACTCTCTGTTCCAGGTAAAGTTCTTTCCATGATAGTGCTTAATAGAATTAAGAATCTGGTTGACAGTCAATTGTGTGATGAACAATGTGGATTCAGAAGTGGTAGGGGATGTGTAGATCAGATATTTTCACTTAGGCAAATTCTTGAGAAATGTTTAGAGTTTCAGAAACCTTTGGTTGCTAGCTTTGTTGATTTCAAAATGGCTTTCGACTTTGTTGATCATCATAATTTATTGTTGATTTTGAAATTGTATGGTATACCAGACAAGTTAGTTAACATAATGAAAGCTCTCTATAATAACACTGAGTCGTGTGTGAGAGTTGGTAAGGCTTGTAGCAATTGGTTTAGCATTACTTCTGGTGTTCGACAAGGGTGCATTTTGTCTCCTTTAGTTTGGTTATTGATTATGTTATGCGAAATTCACTTCAAGGGAAAGATTTTGGCCTTGAATGGACTGGAGATACGAAAAAATATGATTTAGATTATGCTGATGATTTAGCCCTTTTGGCAAATGATGTTGATGAGATGAACTCTTTCATTCGAGCTGTTGATGAGACTAGTAGTAGAGTAGGTTTGGTTATAAACAGAGGGAAAACTAAAGTGATGAAAATTGGTCAGGCAGGCTGTGATTCAGTTAATCTTAATGGTTGCAGTCTTGAGCAGGTGTCACAGTTTAATTATCTTGGGAGCTATGTAACAGATAATGGTGATGTGCGGCATGAGATTAACATATGAATAGGGATTGCTGCTGGGACTTTTAAGATTCTATGGAGAGTGTGGAGAAAATAGGCTTATGCACCTAAAGACTAAAATTTGACTGTATAATAGTTTGGTTCTTTCTATGGTTAGTTATGGTAGTGAAACTTTGACGCTTTGTGAATAACATAACAGGAAACTAGATGCTTTTGATTCCAAATGCTTACGCAGTATCTTGGGCATTAGGTGGTTCAACTTTGTAACTAATGATGAGGTTAGGCAAAGGAGTTTGCCTTTAAGCAGCATATTGTGCAGAGAGAGATTCCATTGGTTTGGCCATGTTGCCTGTATGAATAATTATAGATTGGCGAATAGGGTTATGAACAGTGTGCCTAAAGGCCTCAGAAATAGGGGGAGACCTAGGATGCAGTGGGCAGACAATGTCAAACAGGGCCTTATTAGAATTCGTGTGCAATGACCAGATGCAGTAGATGTAGCTCAGGACAGACTTGCTTGGGGAACTAAATTGCACTGTCTGGTTGGACCTCCGTAGCCCATGGCTGCTTGAGGATGATGAGGAGGAGGAGGAGGAGGAGGAGACATTGCCCATTGCCATTGCAACTACCAATACCAAAAGTGCCTATCACTCCTCCCCAAAAATCAAAGTCAGTACCAACTTTGGCATTTAAGTCACCTAGAACAAAGGTAATATCTCCTTTCTTGACAGAATTCAAAATATCCTGAAGTTGTCCGTAAAACCTATCCTTCTCATCCTCATCGGCATCCTCGGTGGGGGCATAACAGCAGATAACATTCAAGTCTTTAACGCTTGTCTGAAATTTTGCTGTAAGAAACCTTTGATTAATGCACTCATATCCTAGAAGAGCATCACTAGCGTGTCTGCTGAGAAGCAGACCCACGCCTTGGTGATGTTTATTGCCTTCCTTCCCTGAAAAGAGAAATTTAGGATTATTTTTAAGAATCTGACCTTTATCTGTCCCTCTGGTCTCTTGCAAGCCGAGAATATCTAAATTGTAATGGTGGAATTCTTGTGTGAGGACATCAAGAGAAAAAGCTCTGTGCAGAGTCCTCACATTCCAACTACCTATGGAGAGAAAATGGTTAGTGGGATGTTTAAAGAAACTATGTTTATTGAGAGAGGGAATGACGACAATATCAAACAGTCCCCTAATCTCAGACATGGGGCAAAGACCCGTTCCCCCATCACTAAAGGCTGACGCCATCTACACTGGAAGACTTCCTCCAGTGTAGAATTTGATGATGCCAGTAGAAGGAAATAGTTGAGGTGCCTGCGATTTTCTCTGCTCAGGATTATCCACCATCTGATAAACATATTGTCAGAATCTATTCACTTGGGGCTGTCAATCCAGAAACGAAAAGCACAGTGGAAGATTTTCCATCCACAGATGCCCACCATTGCAGCAAATTCAGGATCCATAATCAATCTCGGAGCCTTTATTCGGTCCAGTGGGTTTATATGGTCAGCACCAAGACTCTGTGTGGTTGTCCACTCCTTAGCAGGGTAGAAAAAAAAAAGTAGAGTAGCCAGAGTTGTCCATATCATTAGTCCACACTAATCTGGTAGCCCTCCCCTTCCATTAACTTCGACAATAGAGTATCTCTTTTGAAAGGTACTAACGGTCTGCACCACGAGAAGGTGGGGTCGGACATTTGGTGCTAGGCCTGGCCAGTTCTATGCATCAATATCAAACAGCCTGCTTATTGCAAGCTTATTCCTCCTCCACTAAAGGCTGAAGTCACCGATGCTGGTAGGAACCTCAGACACCACCTTTTCAAGAGCCATATGGCCTGCCTGAGACACATTACCCCAGTTTAGGATTGACGATACCCAACTAGCTAAGTAAGGGTTCATGTACCTGTGATGGCCACTGATCAGGATTATCCACCAGCTGATATATGTATCCCATGCCTCTGTTCAGTTAGGGCTGGCAACCCAGAAGCAAACAGAAAACAGCGGCAGATTCTCCCTCAACAAATGCCCACCAGTGCAGCAAGTCCAGGATCCATAATCAAGCTGAAATCCATAAACCAGTCAGTCTAGTAGATATAAATGGTCAACACCAGGATTCTGTGAAGTTGACCATTCCTCAGCAGGGTTAAAAAAAAGAAAAAAGTGGCCATAAGTGACCAGATTAGTAGGCCATCCATAAGTACATTAAAGCCTGAAGTTTACCAAGTAGAACAAATAGTATAAGGTGAAGGGATTGGTAGATCTTGTGTGGGACATCAAAATCGGCAACAAGAGACTGAGCCAGCCCAAGTATCAAAAGGAGAACTAGTAATAATAATTTATTTTCTTTTTCATACTGTATCTCTTTTGTAATGAAAGGTCAATTTCAAGTAGAAATGAGGCTTAATGTGTTAAATCATGGATATTGCACAGGAGAAACAATATACCTCTGATGAGAGTCAAATGATGACATTGTAAAATCACCCTGGGGAATATTTTTAGTTTTTAAATTTTTTTTTTACAGATGGATAACGTAATAATTAAATTAACATAGAGTAGCTGTGGTTGTAATTTATTTAAAATAAAAATAAATGATGATTTAATAGATATTGTAAAATGGTTTAAAATAAATAAGCTAACTCTAAATTTATCTAAAGCGAAATATATATTGTATACTCTAAATGATAAATTTGATATTGTAGATAATTTAATGGTTAAAATCCATGAAACTAATTGTGATATTAATCAGGGTTGTTGCTGTGTGTCTGTTGATAGAGTGGATGAAATAAAGTATTTAGGAATAACTATTGATCAAAATCTGAATTTTGCGGCCACACATTCAAAAGTTAATCAAAAAAACTTGGAGCAATGTTGTGTGAAGTATACTGCCTAAAAGAATTGTGAATCTCCAAATATTGGTAACAGTTTATTATTCTTGGATTCATTCTGCATTGTATTAAGGGCTACTATGCTATGGTGGTACTTATAGGTCAATCCTGAAACCACTGACTGCCCTTCAAAATAAAATTATTAAAAAGGTAACTGATGGAAGTATTTATCAAAATGGAAATAACACACTTCAAAATGTGAAACTGCAGCCCTTCAGTCACTTGTTTGTTTATAAATTAATGATTTATATTTATAATCAGTAATTTTTTGTAATTAAAAATAGATAATTATAATTTTTGTTCAGATGGTAGAAAGTATGTAGTTCCACTTGTAAAAAAAAATATTACACAAACATATTTTATATTTAGCACCAAAATTTTTTAATATGTTACCTAGTGAGCTTTGAAATTGTATTGGTGGAGTATTTATCTTTAAGAAAAAATTAGTTTTATCTTTCACATACACTCGACTTGAATTTTATATTTTCAGTTCTATAATAAAAATTAGAATTCAGTTTTTTTGTTGTACCCTTCTTTTCTATTGATTCCTTGTTTTCAAATGAAAATACTCGTTTTTATATTTGCTAAAATGTGAGTTTGTCACAATCCACCTTGTGTGGATCATTAGGTTGTAATTAATTTGTGAAAATTAATTGAACTTTCTTTTTTTTTGTTATTTCATATAATTCTAACTATAACAACCTAGATAGGGAATGATTTTGGGTTGTTTATATTGTACTAAATGTATAGTCTGATGTGTTAAAATAAAGTATTTTGACTTTTTTTTATTTAAATTAAATAAAACTGATTAAGGAAAAATAAAAGTGAATGGAGTGGACCATCACAATACCACTTCAGGATGAGGGGTCAAAGTTTCAGACAGAAGTCAGCTGCATTAACATTATACCAAGTTATCAGCAAATATGTATATTTCAGTTAACTTTGTGTTACCTTAGAGAACTGAAATCTCACATAAATAGAAGACTTTAATATATTATAATAAATATATAACATCATCTTTTGTGCTGAAAGCAGTGTTCAGCGTATAGATCTATCTACTAGTTTACAACCAAATCAAATGTACTGTTTACCATATATTTACATAAAGCACAAAATTATGTCAGTCTGCACATTCATTCTCTAAGGAATTGTTATTATATAACACTGTTGTTAACATGTCCATTTATGCTGATAGATGATATCCTGTTTGAATTAATTTATAGCTTGCTAAAAGAGCATCCTGTTGGTATTTTCAAAGACAGCAGTTGTTAACCTCTGCTGATCTGCAGTCTGTGCACACTATAGACCACACCAGATGGCCTTTATAGGAGGCTACTATCTGTCTCCTATCAAGATAATTTGGATAGATAGCTAGCTGTCCAATGGATCTGCTCTCCTCATCCTTCTCTGTGCTCTGAGTTCTTGTGATCTGGCCATTTAACTCATTGTGTTTAAAAAAGTGCTGCTCAAAGGTGAAACAAAACCCAACTGCAGTTAACCCTTATTAACCTTTTAGCGTTGGTCATGTAAATAAGGCTATATAGCTTTCCACACATAAGACTACTTAATTAATTTTTGGTGCAAGCACAATCTTTTTTACTTAGCATAAGTTTTCACTTGAAGATTCCATTCCTCTAATGAAGCAAACCTGGTTTGTTTCATGGTCAAATATGAGATCTTAATTTTTTTTCTGTGTTAAGATTTAAATACAGTCATCCCTTGACTTATGTCTGCTTGAAGATTCGTCCATGATCCCATGAGGGAATAAATAACATTTTCGACTATAATTTCGAACCAGATGCAAGCAAGCGTAAAGTAAAAAGGTTTCCTATAAATAATTTAAACACAGCTAATAGTAGTTAAAAATTTACTATATCACGATTAAGCTGTTACATATGGTAGCACAGTGTATTACAGTCTTAGTGTGCGAAGCGCATATTATTTCCCACCAAACAGCTTAATCGTGATATAGTAAATTTTTTAAAAAGGTTTCTATTTAGCAACAATACATCATGCGCAGTGGCAACATCAATTCAGCATCAACCTCCCTTGGCAATCGGCACGTGTCTTCAACAGTTCCTCTGTTGATTTTGTAATTGAGAAATAGGTTATTTGTGTATTTATCATTAATATTTCATGATATTTTGTGCAACATGGCCCCAACAGGCTCAATCAAAAAACCTAGTGAAGAATCACAGAAAAAGAGGTGAGCAATTTATCTTGAAGTTGCAAGTTATAAAGCAACATGAAGCTGGTAAGCCCGTCAAGTGTGGTCACACGTGACTTCGGATGGTCTCATTCTACAGTGACAACCATTTTGAAAAATAAGGATAAAATCATAGAGGCTGTGAAAGGATCTGCTTCCATTAAATCAACAATAGTGACGAAGCAACAACAAGGTCCTATCGGTGATATGGAAAAGTTACTTGCATCATGGATAGAGGACCTGAACCAAAAGCACATACCCCTTAACACTTTGACCATAACCGCTAAAGCACTAAGTCTCTTCAACATGTTGAAGGAGAAAGCAGAGCATGATTATGACTACGAATTCAACGCTTCCGGTTGGTTCATGAGATTCGAGCAGCGTTTTGCACTGGATAATGTGAAAATGTATGGTGAATCTGCAAGTGCCAATGAAAAGGCTGCCAAGTAGTTTGTGGAGAAATTGGATAAAATTATTATGGAGGAAAATTATTTGTCACAGCAAATATTTAATATGGATGAGACCTTGTTTTGGAGAAAAATGCCTGAGCGGACATTTATCACAAAATTCTAAAATTTATGCCTGGTTTCATAGCTCTTAAAGACCGTATTACGATTCTGTTAGGGGGTAATGTGGCTGGATATAAACTGAAACCATTTGTGATATGGCACAGTGAGAATCCACAAGCCTTCAAAAACATTAGGAAGCATACTCTTCCAGTTCATTATTGGAGCAATAAGTTGTAGATGACTCAAAAATTGTTTGAGGTTGCCTTAATCAACTGTTATGTGAGTAAAATGGAAAACTATTGTGTGTAAGAAAATGTAGAATTTAAATTTTATTAATTCTAGGTAATGCTCCAGGTCATCCACCTTACATCGCTGATATTTACCCCAAGATCAAGGTCATGTTTTTTCCCTCCAAACACTACTTCATTGATTCAATCAATGGATCAGGAAGTTATTGCACTGTTTAAGGCTTATTATCTATGGAGAACTTTTTCACAAGCCATTTATGTCACTGAAGGAAATGATCAGACTCATGCAATTCTGGAAAGCATTCAATATTTATCATCTATTAAAAATATTGCTGTGGCTTGGGACAAAGTGACCCCTCAATGTATGAGTGGCATATGGAAAAAGACATTAAAAAGGTTTGTGCACGATTTTGGAAGTTTTGAAAAAAATGAAGACCTTTGTAAATTGAGTGAAGAAATAGTGGGCCTAGCAAACAATCTGAATCTCGAAGTGAATAATGACAACATAGTTCAAATCATAGAAGGTGCCCCTGAAGAGCTGACCAACGAAGAATTGGTTGAACTGGAGGAACAACGTGTTGCAGAAGATGAAGAACAAGAAATGGAAGATGGAAAAGCGAAACAAGAAGAGGTAGTTAAGCAATTCACAGTGAAGGGTCTTGCAGAAATGTTCTCAAATGTCTCAAAATGACTGAAGACATGAACCCCAATGTTAAATGCTACTTATTAGTAGAAAGGAAAATACATGATGCCTTTGCTTGCTATAAACAAATTTATGATGAAAAGAAGAAGAGGAATAAGCAAAGCACATTGGACATTTTCATAAAAAAAAACGAAGGTCACCAGAAGAGCCACAACCTGGTCCTTCACATAGGGAAGGTAATGAAGATGTGATTGTGGAGGAAGATTTGGGTGATTATTCTCGTTTTATAGTGGTTCTGCTGAGGTCCTGCCATCCTCTCAGATCTTCTACTGTGGCATATAAACTGACAGGCTCCTGTCAGACCTCTGTGGCAAGCAGCTGCTTGAGGGGGTATTTTTTTTTTTTGTTTAATGCATAGTACAGTTTTATAAGGTTTAAAAATTCAAATAACATGTCATATCAAATACTTTTTTTAATCTATAGCTACACAGTTCAGCAACAGTCTTGGTGATTATTATGGTCTCTTCTCTTTTTCATCATTACTATTGTTCTTGTTTTTTATTAATAATAATTGTTAACAATCCAATATCAGTGAAATATACAGTGTTTGGGACAGTATACTTATTATGGTTAAGTCCCTAACTCCTATAACTCTGTTGATTTAATGTATCGACTTAGGTCCTGCTGGATGGAAGGAACCCCAATGTAAGTTGAGGGATGACTGTATATATACATATTTTTTGGGGGGAGGAGGGGGGTTGAAAGTACCAATAAAATCAATTAATAATAAATTCATATATTACCTGTTGACATATAAATTCAAGAAATAATTTTGTGAAAAAAATGAGTTTTGCCAATGAGTGTGGTTCAAACCCATGCCTCCCACTTACATTACCAAGTGCTTTAACCACTAAGCTATCACCAGCTCTGTCATTTATTTACTTAATTTTGGCTTTTAAATTTCATTGACCTTGTTGCTCATGGTTCCATCTATGATTAAGAAAGGCAGCTTTTGACTTATTAAATATCAGAGCTCAATCCAAATCCCACATATAGGCAAAACTCATTTATTCCACAAAATTATTTGTAGAATTATACATCAACAGGTAATCTACGAATTTATTGTTGATTCTTGCATTAATAACACTTGAGTGTGAGTGACTTCTTTATTTAACATCTATATATTCACCTGTATTGGATAAGTTGCCTTTCCTGATCATAGATATTGTCATGAGTGAAATTGTTTTTACATTGGCAAATCCTGGTATAACACAAAAACTCAAAAACTAGAGTAAAACAACAATATCTGTTAAAAAATGTCCAAATGCAAATGACTCAGATGCTGAACAATAACAGCTAAAATGTACATTTGTTCAGCTTTAAAAACATCATATTGTCAATATCGTATAAAATCAAAAGTCACAACTAAGTGGATAAATGACAGAGCTGGTGATAGCTTAGTGTTTTAGAGCAACTAGCAAGTAACTGGGAGACATGGGTTTCAATCCCATTCATTGGCAAAACTCATTTTTTTCCACAAAATTATTTTTTGAATACCAATAAAATAATCATATTAGAGTTTTTCATCATTAGAGACATTTGGAATTTGAAAATGGCACACTTTTTTTTTGAAAAGGAGTATTATTACACATTCAGCAGAAGCAATATGATGTTTTTAATGCTGAACAAATGTACATTTTAGCTGTTATTGTTCAGCATCTGAGTCATTTGCATTTGGACATTTTTTAACAGATATTGTTGTTTTACTCTAATTTTTGTGTTATACCAGGATTTGCCAATGTAAAAACAATATTAGAAGTGATCAGATGCAACAGCTGTTGCCCTAGATAGATAGCCATCCCATGACCTAGTGGTTAGCACACTTGGTTACTGATCAAAGGGACCTGGGTTCGAGCCCTGGGTAAGGCATGATGTTTGTGTTGTCTTTCTGCCAAGATCCTGCCAATCTCACAGATATTCTACTATAGTGTATTAAACTGACAGGTTCCTGTCAGACCTCTGTGGCAAGCAGCTGCTTGAGGTGATATTTATATTTTTATTTTCTAGATAGATATGTTTGGAAAAACAAATAGCAAAAATTGGTTGGACCTCTGACAATCTTTTTGCAAATTGCAAAATTTGGTTGATAGCCTTTGGTTGCTTGAGAATTTTTTTGTGTGAATTTGTATATTTATTGATATGTGTTTATTTTCCCCCTTAATTGCTCATTTGCTCACTCACCCACCTCCAATTCTGTTATTTTCATTGACTGCTAATATTTTGTTTGATGATTTAAATTGATAAGTAATAAATAAACGACATTTGGTATATACCTATAAATTATGCTTTGAAGTCGATTTAAATTTTAGAGGAAAAATTATCTTGTATTAACATATAAATTACCACTTTGAAGTTGATTAAAATTTTAGAGGAAAAAGTGTCTTAGTTAATACCAAATATGTCGAGTTTATTTATTACTTATCCAACTGTATTACTTGTAAGGAAATACTTCCATCTATATAGCATGTGTGGGGTGGGGGTGGCTCAGTCGGTAGCGCGCCAGGCTCGTAATCTGTAGTTCCCAGGTTCGAGTCCCAGCTGGGTCAGCATTGAGATTTATCTTCCCAAAATTCCCCGCCCTGCCCACGGTCAGTAGGGGACACCGATGGGCTTGGAAAGGCCGCCGTCCGTCGGATGGGACGTTAAGCCGTGGCCCCGTGTGTTGGAGAGCCATACCTTGTGCACGTTAAAGAACACGCTGGATGGCCTTGACGGGAGGCTACCACCTGTCTCCCATCAGCTGTTCCAGTGGGTCCCCTCCCCCAACCTTCTCTGAGCCTTTGGTGGGTCCATGTGATCTGGCCATTTAGCCCATGGTGTGCAAAAAAGTGCCGCTCAGAGGTAAAACAACCCAACTATATGGCATGTCTGCTGTTTGTGGTGAAAATTGCTGGAACACTCCCTACATATGATGTAACATAGATTGAAAAGGTTCATATCATCAATTTGAGATCTTGATCAGCGGCAGGTAGCTCAGTGGTTCAGAGAACTTGACATGTTATCAGGAGGTTGTGGATTCATATCCCGCCCAGCTCAAGACAGTTTTTCCTCTAAAATTTAAATCAACTTCAAAGTGGTAATTTATAGATTTAAATTGAAATAACTAAAATATTTTTTGTCGCAAAACCAAAATATTGCCTAGTTTAACTTAATCTGAGGAATATGGTAATGATAATTCATTATTTGTATCATATATTTGGACTGCAGTCACTAATTGATAGTAGCAAAAAATTAAAATTAATTTATCTTATATTTTATTAAAGTGATTTTAAGATGTTATTCACTTTATAATTTTAAAAGTACATTCAGTTATTACACTTTTATAAAATGCAAATATACGAAAAAAATATTTTTTTCAGGTAGTGGACCACTTCTGCCATATGGTTTACCATGTGTAAGGGAGTTGTTTCGGTTTCTAGTTTCTCTTATAAATCCTCTAGATAGGCACAATTCTGATGTGATGATCCATATTGGACTCAGCTTATTAACAGTTGCCTTGGAATCTGGAGCTGATCACATCGGAAAATTTAATTCTTTTCTTGTTCTTATCAAGGATGAAACTTGTCGAAATCTGTTTTCTGTAAGTATTAATAATAGTTCATTAAAATAAAAATATTAACACAGTACAGGTCATAGATAGTAATTCACCCAATATGAGTTTATAGATATTCACACTTAGGTGTGTTTTTAATAACATTTGTTAATCTCTGCCTACTCAGTGTCTACTTGGAAACTAATATGTTAATATTTTGAGTCAAAGTAAATTAGTATGTACTAATTAGAGATATCACTTGTTGCTCAATGCAGGCAGAATAACAAACCATATTGCACTTAAATTACTGTTTTCTGCTAATTTGTAAAGAAAAAAAATTAAGCCCTTGAAGCACCTGCTTGCCATATAGGTCTGAAAGTAGTCTAGCAGTTTAATACACTGTAGAGAAGGTCTGTGAGGAAGGTGAAATCTTAGAAGAAAGATAAAACATAAAAAGAAACACCTGATCCTTATTGAGGGTTTGAACTCCAGTCCCCTTGATATGCATCCAAGCATATCAGTCACTTAGCCATGGAGTAGAAAATTAATTTGGTATCTAGGATGGCTATTGTGTTTGTGGGTCAGAGTCCAGTTCTTAAATAAAATGTGGATGATTTTAAATATGTTATATACATTATGTAAGAAATCAAGTTAGGCTACTGATTTCTAGTTTTCACCATTTTTTCTATGTTGTGCAGCTTCAGTTGTTTTGTTACCTAAAATTCAAATTAAAATGTTAAAGTTTAAGAGAGGCTCACATTCGGTTTTCTGTATAAAAATAAGAAAAATGTGGGTGAATGTAATGTCATAGACCCCCCCCCCCCTCCCTCCTCCGATAGGGTCTTGGGGTGGGGGTGGCTCAGTTGGTAGTGTACCAGGCTTGTAATCTGCAGTTCCCAGGTTTGAGTTCCAGCTGGGTCAATGTTGAGATTTATCTCCACAAAAGTCCCCGCCCTGCCCACAGTCAGTAGGAGACACCGATGGGCTTGGGAAGGCCACCATCCATCAGATGGGACGTTAAGTCGTGACCCCTTGTGCAGGAGAGCCATACCCTGTGCATATTAAAGAACACACTGAATGGCCTTGGCAGGAGGCTACCATCTGTCTTCTAACAGCTGTTCTAGTCGGTCCCCAACCTTCTCTGAGCCTTCGGGGTCCTTGTGACCTGGCCATTTAGCCCATGGTGTGCAAAAAAGTGTTGCTCAGAGGTAAAACAACCCAACCTGATAGGGTCTCCTTGCAGTCAATTTTAATAATGTTAATGGCATGGTTCAAATTAATTGATAGAATATATCAATACATTTTTAATATTTCTAATACTATAAGAATTATTAGGAATTAAAGATGTACTCAAATTCAGAAGTTAAGTTACAAATGCAAAAGCATGAATGTAAAAGAAAAATGCTCAAACATGTTTCGGTGGATTTTAGGAAAATTCGTGTAGATAAGTGGTAGTATAATTTCATTTTTGGATAGGGTTGGGCTGTTTTACCTCTGAGAAGCACTTTTTTTGCAAGCATTGGTCTAAATGGCCAGGTCATAAAACCCCAAAGGCTCAGAGAAGGTTGGGGGAGGGAACCTACTGGAACAGATGGTAGCCTTTTGTCAAGGCCATCCAGCATGTTCTTTAACATACACAAGGTATAGCCTCCCACACATGGTGCCATAGCTTAATGTTTCATCTGATGGACGGTGGCCTTTCCAAGCCCATCGGTGCTCCCTACTGATTTGTGGGCAGGGCGGGGAGTTTTGCAGAAATAAATCTCAAAGCTGACCTAGCTGGGACTTGAACCTGGAAACTGCAGATAGAAGCACTACTGACTGAGCCACCCCCACCCCTGGATAGGAATAAAAGACTGGAAGATGAATAGCTGTATGATTAATTATCGCATTTGCATGAAAGTGCAAAAACAACTTCAAGAATTCATGTGCTAAAGAATGATATAGAAGAATTTGATAGAAAATTTTTTAGTAGATTTGTTTGTAAAGCCAAATATGATAAATAGGTCACCACCACTATTAGACATCAGATATAAAGGTAGTCTAGTAAGTGATTTTCCTGATAAAAAAGAATTTTACTGTTCTGTTTGAGAATATTTCATGCAAGGATCTGATTGTGTAACATTGATGTTTCCCTCCAAATCAGAAGTTCTGCTGCATGTTCTAGTGGCTGATGTGAAAGAAGTAAGTTTTTCTTCCATTAAGTACTTCATCAACACTCTGCCATCGCTGGTTAAGGAAAAGAAAAATGAAGAATCTCTGAGTAAAGTAATAAACGAATTTGAAGAAGAATATTTGCAGTTCCAGATAGTTATTATACTTAAAGATATTTTATCAACCCAAGGAATTGACACTTAATGGGCCATTCTTGCTACCAAAAAAGGTCCTGGAAATTTCTAATTGTGAAAGATGAACTACATCCTCAAATCCTCAAACAAAACTTTCACTCAAGGAAGAGGATTTTCACAATTTTCTTAAATTTTCAAGGAGAATTTAAGAAAATTGAAGCCATGGACACCTTACGTTTTGCCCAAAATGGTCTTCATGACAATGCCAGTGCTCACAAATCCCAGCAAGTTACATTCTATCTGGAACAGGTAAAAATTCACATAGCAACCCCATCCTGCATTTTCACCTGAACTTGCATCATGCAATTGTTGTTTCAAAAAATTAAAAAGAAACTTGATGGGAAGCTTTTCTCAAGGGTTCAACACCTTGCAAAATGCATTCATTCAGAGTTATTGAGCATTCCCCAACAGGAATACCACCAAGTGTTGCAGAAATGGTGTAGATGTCTGCAACTTTGCATAAATGTTAGAATGAAGTACTTTGTAGTACAGTAAAAGTTTAAAAGTTTTGTGGAGGTAAGTGCAATGGTTTTTGTTCTGCAAATGCATGTGAAGATCTTTTTGAATACATATCTTGTAATAGAGTAGAGTTGATTGATATAGAGAGAGTAGAGTTGATGATATAAGAGAGAGAAAATTAGTCGAGCAGATTGTTCTTCAGTTTCTTTGAATAATTGCATCCTTAAACAGGTTTCACAGTTTAATTATCTCAAGAGTTTTGTAATGTACTAGTGATGAGTAACATGGCATAAACAGAATAATAGGTATTGCTGCTGGGAATTTTAAGAAGCTGAGAAAAATGGAATAATAGATGTATAAACCTAAGGATTAAAATTAAGTAAAGGGAAAAAAATAAGTCTAAATTATTATACAACTTAAATTTTCCTCTACGACTAAAATTAAATTGCATAATAATTTAGATCTTTCTAAAGTTTGCTCTGGTAGTGAAATTTGTAAGCTGAGCAAGTTTGTCGGCATGTTGGCTGACTGGAAATCAGTTCAACCAAAGGCTGGCTATGTTAACACAATAAAAATGCTTGCTGTGTTAACACTGATAGGATCCTGGGGAAAGCCAAGACACATATACTCAGTCGAACTACTAATAATTTCATGCAAATTAATTGAATTTGTCAACAGACTTCAGAGACTCATTGATCTCTCCATTGTCAGGATTGTAGCAGACATTGCTGTATGTAAAACTGAAGCAATTCACTTATATCCTGCTTACCTTTTTCATTTGATACTGTGCTGATATTTTGGTTACTTTTATTTTATTATGCAATAGATATTTGATTGTGATACTACAGAGAATAAAACATCTTTCTGTTGTTCCCATTGAAATTATACACTTCTTGTTCTGTGTATTCATCCAAGCCAAAGTAGCATATGGGGTTTTTATTACATTGATTTACAAAATTTTACATTTTACTATTAAATTTTAATAGTGAGTAAAGTAATTAATATTCTATTTCAACTATTATGCTGAGATTAATTGTACATTCCATGTTAAAATTTCTTGCAACTGAAGCATAAGAAATGTTATTCTGAGATTGAAAGAAGCTCAGAAAGACCCATAAATAGCCAAAGCTTCCCTGATAGGTTCCCCCTCGGTGTGAGCGCCTGTACGCGGTGAGGGGGACCACCATGTGAAGGTTCCGCTGGCTTGGTTACCTTCGCAGGGTCCTAAACGCTCGCCCGCGTGTTTGCCGTGCACGAAGACCCGTGTCCCGGGAAAGGAGGATCCTGGTAGTTGCTCGGGGGTCCCCGTCTTCTCTCCTCAGCTCATGACTGGCGTGGTCCCCATTGGCCGTCTTGCCATTGGGGAGCCTGTCTGTCGCGGGGCTGGGCAGCGAATTCCGGGGCCTCTGCTATACACTGCTTTGGCCTCTGCTTCCGGTAAACGGGAGCTCCTGGGGTGGCCCCCCCAGGAGCAATCAGCTGGTGGGCAGGTCCTGCTAGGGTCAACCGTGAAGAGCGGTGAGTAACCTTGCCCACGGTCCGGGTACAGGTTTACAAGTTTCCTCACAGATTATTTTCCTTTTATCGTTATCCTTTATTTGTGAGGCCAGTTTGGCCATTCACAATTTTGTTATTTTAAGCTTTGTTTCTTTTGTGTAGAACGTTTTTGTTCCTCACATTTCGCTTTTCATTTTCCTTGTATTTATTTGTGAGGGCTTGGCTCACTGTCTGTGTGGGTATAGTGCCTGCGTAGCCCTGCTGCCCGATTGGGCGTCCCCTTGTTGGGCTCCGTGGAGGGTGGGGACAGCGGGCACTGAACCACACAAAAACAAACATGAGAGAGAATGATGAAAATGCAATCACTGCCAACAAGAGGGCTCGACATGAGCCCCCATCTTTCTCGTCTTTGTTATCACTGCCGTCGTCTTCTGTGTCTGTGTCTTCGTTCCCAAAGATCCTGATCATCCACTCCACGGGTGATCAGGTGCTTGGGGACATGTCCCCTTTTTTTGTGAATAAAGGTTTGAAAGGTCTTGCGGGAGAACCGAAATCCGTAAAGCGCTTACGATCTGGCGACTTACAAGTTGAGACCGCTTGTTCCAAACACTCGGAACTGCTCCTGAAAGTTAAAGAAATTGGTGGGGTGGCTGTCGAAGTCACTCCCCATAAAACTTTGAATTCCTCTCGGGGTGTGATCACCAAGTGGAGCCTCCTCAAAGTCACTGAGGAGGAAATCCTCTTGGAGCTTACACCTCAAGGAGTAACAGCGGTCCACCGGGTTTCGACACGCCGTGATGGGAAATTGACACCCACCCAGGTGTTGATTGTGACATTTAACACACCACGCCTGCCCTCTTCCATCAAGGCAGGTTACTTACATTGTGAGGTTCGGCCGTATATCCCAAACCCTCTGCGCTGTTTTCAGTGTCAGATATAGGGTCATGCCCGCACAGCGTGCAGGGGCAAGCCCACCTGTGCTCGCTGTGGCAGTAAGGATCATCTCGATCCTGACTGCACAGCAGAAAAGGTATGCTGTGTGAACTGCAGTGGCGAACATCCGGTGTACTCCCGTGACTGTCCAAAGTGGAAGGAGAAAAAGGAGGTACAACACCTCAAAGTCATGAATAACATCTTTTATGCTGAGGCGAGAAAGCTTGCTGCACCGCCCGCTCGGCCTGGCAAGGTTTCCTATGCCAGTGCAGTCATTGGAAAGCCCATCGTTCCAATGACTTCGGTTGCGGTGCAGACTGACATTAGTGTACCACCTACTGAGTCTTTCTCGCCAGCTGCGAAGTACCTCCTCACACAGGCAAAACCGAGGGTAGTGTCAACTTCGACATCTACCCCGGTTTCCATTCCTGCAGCTCAGCCTTCCACCTCCACCGGAAGGCCTCCTCCTCCCCGTCCTCAGACAGCAAGACCTTCCAAACCTAAGGGGACCCCACCGGGGCCGAAAAAGAAATTAATAACTGCTCCGCAAAGGGCGGTCACCGATCCATGCCCCTCGGACGATTCCGAGGACATGGATACCGACCACCCCCTATTCACTAAACCGTCCTCTGTGGTGGTTAAGTTGAATAGGAATTCGTCATACGCCCACTCTTCTAAGTCCTGAGATGGCCACACTCCTACAATGGAATTGTCGTGGATTCCAGAGGAATCTTGACGACATCAGGCCCTCCTTCAGGCACACCAGCCCATCTGTGTGTGCCTGCAGGAGACATACTTGCAGCCAGTCACAGATCCCACGATCCGGCACTTTTCACTAGTTCGCCGGGACCGGGATGGAGATGGTCCAGTTCGCGGGGGTGTCGCCATTCTCGTGAGCAACCATTCTCCGTTCCAGGTCGTACCCCTCACCACCAACTTGGAGGCGGTAGCCATCCATCTCTTCGTGGGGTTCTCGCTGACTGTCTGCTCTGTATATCTTCCACCTGGGAGCATCGTCTTCCAGGAAGACCTTGATGATCTCGTCTCGCAGCTGCCATCCCCCTTCCTCATTATGGGGGACCTCAACGGACACAGTCCACTTTGGGGCAATGCTGACACCAATGGGAGGGGTGGGGTCCTAGAGCAATGGCTCTTGGATCCTTCTCTCTTCCTGTTGAACACTGGTGTCAGTACTTACTTTCACTCCCCAACCCGCACTTTCACTGCCATTGACCTCACCATCTGCTCCTCCTCGATCCATCCACTCTTTACATGGGAGGTCGAGGACAGCCCTTATGGAAGCGATCACCTCCCCATGGTGTGCACCATCTGCCGTGGGGGGCCTTGCAGCCCTTCACGCGTCTTGCGGTGGAGGCTGGATCGGGCTGACTGGGTTGGTTTCGAGCTGCTCTCTGAGCTCGATGACCACTCTGTCAGCCAGGAGCCCATCAATGTGGCAGTAGCGGAAATAACGGACTGTATCGTAGATGCAGCTGCATCAACAATTCCTCAAACTTCGACACGGTTTCCTTGCTTTCCGAAACCGTGGTGGAATCCAGATTGCACCGCAGCTCATAAGGCTTAGAACAAGGCTTGGGGGGTGTTTCGGAGATATCCGACGACCCCCAACCTCGAAAATTTCAAACGCGCCAGGGCGAAAGCTCATTTCGTCCGATGCCAGAGCCAGAAGGAATCTTGGATCAAGTATACATCTTCTATCACCCGCACGACTAGTTCTAAAGTCGTGGGATAAAGTCCGGAAGATGGGTGGGAACTACACGTCCCACTCGTTATCGATCCTGGAGCACAATGGACAGGCAATTGCTGATCCCAAAGCAATTGCCGACACTCTGGGGGAGTCATTCTCCTCCATATCTTCGTCTGCCTCTTACTCCCCTGAGTTTCTGGCCCAGAAGGGCAGGGCCGAACACTCTCCGCTGTCTTTCCACTCGAATGGCCTGGAGCCTTACAACAGGCCATTCACAGTGGAGGAGCTTCGCCTTGCTCTGCACTCTTCTCGTGCCTCTGCTGTAGGGCCGGACAATGTCCATTATGCCATGCTCCAACATCTTTCACCATCGAGTAAGGATCGGCTGCTCCATCTTTTCAATCGCATTTTTCTCGAGGAGCAGTTTCTGGACTCCTAGCGGGAGGCCATCGTCTTGGCCTTCCCCAAGCCAGGCAAAGATCCCAAGATTCCTTCCAATTATTGTCCCATCGCATTGACGAGCTGTGTGTGCAAGGTGTTGGAAAGAATGGTAAATGCCAGACTCATCTGGTATTTAGAACATCACAACTTTCTTTTCAACACCCAGTGTGGATTTCGCAGACAATGGTCAGCTCTTGACCATCTGATACGCCTCGAATCGGCTATCAGAAATTCATTTTTAAGAAGAGAGCACCTGGTGTCAATTTTCTTCGACATCGAAAAAGCGTACAACACGGCTTGGAGATTCGGCATTCTTCGTGACCTCCACAGCTTCGGCTTGAGAGGTCACATGCCAATCTTCATCTCCAACTTCTTATCGACACGTTCTTTTCCTGTCCGTGTCAGTAACACTCTGTTGCGGCCGTACCCCCAAGAACAGGGGGTGCCACAAGGCTGCGTTCTGAGTGTTATGCTTTTCGCTGTCAAGATTAATTTTATTACTAGACAACTTCCTCCATTAGTAGGCAATGTCCTCTATGTTGATGACTTTAGCATCTTTTGCTCATCGTCCAGCATGAGGGTCATTGAAAGACAACTGCAAATTGCCCTGAACAATCTTTCGGTTTGGGCGACGGCAAACGGGTTTCGGTTCTCCCCACAGAAGACCACTTGTGTGCACTTTTGCCACAAGCGTAATCTTCATCTGGATCCCGAACTGCGGCTCGGGGGTAACATCATTCCAGTTGTGGCGGAGACCAACTTTCTCGGTCTCATATTCGATCTGAAATCGACCTTTTTACCACACATACGTCATCTCAGGTCCAAGTGCACGTGGGCATTGAACATCGTCAAGGTCCTCTCCTCCCTTTCTTGGGGGGCGGATCGATGTTCTTTGCTCCGCCTGTACCGTGCACTTGTCCGATCGAAACTGGACTACGGATCCCAGGTGTACGACTCGGCCCGGGATTCAGTGGTGAAGGTGCTGGACCCCTCCATCATCAGGCCCTCCTGTTTGCACGGGAGCCTTCCGCACCTCACTGGTGCAGAGTCTTTACGTTGAGACCGACGAACCATCTTTATCTCTTCGCCGTCAGCAGTTGTCCCTACAATATGCTTCTAAATTGCGATCCCTGCCTGGCCATCCTACTTGGGATTGTGTTTTCAGTCCGAAGTGGGAAATGCTTTACACAAATCGGCCGACTGCCATTTGGTTTGCGTGTCCGAGGCTACCTCAGAGACATCAACACCAGTCTCGATAGCGTTGCAGAGTCGACAGCTGAGCCACTTCCATGGCTCACTGTTCCCTTTCATGGCTCGCTGTTTCCCCTTCCTGTGATGTTTCCCTGTGCAGGACGGGGAAGGCCTTTACACCCGACTGTTTGTACCGGCAACTCTTTGCCAGCCATCGTGTTGAGCACCCGGACTTCTTGCCTGTCTTTACAGATGGCTCGAGGTCCGGTACTTCAGTGGGATCGGCCATGGTCTGCTGTGATGTAATCATTGCAGACCAGATCCCACTGCAGTGTTCCATCTTCACTGCAGAGTTGCACGCTATCAGCCTCTCCTTGGACCACGTGGCGACTAAGCATCATCGTCGGTGTGTGCTTTACACTGACTCGCTTAGCTCGCTACAGGCTTTGATCTGGGTGAGGCATCGACCTCACCCTGTTCTTACTAAGATCCGCCAGCAGCTACATCGTCTGGCAGCCACAACCACAATCCATTTCTGTTGGGTGCCCGGTCACGTCGGGATTAGGGGCAATGACTTGGCAGATGCTGCTGCCAAGTCAGCCACGCCCCTGTCCGACTCTCCGTTGCCGGTTCCCTATCTGGATTTCCGGCAGCGTTTTACCACCGAGCTCCGGGCACAGTGGCAGAGATCTTGGTCAGAACAGCTTACGAACAAGCTCTTTGAGATCAAACCTATCATCAAACCATGGCAGTCTTGTTACCGCAGGAATCGCATGGAGGAAGTTGTACTTGCTCGGCTCCGCTTAGGTCACTCTTATATTACTCATTCGTTTCTTCTACGGGCGGACGACGTACCTAAGTGCGAGTTTTATGACACCATTTTAACAATCAAACATATTTTAATTGAATGTCCATGTTTTAACCTAGAACGTCGTTTGTATTTTAATTTTCACAATTTTACGTCCGAGCCACTTACACTCGGACATCTTTTATCTGATAGTACTATTTTATCTCCAATTTTTGCCTTTGTACAGTATACAGGATATTTTACCAGATTATAATTTTATTCATTTGTAATTTATTCACCATCTGACCTAGGTCATTTACACCTGGGCTAGTTTTATCCTTTGTCTCTACTGTATTTATTTATCTACACATTTGTTGTTTTACACCTTACTTTTTATTTCTGTTATATATATATATCTTGTTGGTTTTATTTTTTACCTTTTCCAGCATTTGTTTTTTAATTTTTGGTTGAGGAGTATTTGTCTTTTAGCATATTTTTACCTTGTTTGGCGCATTATAGCCTTAGTAGCTCATGCGCCATAAAACTCTTAACCAACCAACCAACCAACCCTGATAGGTTATATACTCATTACTAATGGTTTGCTTATATAATTTTGATTGAGGATTAATGGAACCATTTTAAATGTGCTATTCTTTAACCAGCAATAGTTTCCTAGGTAACATGGAGCATGGGAGGCAAAGTCATTAATGTGATAAGGAAATGCAGTGATAAACTGAGTCAAAACATTTTTAATCTTGGCAGCATTACAAAATTCTTAGTAAAAGACTAAGGAGCAGTTGAGACAGGAATCTTTGGTTTGATAACCTGGATGACAAAGCAGAGAAAGATGCTAGACTGCACAAACAAAGTGTTTACTCAAATAGTAAACATTTTATATGGGGAGAAACAAAATAGCATGTAGGATTAAAAGTGAGGATTCTGTATTGACAAGATGCATTAATCATTCCAATGAAGTTCTGAAAAATGTGATTACTTCTATTCTTATTTTTTGTATTAAATATAGATATAGTTTGTTTTTTAATGTAATGCCTGTGTAAAACAACCTTCTGTATGATCTGAATGCTTGCTTTTAATGAGTAAAGTGTATTTTACAGGTAATTTTGCATATTATTTGTATTTGTAAATACTTGAAAATTCGTTAAAATGCAAAACACTTCTGAAGTAATTTCCTAGATTTATAATCACACTTTTAAATGTGAAATATTAAGAGAAAAATGTTACATAAAGGAGAGAAATTTTGAAATCAAAGTCCAAAAAACATGATTTTTATTAGCAAAAATTAGCATTATAAGTAATTATTTAGCATTATAAGTAATGTGACACACAATTGCAATAGCAAAAATGCTAATGAATTATGATATTCTCATATTACTAGCTTAGTCAAAACTGACCATGTTATGAATGGTAGAGCTGAGAATATTACATTTCTAATAACCTAAGAGTTGGAATAGGGAAAAGGTTGCAGTTTTAAGCAGTGGCTTATGTTGCAGATGGTATCCGTTGCATAGTGTGCTATAAACTGTTTGTAATGCTGAAAGTTTTAAGTGATAATTGAAAGTTCTGGGCATTTATTTCAGTGGTACATAACAGTACAGAGATACAAATAGTTCCAATGCAATATATGTGGCATTTTAGTAGAGAAATAAGGCTATGACCATTGAAAATGTTTTACGTGATATGTATTGATTTAGTTATGCCTTATTTTAATTATAAAGTATCAGACTATATTTTTAGCTATATGTGTAATGAAGTGGGAAATTTATTTTTATAGCTGCTATCTAGTGAACGGTTGACAGTATTTGCAGCTACCTTAAGAGTCTACTTTTTATTATTTGAAGCACTACGTACCAATCTGAAGTTTCAGTTAGAGGTAATGCTTTCGATTTCACAGTTATGTATGTATGTATGTATGCACATTAAAAGTTATATTTCTGTATTTTTAAGCATGATTACAATATAAAATAATATATATGTTGTGGTAAAAAGTCCTGAACACGTTGGGGGGAAGGGGGGGGGGCTGTGTGTGTGTGTTTTTCAGCCAATTTCTATGCACTAATTGCCAACTTTATATAACTTTTATTATTTATTTTGAAGTAGTTTTGCATGCTGATTTCAAATCTATTTTTCTGTTTAAATATTTTGAAAGATTAAAAGTTTTAAATCTATTGAAAATCTTCAAATATTTTGAAAAAAGCATACAACTGCAAACACAAAGTGATACTAGAATTGAACTGGCTCTCGTTACAACCGATCAAGTGCTCTGTTATTCTGTCCAATCACAGATTAGAATTTATAAAATTGTGATTGTTGGCTTTGGTGCATATTTAATTGCACTTTATAACTGCATTTTTGATGTGGGGGCAGTTGTATATTGCATTCAACATTTTGTGCAGTTTTAATAAAGAACAAATATGTGAAGTTCTTCATTTTTGGCTCATAATCAGAGATATAAAATAATACCATATTTCCTCTGTTATAAGACATCGTAAAAGGTCTTATGGCCAGATGGTTGTTTTTATCTTGTCTGCTCACTACAGTTATAAGAGCCTATTGGTTCTATCCTGTCTTATAGACTTTTGTATGGTTTTATGTCTGTAATACCAAATCAACTTGAGCAGAGATGGAATTAAAATTTAACAATTTATTCCAAAAATTGATACAGTATATAATATTGTGCTGTCTGGCAATCTTTTAGGCAAAGATTAATTACTAATCACACTACATTCTACTATAACCTAAGATGATGCATTATACCTTATATACATGCCAGATCTCGTCCTTCATCTTCCAAGGGAAGAAATCCTCATGCGCACCTAACTTCATGCTTCAATTGCCCTCAGTCACTATGCAAATCCTAGACAATTTACTGATATTGGTAAGTAAATTTACCAATTTACTGATATGATACCTCACTGTCTCAGAGTTCCACTAATTTTCCTTGTCACTCTTTTCTCTTTCTACTTTGCCAAGATCCTCTTATACCCCTGGCTCAGACACATTACCCTAGCACTGCATGAATCTGCAGTTTAATCCACCCTGATTGTCACAGAGAGCTCCATTCTGCTAACCCCATCTTGACCATTTGTGATGTTGCTGCATGCAGCAAGCCAGCAGCCAGTTATATACGCTTCCACTTCAGCACGACTGTTGTAAGAATGTGTATCAAATATCAATACATATACAGGGTGATTCAAAACTCTCGGGCCAAACTTTAAGGGGTGATAGAACACATCTAAACAACCACTTTTCTTCATACGATTCATGGTCGGAACTCAAGCGGTGAAGCGCTAGGGGTAGGCAGTTGTGTCAGGAAATGAAGAAATACAAGAATGACAGAAGAGGTTTGCAACAATTGCAGAAATTACAGAACAGAAAGTACAGAATTTTATTGAACAAATTACAGAAACTGCTCAAAAGAGCGACCGCCAACATTAATGCAGGTTTCACACCTTCGACATAGTGATCGACGTATGTGGGTGAAAACACCAGGCATTTCTCATACAGCGGCAATAGAAATCCTGGCAACAAGGTCCTCATTGGAATCGATGGGGCTATCGTAGATGAGGCTTTTCATATGGCCCATAGGAAAAAGTCCAGACATGAGAGATCGGGCAATCGTGGCGGCCAAGCGATGGGACCACGCTGACCAATCCATCGTCCTGGAAATGTTGCATCCAAGGTGTTCCGCACATCCACGCTGAAATGGGTGGCACTCCGTCATGTTGGAACCACATACGTGTTTGAATGTTTGCTGGAACAGGGTTCAGTAATTCTGGCAAGACTTGTAAAAATACGAGGTACGTTCTCCCTTTCAGTCGGACTGGCAGAAGGTATGGGCCAATCAAATGGTCATGGAGGATTCCAGCCCAAACATTTATGGAGAAATGCTGCTCTTTATGGAGAACCATGTACATATGACATGCAGATTACTGGTGGCCCACACGTGAATTGTGGGTATTAAAAATGCCCTCACATGTAAAGGTCCATTTGTCAGTGAATAAAACGCTCATCAAAGTCCGGCTGTGCTGCAGTCTGCTGCAGGAACCACTGTGCAATATCCACATGAGGCCGATAATCTGCAGGTGTCAAGGCCTGCACCCTCTGTGCACGGTAGGGGTGTAATCATTCATCTCGTAGAACTCGCCACACCTTCAATTGGGGCACACTTATGGCATGGGAAATTGCTCGCGTGCTACATTCGGGATGATCTCCAACACTAGGTAGAATTTCCTCTGTAACATGTGGCATCCTCACACTCCTTGCACACCCTGTATCCTGCAAGCTACTGACAAAGGAACCTGTTTCGCACAGATACTGGTGCAATCGCTGAAAGGTTTTACGATCAGGCAAGTGTCTGGTCGGAAAGCACTCCCGGTACAGTCTTTGGGCTTCCCTCACATTCCCGTTTGCAGCTCCGTACGTGAAATACATGTCTGCTTTCTCCTGATTCGTGAAACAATCCATCCTTTCTGCAATCCACGGTAGAAATGACAATGAGTGCAAAAACCAGCACTTATAAGTGTTCATTGGAAAGCGCCCTCTAGCGCTTCACTTCTTGAGTTCTGACCATGCATTGTACGACGAAAAGTGCTTGTTTAGGTGTGTTCTATCACCCCTTAAAGTGTGGCCCAAGAGTTTTGAATCACTGATCAGCCAAAACATTAAAACCACCTTCCTAATATGATGTAGGTTCTCCTCTTGCCACCAAAAGAGCTCTCACCTGATGAGGCATAGATTCAATGAGATGTTGTTAGGTGTCACTTGATATTCGGTACCATGACTGCAACAGAAGATCCCACTGTTCCCATAAATTACATGGTTGGGATGTGCTGCTCGTACTCATTTCTCCAACTCAAACCACAAATGCTCGATAGGATTCATGTCTGGCGAATTTGGGGGCCATGGCAATAAATGAAATTCCTCATCATGTTCTAGGAACCATTCCTGAACCTTCTTCGCAGTGTGACATGGGGCATTGTCTTGTTGAAAGATGCCATCTCTGCCAGATAATACAGTCGCCATAAAGGGGTGTATTTGGTTAGCCACGATGTTCAGGTAGGTGACAGATGTCAGAGTTTGCTCTACAAGGATAATTGGTCCAGTGTTCCCAAAGAAAATCTTGCCCAGGCCATTACACTACCTCCAGATGCCTGGATCCATCTCACAGTGCATCTAGGTGAGAAGGCTTCTGTGAGTAAATGTTGCACACAAGCTTGTCTGTCCACATGGTGTAATAGAAAACGGGATTCGTCTGACCATATGATCCTCTTCCAGTCTTCTATGGCCCAGTGTCGATGATTACATGCCCACTGCAAGCGTTGACAACGGTGAATGACTGTAAGCATAGGCAAACAAATGGGTCTGCTGCTGTGGAGACTTATATCCAATAGCTTACGATAAACTGTGTGTTTGAACACATTGGGCCCTTTACCACAATTGAAATTATGGGTAATGTCAACCACAGTAGCCCTCCTGTTGATGCAGACAAGACGAGATAACCTGTGCTGACTTCTGACATCAAGCATGGCTCGCCCATGCCTTGTCAACAGCTGGAAGTGTCACCTGTTTTGGGGGGCGGGGGTGGCTCAGTCGGTAGCGCGCCAGGCTCGTAATCTGTAGTTCCCAGGTTCGAGTCCCAGCTGGGTCAGCGTTGAGATTTATCTCCGCAAAATTCCCCGCCCTGCCCACGGTCAGTAGGGGACACCGATGGGCTTGGAAAGGCCGCCGTCCGTCGGATGGGACGTTAAGCCGTGGCCCCGTGTGCGGGAGAGACATACCCTGTGCACGTTAAAGAACACGCTGGATGGCCTTGACGGGAGGCTACCATCTGTCTCCCAACAGCTGTTCCAGTGGGTCCCCACCCCCAACCTTCTCTGAGCCTTCGGGGTCCATGTGACCTGGCCATTTAGCCCATGGTGTGCAAAAAAGTGCCGCTCAGAGGTAAAACAACCCAATCACCTGTTTTGGACTGTCTTTGATAGGTACTAACCACTGCATAGCGTGAGCAGCCTACCAGCATCACTGTTTTGGAGATGCTCTTACCAAGGTGTCTTGCCATAACAATCTGGCCTTTGTCAAAATCAGATAAATCCTTTGCTTTTCCCATGTTGAGATGAAACAAAATATTGCCTGCGAGAGCTCTGACCCAAGTATTATATATATCATTCACAACCTTGGCACATGACACTTATTGGCTGCACATGTGCTTCTTTGCATAATGCAGGTGATTTTAATGTATTGGCTGATCGGTGTATATACGGGGTATCTCAAAAATATAGGTACAAACTTTTAGGGGAGGTAGATAACATCTAAAGGAATGAGAATTGCATAGGAACCCATAACTGGAAATGTCATGGGAAAGTGGTAGCAGAGGTACAAGATCTGAAAGGACACAAGACAGTGATTAATGGGAAAACATTTATTGGACATAATTATTACAAATTGCGTACTAGATTGACCTGCCCTCAGTTCTGCTACCTCTTAATGACCCATAATCGCACAAATTTTGATGCGCATGCACAAACAAACGGTAGCCCGGTACATGTCTGTGTGTGAAGCGTTCTTGATACATTTGTTGAGCAGCTCGTCCGTTGCCCTCAGCTATTCCATACACTAAGTGCATGTCTGCCAGCTCCCTGTTCGAATACCTTTGCATGCTTTTCGTCAGCCGACTACCACTCGAATGAGGAAATTCGAAATTTCCCCTCTAACGCACTGATGAACAGCACCGCCTATTGACTTACAGTGACATTTCCGATTATGGGTTCCTATGCAATTCTCATTCCTTTAGATGTTATCTACCTTACCTAAAAGTTTGTACCTATATTTTTGAGACACCCTTATACATAGATAGATAAGGGGAGGAGTGCCAAATTTGACATACACTGTTTTCACTTTTTGATACTTCTGAAATCAAGGTGCGTCATTCATTTGATGGTGTATAAAAATTGATGTGGGAAGATTGAATTATGTATGACTAAAGTGCAAGAAAAATAAGTAATACTAGGTACATGTAAAAGAGGATTGTGAGCACTCATTCTTCTCTTGTGTTCGTTGGTGGAATGCCAGTGTCCCTGATGTATCAATTAATAAACTGATTAAAGATTACTTAAGGGAGGAATACAAGGCTTGGTTGTTATCTGAAAACTCTCCGCTGACCCCTTCTGGTAAGATCAAAAAAGCATCTGATTCAAAACTAGTATATTGAGTCTCAACTGCTTGGAACAGTTGTTTAAGACAAGCATTACAAATTCATTTTAACATATAAAAGGTGATATTCTATGGAACGATTCCCATGATTCCTTAGTTCTCTAAGGAATATAAAATTTAGATGATTAACATTTGGATAAATGTTTTATAAGTATTTAGTGTAGGTAGAAAACTAAAATAATTGTTTGAATCAAAGTGCAAACATTTATGTTTTATTCTGCAAGAATAATAATTTTGGCTTTATGAAAAATAGCTGTGGGTTTTAAAAATTAAGTTACTAAAAGTTACATAAAATCTTAAAACAAAGGTATTAATATGAAATCTAATTATAAAATTTCAATAATTTGAAACTAATGGATTTCCCAAGATTTCATCCATTAAATAAAGGCCAAATTATTTGGGCCTTAAATGATCAGAAGATCTGAAAATTTTTTATTTAGATTATGCTGATGATTTAGTCCCTTTGGCAAATGATGTTGATGAACTCTTTCATTTGAGCTGTTGATGAGACTGGTAGTAGAGTAGGTATGATGATAAACAGAGAAAACTAAAGTGATGAAAATTGCTCAGGCAGGCTCTGATTTAATTAATCTGAATAGTTTCGCTCATGAGCAGGTGTCATATAATTATCTTGGGAGCTATGTAACAGACACTGGTGATATGTGGCATGAGATTAACAGACTAATAGTGATTGCTGCGGGATTTTTAAGAATCTATGGAGAGCGTGGAGAAATAGGCATGTACAGCTAAAGACTAAAATTTTACTGTATAGTAGTTTGGTTCTTTCTAGGATTAATTGTGGTAGTGTGATGCTTCGTAAACAAGATATCAGGAAACTTGATGTTTTTGATTCTAGATGCATATGCATAATCTTGGGCATTAGGTGGTTTAAGTTTATAAGTAATGATGAAGTTTGGGAAAGGAGTCAGTAATCTCATTTGAGCAGCATATTGTACAGAGAGAGAGAGACTGTTGGTTTGGTCATGTTGCCCATATGGATAATTATAGATTGGCAAATAGGGTTATGAAGACTGTGCCTAAAGGCCTCAGAAAGGGTACTATGAAATTTATAATACCTTGGAAAATCCATGGCTTCACATTATTGAAATTTTATAATTATATTTCATTTTAATACATTTGTTTTAAGATTTTAGTAGTTTTCAATAACTTAACTTTTTAAAAGTGCATTTGAAATTAATAATTGAACTGTAAAAACAGCAAATATGTAACAACTCACCTTGCATGGCATTTTTACCTTTTGCAAACCTCATATTTTGTTATCATCTCTTGTAAAGAATTGCATTCTATTGACATAAAAATGTTCATCTATGTCAAAGAGACACCTCTGTATCTTAAATATAGATAAATATGTCTTATATGCCATTTTGGCATCCATCTAGTAAATTCTTGTTACCACAGATCCTGATACACCATTATTACTATTACTCTTGGGTTATACTGCCTACTTCTGCTATGCTTTATTTATATATCATATATGGTGTTATAGAGTTTTATTAATTTTGGAGACTTTATTAAATTTTAGTTTTGTGTTGTTTTTTTTTTCTTGGGTATTTCTATCAAGTTTTATGATTAAATATGAATCAACCCTGTAGTGATATTACAATTAGCTTTAACACATAATCACTGTGTTGATATATGCTTTTTTGGCATACTAATGAACCATCTTTAAATTGATATCAACCTCTATTTTATTCACACAAGATAGGCGATCTCAATCTATTTTAGCTGGAGAACACAAAAATTACTTTTAAAGCGATAAGAGAGTAAAAGCCTTTTTACTGCAATGTTCCCACTCAGATGTAAGTCCATTGTTTTTTGCTGGCTGATTCACTCAATTTTGAGACACTGTTGTTGATATCTTTTTGTGTTCTTCAATGTGTTGAGATGCCAGCCCCTTACAACTAGGATTCTTCTTAGTTGTTTAAGATCCACATTGTTGTTATGCGTAAGGTTGAATAACCCACGGTCTTTGCTACTCTCTTTATATTCCAAAACTACATGGTTCACTCTTATCACAATATGGCATGCCAGCTTAAAAAACGTAAAAAAAAAAAACCTTTCCCTCTAATAAAAATGATAAAAACACTACAGGGTGCATTTCGTTCATCTTCATCAGGCAATGTGCATTGCTGGTACATTAAATGCATTTTTTTTATAAATCTGTCCCCCCCCCCTAGCAGATAGCTAGAGCTTGTCCAGTTAAATTATTTAAAATTAGTTTACCTGCTGATGGTACTGGTTTTATATCTGTTTTATATAAATTACTCTGATTTAAATTAATAAGCAAGTTTTCCATGTAATTGTTATAGTTCCATGTGATGCAATTATTTTAGCTCTTAATATATATAATTATGGAAATTAGCTTGTAACATAGTCTGTGTTAATTCTGTTTTTCCTAATCCGTCATCCAATTTGTATTGGTGTTCTGTCATTCTTGCTGCCATCTGTCAGTATATTTTCCCTATATATTTAATCTTATCCAATACTGTTTTATATTTTCATCTTCTATTTCCAGTAAATAATCCCCCCCCCCCCCCCCCCCGTAGGTATTCTCCGGTTTCTACCATTATTTGCTAATATTTTAGCATTATTAACAATTTTTATAGGTAATTTTATGTCATATTTCCTTAATATTTTAGCCAATACATTTGAAAGACCAGGAATATACGGGAAAACCTATAGTAAATGCTATATTTACTTGGGATATTAAATTAGGTATTATTTTACTTGGAGTAATGAATTAGGAAAATTAAATATGAACCCAAATATTATAATAATTGCTGATAAAAAGTGGTAATTATTTCAAAACAACAATATGACGAAAAAATAATATAAACACTAAGAACATTAAAATGTGAACCAATTCAAGCTGATCCTATTCCAAAAACATTAAATAAATTAGAAATATTAACGAACGATCCATTTCTCCCTAAAAGTATAGTGAAACAGTGTAGACCACTCGTGTACCCAGTGGTACTGCAATTGTTTGTGAATGTAAAAGTACACAAAGAAAATCATCCATTCTGTCCATTACTGTCTAAAAGAAAATTCCCAACATTACCTGGAAAGAGCATTATTTGACTTCTTTAAAATATATTATTGAATTTTCTATATATTACTGTAATTAGTGGAAAAGTCAAGACAATTGGATGTAATTATCATCTAGATATTTACCTTGGTTTTTTTCTCTGCGATGATTTCCAATGGGTAGATGAGTCTATTGTCCTGTGGTGGGTAGTATAATTCAGACATGCATTCAATTATATTCTTTATTTTTTGTTCTCTGAGAATGCTGGTGCCAGTTTGATGTCAATTTCGTGCACATGTCAACAAATGGATTCTTAGATTCACAGCTTATGTCTCAACTTTTCCGGGAGTGCAAATATTACATGCTACTGCATACTCGCTACACATTTCACATTGTTGCTCCATTGTGTCATCAGAAAAAGTAGTTATTTTGCAGTAGGAACTACTGTGCAGCGGTCAGTATTTGTTTACATTAGGCAGGAGGGATGGGTGGTAGTACATGTGGTGCTCTCTATTCAGGGGTTGGGGGAGTAGAATTTTAAAGTTGGGGGTATAGGATTTTAGAGGTGTTTTGTTGTTGTTGTTGGTGCTTTATACATAATTGTGGGAACATTTGTTTGATGCTGTTTTGTTTTTGTGTATATGTAGTAAGCATGGAAAATGGGTATGTGTTGAGGGTGGAGAGATTGTTTAATTTAGTTGAATGTTTGCGTAATTATTGAAGAGTATTTTCCATGCTGAAGGTGGTGGGGTTATGTCATTATTACATATTTCATTTCTGTTTAAGTATATTACAAGGTTTTTGGCGTAATTTAGTTGAAATTTTATAGCAGGGGGGGGCAGTGAGTTGGGTTGGGTTGTTTTACCTCTGAGCGGCACTTTTTGCACACCATGGGCTAAATGGCCAGGTCACGTGGACCCCGAATGCTAGAGAAGGTTGGGAGACAGATGGTAGCTTCCTGTCAAGGCCATCCAGCATTTTCTTTAATGTGCACAGGGTATGGCCCTCCCGCACACAGCATCACAGCTTAACATCCCATCCGACGGACGGTGCCCTTTCTAAGCTCATAGGTGTCCCCTACTGAACATGGGCAGGACAGGGAATTTTGTGGAGATAAATCTCAACGCTGACTCAGCTTGGATTTGAACTTGGGAACTACAGATTACAAGCCTGGTGCACTACCAACCGAGATGAGATTAGTATTCTTGTATCATTGAATTTAGGTGTTAGGTTGTGGGTGATGGCAGCTTGGGTTAGGACTGTCTTTTTGTTGGCTTTTTCGTAATTTTCTTGGTGTTCTGCCAGTCAGGTTGAGAATTGTCTAAAGGTTTTTGCTGCTGGAGTTCTTTGTGTGGGTCTTCAATATGGATGACTAAATGCCATCTGAAGGAATTTGTTGGTCTTGGTCATTTTTAATTAATTTTGAGATAGTACCTTGGACTTTTATAAGCACAGTGTAAGTAAAAGTTTTCATAAATTTTGTCAAAGAGTCTGTTAGATGTGGGAAAGAGGGAATGGTGTAGTAAATTTTTTTACGAGAGTTTGTGTTGGTGATACAGGTAAGGAAGCGTTTGTTATGACTCTACCTTTTTTAGAATATTACTTAGAAATTTATGTGTAACCTGCTTGTTTACCTAATTTCATGATGTATTTTATTTCCAGCTTTAAGAATTTCTCTGTAGAACAGTATCTGTGGGCTAGCAGAAATAATGTGTGGAATGCAGATTTTTAATAATTTATGGGGTGGGCAGAATCCTTATAGGGATGAAGTTAGGGACAAATTTGGGGGTGCTTCTGGATAGTGACATCAGGAAATTTATTGATCCATTTTTCTCTGCTTCGTGTGTAAATTGAATGGTTGGGAAAACAGTGTTGAGTTCTGCTAGTAATTTATCCAGTTGTTTTTGGTTTCCACACTGGATTTAAAAAATATAATTCGTGTATCTTTTCCAAAGTATAAGGGTGATGGGTGGGAGCTAAGCACCATGTCTTCTATATTTCTGAGTACAACATCTGCTAAAAGTCCTGATCGTGGTGATCCCATGGGGACACCTTCTGTTCGATGATAAATTTGCTGATGAACCTGGAAATAATTATTGGTTGTGGCGAGGTCTAAGGCCTCATGCGTGCTAAAGTATTCAGTTGAGAGGGGTCTTGCAGTTTCCAACCATTTGGTCTTTAGTCTCATATTAGCATCCAAAACAGGGGTGGTAGGGTATGGGGCTGTGACATCGATAGAGTGGAAAGTGTACTGGGGTATAGATAGCAGTGTTGTGCAAAGTTTGGACAAATTCATTTGCTGAGGTTATGGTATATTGGTTTTAATCATATAGTGGTTTAAAGAAATCGTATAGGGTATGTTCTAAGTTGCTGGTTGGAGCTTTAGATTTCTTAATAACAAGCGGATGGAAAGGTCTGTTTTCCTTGTGTAATTCAATTTTGACGAATATTTGGGGGATGTTGTGATAAATGGGGTCTCTGCATGCTTTCGTAATAGGGAGGGGTAGGAAGGAATCATTCTTTAAAGTATTCAGTTTATGCATCATATTAGGAGTGGGTCGGAATCAATAGGTGTGGCTTTAATTTCTTTTAATATTTGCTCTATTTTCGTGTTGTGTTCTTTATTAATGAGAACCAATTGGTCCATTTTATCTGCCAGCAAAGTTATGATGTTATTGTTCTTAAATAAGAGGAGAAACTTACAAACTGGTGCCTTTTTTAAATTTAGCTAAGGCAGATCTTAGCAAAGAAGAAATGGAAGTGTTGGAGATAGGCAATAAATTTGTCATACCCAAACCTGTGCCATCTTTGCACAATCTCACCCCACACATCCCCTTGGTGCGAGCTTCTGTACGTGGTGAGGGGGCCACCCTGTGAAGGTTCCACTGGCTTGGTTACCTTCACAGGGTCCTGAATGCTCGCCCGCATGTGTGCCATGTGCAGTGACCCGAGTCCTGGGAAAGGAGGATTCTGTCTTCCATGTCTTCTCTCCTCAGCTCATGACTGGCGGGGTTCCCTTTGGCCCCTTTGCCATTGGGGAGCCTGTTGTCATGGGGCTGGGCAGTGGATTCCGGGGCCCAGTATATACACTGCTTTGGCCTCTGCTTCCAGTAAACAGGAGCTCCTGGGGTGGCACCCCCAGGAGCAATCGGCTGGTGGGCAGGTCCTGCTAGGGTCAACTATGCAGCACAGTGAGTAACCTTGCCCACGGTCTGGGTATAGGTTTGCAAGTTTCCTCACAACTTATTTTCCTTTTGTCATTATCCTTTCTTTGTGAGGCCAGTTTGGCCATTCACAATTTTGACATTTTACGCTTTGTTTCTTTTGTGTAGAAAGATTTTGTTCTGCACATTTCTCTTTTCATTTTTCTTTTGTTTATTTGTGAGGGCTTGGCTCACTGTCTGTGTGGGTATAGTGCCCATGTAGCCCTGGTGCCTGACTGGGTGTCCCCTTGTTGGGCTCTGTGGAGGGTGGGGACAGCTGACACTGAACCACACAAAAACAAATATGAGAGAGAATAAAGAAATTAATGTGATCAATGCCAACAAGAGGGCTCGACATGAACCCCCATTCATTGTTTTTGTTGACATTCGTTGTCTTTGTCATCTTTTTTGACATGACATTTGTTGTCTTTGTCATCTACGCCGCCGTCTTCTTTGTCTGTGTCTTCATTCCTGAGATTCCTGATCATCCAATCCATGGGTGATCCCATTTTTCATTAATAAAGGTTTGAAAGGTCTTGTGGGAGAGCCAAAATCTGTCGAGCACTTATGTACATTACTATGTTGTTCTAAACACTCAGAACTGCTCCTGAATGTCAAAGAGATTGGTGGAGTGGCTGTTGAAGTCACTCCCCACAAAACCACGAATTCCTCTCGGTGTGTGATCACTGATTGGTGCCTCCTCAAAGTCACTGAGGAGGAAATCCTCTCAGAGCTCACACCTCAAGGAGTAACAGCAGTCCATCAGATTTCGATGAGTTGTGATGGGAAAATGGATTACTGATTGTAACAGGTACTGATTGTGACATTCAACATGCCACGCCTGCCTTCTTCCATCAAGGCAGTTATTTACATTGTGAGGTCTGGCCATATATTCTGAACCCTCTGCACTGCTTTCAATGTCTGATATACAGTCATGCCCACAGAACTTGCCAGGGCAGACTCACCTGTGCTCGCTGTGGCAGTAAGGATCATCTCGATCCTGACTGCACAGCAGAAAAGGCAAGCTGTGTGAACTGTAGTGGCGAATATCTGGCATATTCCCGCGACTGTCCCAAGTGGAAGGAGGAAAAGGAGGTACAACACCTAAAGATCATGAATAACATCTCATACTCTGAGGCAAGGAATTGCTGCCCCACCTGGCAAGGTATCCTGTACCAGTGCCGAAGTTGGAAAGCCCATCATTCCAATGACTTTTGTGGCGGTGCAGACTGACATCAGTGTACCACCTGCTGAGTCTTTCTCACCAGCAGCTAAGTACCTCCTAACGCAGGCAATACTGAGGGTGGTGTCAACTTTGACATGTGTTTCCATTCCTGCAACTCAGCCTTCCACCTCCACCAGAAGGCCTCCCCCTTTCCGCCCTTAGGCAGTTAGACCTTCCAAACTGAAGGGTCCCCCACCAAGGCCAAGAAAAAAAATTATCACTCCTCCGCAAAGGACTGTCACTGATCCATGCCTCTCGGATGATTCCAAGGACATGGATACTGATCGCCCCCTATTCACTAAACCATCCTCTGCAGCGGTTAAGTTGAATAGGAATTCGTCGTCCACCCACTCTTTTAAATCCTGAGATGGCCACACTCCTACAATGAAATTGTCATGGATTCCAGAGGAATATTGACAACATTAAGGCTCTTCTTCAGACACACCAGCCCATCTGTGTGCCAACAGGAGACATACTTGCAGCCGGTCACAGACCCCATGATCCGGCACTTTACGATAGTTCGCTGGGACTGGAATGGAGATTCCAGGTTGTACCTCTCACCACCAACTTAGAGGTGGTAGCCATCTGCCTCTTTGTGGGGTTCTCGCTGACTGTCTGCTCTGTATATCTTCCACCTGGAAACATCATCTTCCAGGAAGACCTTGATGATTTGTCTCGCATCTGCCATCCCCCATCCTCTTCATGGGGGACTTCAACAGACAGTCCACTATGGGGCAGTACTGACACCAATGGGAGGGGTGGGGTCATGGAGCAGTGGCTCCTGGATCCTTCTCTCTCCCTGTTGAATACCAGTGTCAGTACATAATTTCACTCCCCAACCTGCACTTTCACTGCCATTGACCTGACCATCTACTCCTCGATCCTTCCACTCTTTACGTGGGAGGTTGAAGACACCCGTATGGAAGCAATCACCTCCCCGTGGTGTGCACCATCTCCCGTGGGGGTTCTTGCAGCCCTTCACATGTCTCACGGTGGAGGCTTGATTGAGCTGACTGGAGAGGTTTCGAGCTGCTCTCTGAGCTCGATGACCGCTCTGTCAGCCAGGAGCCCATCGATGTGGCAGTAGCAGAGATAATGGACTGTATCGTAGATGCAGCTGCATCAGCAATTCCTCAAACTTCAACGCAGTTTCCACGTTTTCTGAAACCGTGGTGGAATCCAGATTGCACCGCAGCTTGTAAGGCTCAGAACAAGGCTTGGGGGGTGACCATACAACCATTTCTAAGGTCATGTGGGATAAAGTCTGGAAGATGGGTGGGAAGTACATGTTCCATTCGTTATCGATTCTGGAGCACAATGGACAGGCAATTGCAGATCCCAAATCAATTGCTGACACTCTAGGGGAGTCATTCTCCTCCATCTCTTCTTCTTCATCTTACTCCCCCGAGTTTCTGGCCCAGAAGAGAGGGCGGAACGCGAGCAGGGCGGAACGCTCTCTGCTGTCCTTCCACTCGAATGTCCTGGAACCTTACAACAGGACATTCACAGCGGAGGAGCTTCACCTTGCTCTGCACTTATCTTGTGCATCTGCTGTTGGGCTGGACAATGTCCATTATGCCATGCTCCAACGTCTCTCACCATTGAGTAAGGATCGGCTGCTCCATCTTATCAATCGAATTTTTCTCGAGGAGCAGTTTCTGGACTCCTGGTGGGAGGCCATCGTCTTGGCCTTCTCAAGGCCAGGAAAGGATACAAAGATTCCTTCCAATTATCATCCCATTGTGTTGATGAGCTGTGTGTGCAAGGTATTGAAAAGAATGGTAAATTCCAGACTCATCTGGTATTTAGAACACCACAACCTTCTTTCCAACACCCAGTGTGGCTTTCGCAGGCAACGGTCAACTCTTGACCATCTGATACACCTCGAATTGGCTATCAGAAATTCTTTTTTTCGTTGAGAGCACCTGGTGTCAATTTTCTTCGACATCGAAAAAACGTATGACATGACTTGTAGATTCGGCATTGTTCATGACCTCTATAGCTTCAGCTTGAGAGGTCACATGCCAATCTTCATCTCCAATTTCTTATCACAACGTTCTTTTCGTGTTTGTGTCGGCAACACTCTGTCGCAGCTGTACCCCCAAGAACTGGGTGTGCCACAAGGCTGTGCTCTGAGTGTTATGCTTTTCGCTGTTAAGATTAATTCTATTACTAAGCAACTTCCTCCATCAGTAGGCAATTCCCTCTATGTTGACGATTTTAGCATCTTTTTCTCTTTGTCTATCATGAGGGTCATTGAAAGAAAACTGCAAATTGACCTGAACAATCTTTCGGTTTGGGCAACGGCAAACAGGTTTCAGTTCTCACAAAAGACCATTTGTGTGCACTTTTGCCACAAGCGTAATCTTCACCTGGATCCTGAGCTACAGCTCAGGGGTAACATCATTCCAGTTGTGGTGGAGACCAAGTTTCTCGGTCTCATCTTCGATCGGAAAATTGACCTTTTTACCACACATGCGTCATCTGAGGTCCAAGTGCACACAGTCATTGAACATCATCAAGGTCCTCTCCTCTCTTTCTTGGGGGGCAGACCGATGTTCTTTGCTCCACTTGTAGTGTGCACTTGTCCGATCAAAACTGGACTATGGATCCCAGGTGTATGACTCCGCCAGGGATTCGGTGGTGAAGCTGCTGGACCTCCTCCATCATCAGGCCCTTCTTGTTTGCACGGGAGCCTTCCGCACCTCAGCAGTCCAAAGTCTCTACATTGAGACTGATGAACCATCTTTATCTCTTCGCCATCAGCAGTTGTCCCTACAATATGCATCTAAATTGCCATCCCTGCCTGGCCATCCCATTTGGGATTGCATTTTCAGTCCAAAGTGGGAAATGCTTTATACTAATCGGCTGACTACCATTCGTCCTTTTGGTTTGTGAGTGTGAGTCTACCTCAGAGACATCAACACCAGTCTCGATAGCGTCGCACATTCGACAGCTGAGCCACTTCCACTGTGGCTCGCTGTTTCCCCTTCCTGTAATTTTTCCCTGTGCAGGACAAGGAAGGCCTTTACCCCGACTGTGTGTACCGGCAACTCTTTTCCAGCCATCGTGCTGAGTACCCAGACATCTTACCTGTCTTCACAGATGGCTCGAAGTCCGGCACATCAGTGGGATCGGCCATGGTCTGCTGTGATGTAATCATTGCAGACCAGATCCCACTGCAGTGTTCCATCCCCGCCCTGCCCACAGTCAGTAGGGGACACCGATGGGCTTGGAAAGGCCGCCATCCGTCGGATGGGACGTTAAGCCGTGGCCCCGTGTGCGGGAGAGCCATACCCTGTGCACGTTAATGAACACGCTGGATGGCCTTGATGGGAGGCTACCATCTGTCTCCCAACAGCTGTTCCAGTGGGTCCCCTCCCCCAACCTTCTCTGAGCCTTCGGGGTCCATGTGACCTGGCCATTTAGCCCATGGTGTGCAAAAAAGTGCCGCTCAGAGGTAAAACAACCCAACCCAACTGCAGTGTTCCATCTTCACTGCAAAGTTGAATGCTATCAGTCTCACCTTGGACCACGTGGCAGCTAAGCATCATTGTCGGTGTGTGCTTTACACCGACTCGCTTAGTTTGCTACAGGCTTTGATCTCAGTGAGGCATTGGCCTCATCCGGTTCTTTCTAAGATCCGCCAGCAGCTACATCGTCTGGCAGCCACAACCACCATCCATTTCTGTTGGGTGCCCGGTCATGTCGGTATCAGGGGCAATGACTTGGCAGATGCTTTTTCCAAGTCGGCCATGTCCCTGACCAGTTCTCCATTTCCGGTTCCATATCTGCATTTCCGGCAGGGTTTTACCATCTAGCTCCGGGCACAGTGGCAGAGAGAGATCTTGGTCAGAACAGCTTACCAACAAGCTCTTTGAGATCAAGTCATGGCAGCCGTGTTATCTCAGGAATCGCAAGGAGGAAGTTGTACTTGCTCAGCTCCGCTTAGGTCATTTGTTTCTAACCCATTCATTTCTTCTACGGGCGGATGATGTACCTAAGTGCAAGTACACTGCTATCTTTACCCCAGTACACTTTCCACTCTATCGATATCACAGCCCCATACCCTACCACCCCTGTTTTGGATGCTAATATGAGACTAAAGACCAAATGGTTGAAAACTGCAAGACCCCTTTCAACTGAATACTTTAGCATGCATAAGGCCTTAGACCTCGCAACAACCAATAATTATTTCCAGGTTCATCAACAAATTTATCATCAAACAGAAGGTGTCCCCATGGGATCACCATGATCAGGACTTTTAGCAGATGTTGTACTCAGAAATATAGAAGACATGGTGCTTAGCTCCCACCCATCACCCTTATACTTTGGAAAAGATACACGGATTATATTTTTTTTAATCCAGTCTGGAAACCAAAAACAACTGGATAAATTACTAGCAGAACTCAACACTGTTTTCCCAACCATTCAATTTACACACGAAGCAGAGAAAAATGGATCAATAAATTTCCTGATGTCACTATCCAGAAGCACCCCCAAATTTGTCGCAACCTCAGTACACCGAAAACCTTCCTTGTCCCTAACTTCATCCCTATAAGGATTCTGCTCACCCCATAAATTATTAAAAATCTGCATTCCACACATTATTTCTGCTAGCCCACAGATACTGTTCTACAGAGAAATTCTTAAAGCTGGAACAAAAATACATCATGAAATTAGGTAAACAAGCAGGTTACACATAAATTTCTAAGTAATGTTCTAAAAAAGGTAGAGTCATAACAAACGCTTCCTTACCTGTATCACCAACACAAACTCTCGTAAAAAAAATTTACTACACCATTCCCTCTTTCCCACATCTAACAGACTCTTTGACAAAAATTATGAAAATTTTTACTTACACTGTGCTTATAAAAGTCCAAGGCACTATCTCAAAATTAATTAAAAATGATTGAGACCAACAAATTCCTTCTGGTGGCATTTATGTCATCCATACTGAAGACCCACACAAAGAACTCCAGCAGCAAAATGAATATGTAGGAAAAACCTTTAGACAATTCTCAACTTGACTGGCAGAACACCAAGAAGATTGCGAAAAAGCCAACAAAAAGACAATCCTAACCCAAGCTGCCATCCAACAACTTAACACTTAAATACAATGATGCAATAACACTATTCCCACTCCCCCTACAAAATTTCAACTAAATTATGCTGAAAAATATACTTAAACAGAAATGAAATATGTAATAATGACATAACCCCACCACCTTCAGCATTCTGTCAACATCTATATTCAACAGAACAGTTAATGAAGGATTGCGACTTGTTCCTTTCTGCTTCCCCATTGATTAATTACAATCATTGGGATCAGTTAGCTGCTGATAAGAATCTTTGGCTTGATGGCTAGGCTGACAAGGCAGAGGAAGCAGTTAGACAGCACAACAGGAGAGAACTGTACCAGATAATTAATATTTTGTGTGGTAGAAAATGGAAAGATATACAGGGATTGAAGGACAAAGAAAGTAAGGTTATAGAAGTTGAAGATTCTGCCATGGCTTCGTGTCTGAGTATTTCAGTGATGTTCTAAACCAGGGGTTCTCACCTGTATGTGGTGTACACGGTAAAATATTTTGGGGTACACTGTGAGAGCTCAAAGGTCACTAGACCTATTAACAAAGTTGCTAAGTTGGCATTATTATACTATAATTATAGTTTTATCTATATATAACAGGTACGCAAGTCACATACACATTTCCAGCGGGTGTGTGAAGCATAAAAGGTTGAGAACCACTGTTCTAAACAATGTGGTTAGTTCTACTTCCCATGTTTGTAATATCCTTGTGTAATTTAATTTTAGCATGTAATTGGTTCTCCTTCAAGATGTAATTGGTTGGAAAGGTCAGTTCTCCTTGTGTAATTTAATTTTAGCATGTTGTTTGTGTAATTTAATTTTAGATAGATGCATCACTGGCTTTAATGTTGGCCCTATAACACAGTATGAATTTATTTTGGCTGTTTCTAAACTTAAACTACCTAAATCCCTAGGGTTGAATGAAATTGCTACAGAAATGCAGTCTACTTTCCGTTCCAGGGAAAGTTCTTTGCATGATTATGCTTAATAGAATTAAGAATCTGGTTGACAGGCAATTGCGTAATGAGCAATGTGGATTCAGATGTGGTAGGGGATGTGTAGATCAGATATTTTCACTCTTGCAGATTCTTTAGAAATGTTTAGAGTTTCAAAAGCCTTTGTTTGCTTGCTTTTTTGATTTCAAAAAGGCTTTTGACTCTGTTGATCATCATAATTTGTGATTGATTGTGAGATCATATGGCATACCAGACAAGTTAGTTAACATAATGAAAGCTCTCTATAATAACACTGAGTTATGTGTGAGAGTTGGTAAGTCTTGTAGCAATTGGTTTAGCATTACTTCTGGTGTTCGACAAGGGTGCATTTTGTCTCCTTTTCTCTTTAGTTTGGTTGTTGATTATGTTATGCGAAATTCACTTCAAGGGAAAGATTTTGGCCTTAAATGGGCTGGAGATACGAAAATTTCTGATTTAGATTATGCTGATGATTTAGCCCTTTTGGCAAATGATGTTGATGAGATGAACTCTTTCATTCGAGCTGTTGATGAGACTGGTAGTAGAGTAGGTTTGGTTATAAACAAAGAGAAAACTAAAGTGATGAAAATTGGTCAGGCAAGCTGTGATTCACTTAATCTGAATGGTTGCAGTCTTGAGCAGGTGTCACAGTTTAATTATCTTGGGAGCTATGTAACAGATAATGGTGATGTGCGGCATGAGATTAACAGACGAATAGGAATTGCTGCCGGGATTTTTAAGAATCTATGGAGAGAGTGGAGAAATAGGTGTATACACCTAAAGGTTAAAATTAGACTGTATAATAGTTTGGTTCTTCCTAGGGTTAGTTATGTTAATGAAACTTGGATGCTTTGCAAACAATATAACAGGAAATAGATGCTTTTGATTCTAGATGCTTACGCAGTATCTTGGGCATTAGGTGGTTCAACTTTGTAAGTAATGATTAGGTTAGGCAATGGAGTTGGCAACTTCCTTTAAGCAGCATATTGTGCAGAGAGAGACTCGGTTGGTTTGGCCATGTTGCCCGTATGGATAATTATAAATTGGTGAATAAGGCTATGAACAGTGTCCCTAAAGGCCTCAAAAAGTGCAGTTAAATTGGTGGCAGGCAATATCAAACATGACCTTGATTAAACTGGTGTGCGGGACTGGATGCAGGAAAATTTGGCAAAAGAAAAAGGAAAATTGGTGGCAGGCAATGTCAAACAGGACCTTGTTAAAACTGGTGTGCAGTGGCTGGATGCTGGATGCAGCAGATGTAGCAAAGGACATATATGCTTGGAGAACTAAATTGCATGTCTGGTTGGACCTCCGTAGCCTGTGGCTGCTTGAGGATGAGGAGGAGGAGCAGAAACAAAGAGAATTTCTCACGAAATCCCCCCCCCCCCTTTTTTTTTCTGGGGAGGATTTTATGGGGTCAATCATAATTTTTATGTCAAAGCTTTTGATATAGGGAAGATCATAAACTTTATAGTTTAGAAAGCTTATTGAGTTAAAGCCCTGAGCAATGCTAGGAAAATTAGATCACCATCATCGTCGTCATCATCATCATCATCATCATCAAGCAGCCATGGGCTACGGAGGTCCAACCAGACCGCGCAGTTTAATTCTCCAAGCATATCTGTCCTGAGCTACATCTGCTGCATCCGGCCACTGTACACCAATTCTAACAAGGTCCTGTTTCACATTGTCTGCCCACCGCATCCTAGGTCTCCCCCTCCTTCTGAGGCCTCTAGGCACACTGTTCATAACCCTATTCGCCAATCTATAATTATCCATACGGGCAACATGGCCAAACCAGCGGAGTCTCTCTCTGCACAATATGCTGCTTAAAGGAGGTTGCAGACTCCTTTGCCTAACCTCATCATTAGTTACAAAGTTAAACCACCTAATACCCAAGATACTGCGTAAGCATCTAGTTTCCTGTTATCTTGTTTACACAACGTCCAAGTTTCACTACCATAACTAACCCTAGAAAGAACCAAACTATTATACAGTCTAATTTTAGTCTTTAGGTGTATACGCCTATTTCTCCACAATCTCCATAGATTCTTAAAAGTCCCAGCAGCAATACCTATTCGTCTGTTAATCTCATGCCGCACATCACCAGTATCAGTTATGTAGCTCCCAAGGTAATTAAACTGTGACACCTGCTCAAGACTGCAACCATTCAGATTAACTGAATCACAACCTGCCTGACCAATTTTCTTCACTTTAGTTTTCTCTCTGTTTATAACCAAACCTACTCTACTACCAGTCTCATCAACAGCTCGAATGAAAGAGTTCATCTCATCAACATCATTTGCCAAAAGGGCTAAATCATCAGCATAATCTAAATCAGAAATTTTCGCATCTCCAGCCCATTTAAGGCCAAAATCTTTCCCTTGAAGTGAATTTCGCATAACATAATCAACAACCAAACTAAAGAGAAAAGGAGACAAAATGCACCCTTGTCGAACACCAGAAGTAATGCTAAACCAATTGCTACAAGACTTACCAACTCTCACACATGACTCAGTGTTATTATAGAGAGCTTTCATTATGTTAACTAACTTGTCTGGTATACCATATGATCGCACAATCAACCACAAATTATGACGATCAACAGAGTCGAAAGCCTTTTTGAAATCAACAAAGCTAGCAACTAAAGGTTTCTGAAACTCTAAACATTTCTCAAGAATCTGCCTAAGTGAAAATATCTGATCTACACATCCCCTACCACTTCTGAATCCACATTGCTCATCACGCAATTGCCTGTCAACCAGATTCTTAATTCTATTAAGCACAATCATGGAAAGAACTTTACCTGGAACAGAGAGTAGGCTGAAACCCCTCTTGTTATCACAAGAACTGCGATCACCTTTTTTGAAAATAGGGATAATAATAGCTCTGGTAAAATCTTTAGGAACCATGCCTTTATCATAAAAGTTATTCAAAATTTCAGTCATCCAAATGGTAACTGAAACATTCCCAGCTCTAAGCATTCCCGTAGTAATTTCATCCACCCCTGGGGATTTATGAAGTTTAAGTTTAGAAATAGCCAAACTAACTTCAGATTGTGTTATAGGGCCAACATTAAAGCCAACAATGCATCTATCATCATTACAAACAATGGGAGTAGAATTAACCACATTGTTTAGAACATCACTGAAATGTTCAGCCCACCTAGCCATGACAGAATCTTCACCTTCTACAACCTTACCTTGTTTACCCTTCAATCCCTGTATACCTGTTCGTTTTCTACCACATAAAACATTAACTATCTGGTACAGCTCTCTGCTGTTGTGCTGTCTAACTGCTTCCTCAGCTTTGTCAGCCAGGCCATCAAGCCAAAGATTCTTATCAGTAGCTAACTGATCCTTTACACGTTTATTAAGTTCTTTGTAATGCTTTCTATTAGGACTAGTAGGGTACTGATTAAGGACATTCCTGCAGTTCCTTCTTTCTGAAATAAGCTCAAGTGCCTTATCACTTAAATAATTCTGTATCCTCTGCTCCTTTTTCCCTAAAAGAGTACTGTTAGTTTCCAAAAAAGCCTGTTTAAAATGGCCCCATTCTTCCTCAACCTCAGTATTAAGCAAACCATGACTGTCATAATGACTAAGTAACCTATCATGGTAAGCTTTAGCTATAACTGGGTCATTCAGAGCTTCAGTATTAAAGGTAAATTTTTTAACCCTAGCACAACACTTTTTAAGTTTAAGTTGCAAGACACTTTTAACAAGGTAATGGTCAGATCCTATTTCAGCTCCCCTATATGCCCTGGTATTTCTAACAGAACTAGCCCATTTGTTGTTAATGTGTATTTATGTATGTTGTGGTGTTTGTAATATGTGTTAGTTATTCTGAAACCATTGAGTTTACTTACCTGTAGGAGACGTTGCCCATTACCATTGCAGCTACCAATACCAAAAGGGCCTATTACTCCTCCCCAAAGGTCAGAGTCGGTACCAACTTTGGCATTGAAGTCACCAAGAACAAGGGTAATATCTCCTTCTTGACAGAATTCAAAATATCCTGAAGTTGTCCGTAAAACCTATCCTTCTCATCCTCATCAGAATCATCAGTGGGGGCACAACAGCAGATAACATTCAAGTCTTTAATGCTTGTCTGAAATTTTTCTGTAAGAAACCTTTCATTAATGCACTCATATCCTAGAAGAGCATCACTAGCATGTCTGCTGAGCAGCAGACCCACGCCTCGGTGATGCTTTCCATCCTCCCTCCCTGTAAAGAGAAATTTAAAGTTATTTTTAAGTATCTCACCTTTACCTGTCCATCTGGTCTCCTGCAAGCCTAGAATATCTAGGTTATAGCGCTGGAATTCCTGCATGAGAACATCAAGAGAATAATCTCTATATAATGTCCTCACGTTCCACGTTCCTGCAGAGAGAAAATGATTAGTAGGATTTTTAAAGAAATTAGGTTTATTGAGATTGGTAGGGCCAACAATATCAAACAGCCCTCTGATCGCAGGCATGGGGCAAAGACCTGTTCCTCCTCCGCTAAAGGCTGAAGTCACCGATGCTGTTAGGAACTTCAGGCACCACCTTTTCAAGTGGACTTTTTCAAGAGCCATATGGCCTGCCTGAGACACATTACTCCAGTTTAGGCTTGACGATGCCCAACTAGCTAAGTAAGGTTCAGGTACCTGCGATGGTCTCTGATTAGGATTATCCACCAGCTGATATAAGGTATCCCATGCCTCTGTTCACTTAGAGCTGGCAACCCAGAAGCAAACAGAAAACACAGCAGCAGACTCTCCCTCAACAGAGGCCCACCAGTGCAGCAAGTCCAGGATCCATAATCAAGCTCAAATCCATGAACAAGTCCAGTCTAGTAGGTATAAATGGTCAGTACCAGGACCCTGTGAATTTGACCACTCCTCAGCAGGGTTTGAAAAAAAGAAAAAAGTGGCCATAGATGACCAGATCAGTAGGCCATACTGACGTGGCAGCCCTCCCCTTCCGTTCCCTTCCAAAAGAGAATATCTCTTTTGAAAGGTAGTAACGACCTACACCACGAGAAGGCGGGGTCGGACATTAGGTACTAGACCTGGCCGGTACTGTGCATCATCACTAGGGATTGGTAACAGCTCTCCTTCCAGTTTACGCCTAGCATATGCATTTATAAAAAATATTAATGAACTTCTCTGAAATGCTTAGAGCTGGGAATATTTCTGTTGTCACCTGGCTGACCGAAATGTTAATATTTTTATGATAAATGTGCTCTATTTAATGATTTTACCAGAGCTATTACTGTTACTGTTTTTGAAAAAGGTGATCGTAGTTCTTGTTAGTCTACATTCTGTTCCAGGTAAAGTTATTTGCATCATTGTGCTTAATAGATTTAAAAATTTGTTGATGGACAACAAAGTGACGAATAGTGTAGCTTCAGAAGTGGTAAGGGATGAATAGATGAAATATTTTCAGTAATAAAATATCACAGGAAAAAGTCCTGTAGACAAGAAGCACTTGAAATAATTAGCTGAAAACAATTGGTTGTCCTGAGGGGGACTCAAAGCCCTGCCAAAAGTATGCTGGGCATGCTAACCACTGGGGTGGAAATGTTTTTGCTTAAGCAGATTGACAAGAAATGTTTAAGAGTTTCAGAAACTTACAGATACTAGCTTTATAGATTTCAAAAAAGATTTGACTATGTTGATAATCACAATTTGTGGTTGATTGTTAGATCATGTGACATCTCACCAGATAGTATAATGAAAGGTCTCTATAATAACACTGAGTCATATGTGAGTTTTGTAAGGCTTGTAGTAATTGGTTTAGCATTGCTTCTAATGTTCAGCAAGGATGTATTTTGGCTCCTTTTCTCTGTTGGTTATTGATTATGTTATGCAAAAATTCACTGTGGAGAAAGACTTTGGGATTATATGGTCTAGAAATCTGAAAATTTCTGATTTATATTATGCTGATGATTTTGCCCTTTTGTCAAATAATGTTGATGAGATTAACTCTTTCATTAGAGCTGTTGAGGAGACTGGTAGTAGAGTAATAAAATAAATAAATACCCCCTCACAGAGGTCTGACAGGAGCCTGTCAGTTTATATGCCATAGTAGAAGGTCTGAGAGGATGGCAGGACCTCAGCAGAAAAACAACACATACATCCATGCTTTACCCGGGGCTCGAACCCAGGTCTCTTAGATCAGTAGCCAAGCGCACTGACCATTCAGCCACAGAACGGTTTGGTAGTAGGTTTGGTTTGGTGATAAATAGAGATAAAACTTAAGTGATGAAAATTGATCAGGCAGGCTGTGGTTCCGTTCATTAGAATGGTCGCACTCTTGAACAGGTGTCAGTTTATCTTGGGAGCTATGTAACAGTTACTGGTGATGTGTGGCATGAGATAAACAGACAAATAGGGATTGCTGCTGTGACTTTTGAGGCATATACATCTAAAGACTAAAATTAGGTTGTGTCAAGAGAATAATCTCTATGCAATGTCCTCACATTCCACATTCCTGCTGAGAGAGAATGATTAGTCATATTTTTAAAGAAACTAGGTTTATTGAGAGAGGTAAGGCCAACGATGTCCAAGCAGCACCCTAATCACAGGCATGGGGCAAAGACCCATTCCTCCACTACTAAAGGCTGAAGTCATCCATGCTGATAAGAACTTCAGTGGACTTTGAAAAGATCCAGAATCTAGATAGAAATTGGCCTACCTGAGATGCATTACTCCAGTGGGAATCATGATGCCCAATTAGCAAAATGAGGGTTCAAATATCTGCGATGGCCTCTGATCAGGATTATCCACCAGCTGAAATAAGGTAGCTAGGCATAAACTGGAAGGAGACTGTGTACCAAGCCTCAGTGATGATGCACAGAACCAATCATGCCTAGCACCTAATGTCTGGCCTCACCTTCTCATGGAGCAGGCTGTTAGTACCTTTCAAAAGAGATTCTCTTTTGGAAGATAATGGAAGGGGAGGGTTGCCACATCAGTTTTGCCAACTGATGTGGTTATCCATGGCCAATTTTTTTTTTCTCTCCTGCTGAGGAGTGGTCAACTTTATGGGGTCCTGGTACTGACCATTTATACCCACTTAGACTGTACTGAGCTTTAGTATGAATCCTGGACTTTCTGCACTGGTGGGCATCTATTGAGGGAAAAATCTGCTATGTTTACTGTTTGCTTGTGAGTTGCCAGCCCTAAGTGAACAGAGGCACCAAATACTTTATATCAACTGGTGGATTATTGTGATCATCCATCGCAGCTAATGAATCCTCACTTTAGCTAGTTGAGCATCGCCAATCCTACACTTGAGTACTGTGTCTCAGGCAGGTCAGTTTCTATCTAGATTCTGGTTCTTTTTAAGGTCTGCTTGGAAAGGGGCACATGGGTCCATGCTATGTCCCATCCAGTGGACAGTGTCCTCTACTGACTGAGGGCAGAGTGGTGAGTTTTGCTGAATTAAATCTCAATGCTGGCTGTAGGAACTGCAGATTATGAGCCTGGTGTGCTACCAATACCCAAACCTGACCCTTGTTGTAGTGAATGATTGTACAGCTTCTTTTTCTCTTCCATCATCATTACATCTTGTCAGAGGGGCGGGGGTGGCTCAGTCGGTAGCACACCAGGCTCGTAAACTGTAGTTCCCAGGTTCGAGTCCCAGCTGGGTCAGCGTTGAGATTTATCTCCGCAAAATTCCCCGCCCTGCCCACGGTCAGTAGGGGACACCGATGGGCTTGGAAAGGCCGCCGTCCGTCGGATGGGACGTTAAGCCGTGGCCCCGTGTGCGGGAGAGCCATACCCTGTGCACGTTAAAGAACACGCTGGATGGCCTTGACGGGAGACTACCATCTGTCTCCCAACAGCTGTTCCAGTGGGTCCCCTCCCCCAATCTTCTCTGAGCCTTCGGGGTCCTTGTGACCTGGCCATTTAGCCCATGGTGTGCAAAAAAGTGCCGCTCAGAGGTAAAACAACCCAACCCATCTTGTCAGAACAATATGTATATTTTGTCCCAGAAGTGCCCATGTGCTATGTAAATGGCAAGAAGAGTCCAGAAGAGCATGAATCTATAACTGGACTTGTGCTCTTCTGGACTCTTCTTGCCAGTATGTAACTAGTGCTTTAATGAGTTGTGTTAATGTCATCTTATTACAAACAGCTTTTGTATTGAAGTTGTGGCAAATAATGAAAACTGTATTTGCATCTGTTGTTTTCTTTAGCAGTTGCACAGGCAGAGTTTCAATCAAAACTTATTGGTTGACATAGTGGTAGATTAATAAATTTTGGCAATTGCATAGGCAGGTTTATTATGAACTCAAAAGCATTGACCTATTGGATGATTTTAATCTTTTAGCAATTAAATGAAAATTGACTGGTGCTCATTTTTTGTTTGGCATTGATGAAAAAATTAGGCTTGGAACTTTACACCCCACTCTTAGAAAATCAACCAACTTTGTGTTGGCAAAGATATTGTTCCATTCTCATATGAATGGTGCAAGTTGCCAGCAGTATAGGTCACTTATGCAGCATTATAAATGGTAAGTAGTAAAGGGCAATTAGCATTTATTTACAATTCTGAAAGAAAGTAATATCATTTTTGGCATTTGTCATGCAGACATGAAATGACAAATTTTGTCATAAAATGAAAAACAATTAATATTTTTGTTTTATTTTCCCATAGATGTTCCTTACTCGTTTGATGGAAACAGTTGTTTCTGAATCGCCCAAGATTTCTTATGAGCAGAGAGAAATTTCATTGGATTGTGTGACACAATTGTGGCATATTCCCGGGCTTGTAACAGAGTTGTATATCAATTATGACTGTGATTTATATTGTTGTAATTTGTTTGAAGATCTGACTAAGCAGTTATCAAAGGCAAGTATATCCATTGTAAAAAAAATTAAAATTTTTTCATAAAAAAAAAGTGAAATATAATTATATAAATATAACATAACATACCTTTAGCTGTTACATCTAAGATAAGTAGCAATGAACTTTTTTTGCTTATTGATGAATATTTCAAACTTTACCAACCAAATTACAGTAATTTTAGCACCTAGTACTTTTTAGTATGCTGCAGAGAGAACTCAAAATATCTAGAAGTTACTCCAAGCTATATGAATATTTTCACTCAGACAGATTCTCTGATCACTTCCTCACAACAACACACAAGGTATGCCTACTGTAACAGTAGCTAGTTTCTTAACACTTCCTAGGTCATCGTTGAACATAGATGCTGACAGAATCCGAAATGAGTATTCAAAGACTTCAATAGATGTTTTTTTCTACAACACATGAAACTTCGATTTTTTTTAAAATTGCCATTTGAAAATTTTCTTACATATCTGTAAATGGTAGCTAGGTAGTCACTGTAAGGAGAGCTATGCACCAATCCCCTTTGATGATGCATAGAACCGGCCAGGCCTAGCACCTAATGTCCAACTCTGCCTTCTCATGGTGCAGGCCATTAGTACCTTTCAAAAGAGATACTCTTCTGTGGAAGGGAATGGGAGGAAAGCTCTGCCAGATCAGTCTGGCCTACTGATGGACAACTATGACTACTTTTCTTCTACTGTGCTGAGGAGTGGTCAACCACACAGGGTCCTGTTGCTGACCATATATACCAACCTGAATGGAATTATGGCTCTGAGCTTGATTATGGATCCTGAATTTGCTGCACTGGTGGGCTTCTGTACAGGGAGAATCTTCTGCTATGTTTTCTGTTTGTTTGTGGGTTGACAGCCCCAAGTGCATAGATTCACAGGATATTTTTTATCAGCTGGTGGATAATCCTGAACAGAGGTCAGTTTAATTAACACGATTATGCTCTAATTTAATTGCTATTAGCAGCTATATTCTCTAAACTTTATCTATACTTTGCTCTTAGGCAACAATAGAAAATTTATCATTGAGGTTTTTTTTTGGTTAACAATTTGGGCTCTTTAATATTGGCCATGCACAGTTATTTAATCGTACTCAAGTTCTATTCAGTAAAGTTTTCAGCACAATAATTCAAATCAGTTTAATTAAAACAATTATGCTGTAATTTAATTGCCATTTAGCAGCTATATTCTATACAGTTAATCTATACTTTCCACACAAGAATGATTTGCTCTCTTTCAGAATTGTAAAAAAATGCTAATTGCATTTTACTACTTACCATTTATAATGCTGCATGAGTGACCTGTACTGCTGGCAATTTGCACCATTCATATGAGAATGGAACAATATCTTTGCCAACACAAAGTTGGTTGATTTTTAGTAATGATACTTGTTTGAAAAAGAAAGAAATCAAGTGTCCCAGAGGGCAGGTATTTTAATTGCTTGCTCACACATGTGTGCTTCATTAGGGCAGCCATCTGCTAAGTTAAGTACAAGTTGTTTACATCGTGCAAGATGATTTAAATCAAGAATGGTATACAATCCCTTTGTAGTTAGTTTTATCATTTCCTTTTATAATTAAACCTTACTTTTCTTTGCTGTGAATTTGCTTAATTTCCGTAAATTATTGATCTTTCGGTCAATCGATAATTATCAATTTTTCAGAGTTATGCTGTGGATATTTTATTTGACATCATATTAGGTTATATGTTAATTTTAACTTTATTATTTCTTAATTTTCCAGTGAAAAAACTTTGATTTTGTATCGTTTCCTGAAAATAAATTAAGGTCTTTGATATGGAAGCAAATTGGACTTCCTCAGCACAGCATGTTGTTTACATGGATGATTTAAGTCAAATACTTCCTCCCAACAAATTGAATTATAAACTCCCTGTGTAAAGCTAGTATTTTATTCCTTTTTTTATAATTAAACCTTAGTTTTTATTTCTGTAGATTTATTTCTCTAAGTTATCAAATCTTTCCATTGATTGATTATTATTGATTTTTGTGGAGTTATGTTACATAGGATGAATCCTGAGGATTTTTAAGTTTAAATTTTATGATTGCTGCAAATTAAAAATGTTTTTAATAATGCACACTATCTAGTAGAAGATCTCCTACCAATCAAAATTACTGGATATTTAGGTGTTTACAGATAAGTGAATTTATGTGTATTTAGGCCTTTGATTTTATGTTTTTTGTTTATTTTTAAATTACGAAATGAAAATCTGTTTAGCGATATGCTATAGTTGAAATAATTGTCTTTGATAAGAATATTTGCTTGGTGCAGAATGCAAATTTGTTCTTCAGAGATAAGATGTGATTCAAATAGGTGCCTTCGATGCGATTTTTTTTTTTTTGGGGGGGGGGGATTAAACATTCAAAATGAAAATTATTTGTTGAGCAATATGCTCAGGTTAAAATTTTTGTCTCCGATGAGATTATATATATTTATGGGGCTTTTTTTTTAGTGCAAACAAAAATTTGTTTTGCACTAAAAAAAAAACTGTTATCTTCGATGAAATTATATATATTTTTAGTGGCTGTTTTTGAGTGCAGAATGAAAGTTTACATTTTAGCGATATGCCCATGCTAGAAGTGGCATCTCTTGGCTTTATATAAGTGAGGTTCATTGTTTAGCAATGTGCTAACATTACAATTACAAATATGTGTAGTTAAGAATAACTGCCCTAGATAAAGTTAATTCGGCCGATATTCTTTTCAACGCTATGCAAAAATTTTACATTTCCAAATAAACATTTATCATTAAATTCTTTTTAGTGTCTACTCGTTATACTGTGCCTTCATTGGTCAATAATGTAAGTCTTAATCCATTATATGCACAACTTGATTGAATAATCTTGATAATGTTCTATTTCTTTGTGGTTTATTTATTTTGTTGTATATTTAGTATTAATTTTTTTTTTGTAGGAGTAAATTAGAGACATTTTTATATTTAGTGCGAATTTTTTCAGTTTTCATTGGTATCCAGTAGGAGGTGGGAGTTTACATAAAAGCACAACATATCATTACGTTGTGTAAAAAATAAAATGGCGTCTGTTGTGATACGAACTGCACTACTGCCCAGCTTTCAACTATGTTGACATACTTCTTGTAAATGACGTGCCAAGTGCTGGCTGATACAGAAATGATTGCCAGATATTAAGTTTTTGTAGAACTTTCAATACTAAAGTAGCAAATTTATAACAGAATTGTGCATAATTTCACTTTTTTTTTCTTCAATATTCACCAATTATTGTTTAGCAAACATATTATACGTCGCAATAGTGATTTTATTAACAATTTTTTTAAACGTTTAGATGTAATGTTGGGTTAGAATTACCCACTTTTCCTATTTATACAATGTTTGCTTATAGTGATGTTTTCCAGGAACTCAGCTCAGAATAAGCTGTATCATACTGTCTTAAAAGTTCAATTCGTTACCTATAATAGATTATAGGTTAAACTTCACACTAATTTAAACATGATTTAAATTCTAAAGGATTGAAATATCAAAGTGGCAGGAAAATTTTAAACAGTTCATATAAAAAATCTGCCATATTTCAAAAGTGATTGTTTAGAGTAAAATGTTATTAATATTCTCATTGAGTTTTCAAGCAGCATTCAACTAGCATGATTTTTTTAATATATTAATAAAGAAAAAAAAACTTAGTCACTAGTAGGGGCCCCTCATTAACTATTTCAGTGGTAAGTAACCTATCATTCACTCACATCTCTCAGATATACAGAAACTTATAACAGTGTATATCAGGTCTACTAAGTAGCTGGTGTAAGAAATATATTCTTTAGCCCTTGAAAATGTAAAAAATATATGGGTTTTTTTAAAACAAACTATGAAAAACAAATGCCATGCAGTGGGTTTATATGGTCGACACCAAGACCCTGTGTGGTTGACTACTACTTGGCAGGGCAGGAAAAAAAATTGAAAATTAGCCATGAGTAGTGGTTGAGTGGTTAGTGCACTTGACTACTGATCTAAGGGACCTGGGTTCAAGACCTAGGTAAGGCATGGATGTATGTGTTGTTTTTCTGCTGAGGTCCCACCACCTCTCAGACCTTCTACTATGGCATATAAACTGACAGGCTCCTGTCAGATCTCTGTGGCAAGCAGCTGCTTAAGGGGGTATTTATTTTTTTTAGTCCAGATCAATAGGCCAACTAAAGATGTAGCATAACTCCAAAAGATCAGTAATAACATATAAATTTGTGGAAATAATATCAAAATAAATGTATTTGCAGCAACAAGCCAGGGGTCGTTATAACTAGTAATATAGCATAACTCCAAAAGATCGATAATGACATAAAAATCTAGAAAAATGGAAAATAAATCTACAGGAATTAAAATGAAGGTTTGAAAGTATAAATAAAATACTAACAACAAATGAGACAATATCCAAAGTGCAATGCAATCAGGCTGATGAACGTATGCTTGCATATGTAGGTAATTAGTGAGGGCTGTGCTGTGCACTCTGCCATTGCTTAGTTTGCTTAGTTTTTGGTTTGAATCTTGATAAATGATGCATTGAATGCTGAGATGAATGATAAAAATAATTCTGTGCATGTTGAAATCGTTTTAAGGCATGAACTAAGCAACGCAATTTAATTATATATATTAGGCAAGAGAGTGTAAAATGAAAGAAAAATTACAGGTATGTGCCTTCTATGCTTCTAAAATCCTCCAATTTTAAAAAATAGCAGTTTTTAGCTAGTATTCGAGAGAATTTCTAAACTTTAAGAAAAAAATTTGTTTGCAGTGTCTCAGATTAAATTGGTGAGCTTAAATTAGCTGGTTGCTTGTTTTAGAAAAACTGAAACATTCAAATCGTCTTTGCCTTACATCAGGTCTAAAAGATGGTGAACAGATAGTGATCAGATGGCATTAACAAATTTATATTGCTGCTTAATAAAATAGTAATCAAATGAAAAAAATATTATTTTTCAAGCTTGAATTGTGTGTTTTTCATAAGATATATAAGAAAATTTTTAAACTGATATTTCTATTTTTGAAAATTTGTTTCATTTCATAAATTTCATGTGTTGTACTGAAAAACGGAAATAGCTGTCTTATGCCTTTTATTTTTAATTCTGCCAATGCATATAGTCAATGGAAACTCTGAAAGGGTTTAGTAAATTATTCAAAGCACATATTCATGGAAGCATGTGTGGGTGTTGGGGGAGGGAGAGGGGATGAAGAGACAATACTCGTGAATTAAACACATTCTTGTCCACAGGATGTATTAGGATTTTATAAAGTGCCTTCCAGTCAAAAATGTTTCACACATTGATTTACATGAAAGTAAAAGTGGTTATATGTAGTTTAAAGGTGTTGGGTGTTCTCATCAGTATGCCATGTGTTAAGACTAAGCAAGCTATCATTGTTTGGTGGTCAAATGGTTAGTGTTGTTGGCTTCCAATCAAAGGGACATGGATTTTAGCCCCACTAAGATATGCATGTTTCTTTTCTGTATTCTCTTCCTACTAAAGTCCTGCATTTCTCACAGTCCTCTATGGTGTATTATACTGGCAGATTCCTATCAAACCTCTATAGAAAGCAGCTCCTTGAGGAGTAATTTATATTATTTATATTTGTGGTATTAAGAATTATTTTAAATCACTTTCTATGATATCTTTTTTCTCTCTTTGCAGAATGCATTTCCATTATCAGGGCTGTATTCTGTACATTTGTTGTCTCTGGATGCTCTTCTTGCTGTGGTAGACAGTATAGAGACACATTGTCATTACCGTATGCTCAGTGAAAACCAGTTTATTAAAGAACAAGATTTCTCTTCACTTCCTAATGAGCATGGTTAGTTAAATTTTTCCTGTTTGTATGTTTCATGTCATTTTAGCTTTGTAATAATTGAAAATTGTGCATTATTATGCTGTGAGTAGTATAGATCTTTACAATTAAGATATACACCTATCCCTCGATTTACACGGTACTCAGTTCACACAATTTTGGCTTTGCACGGTCAAAAAATGCAACCAGTTTCGATTTACACAGTACTGACTGAGACGTACATATAAAGGAAATCTCAGTCAGTACCGTGTAAATCGAAACTGGTTGCATTTTTTGACCGTGCAAAGCCAAAATTGTGTGAACTGAGTACCGTGTAAATCGAGGGATAGGTGTACTTCAGTTTTTGTGCTAATTTGTTTCAAGCTAGAACTATTAAATGCATTGAATCTTTTAAACAAAAGCAATAGAAAGGATGTGCATAATTACAACTGCCTCAGGTAAACAGTTGCTTTAATAAGAATTCTGAAATTTTGGCCAATAGTTCTATTAAGATTTATTGTTGAATGCAAGATCTGATGTTCATTCAGTTGAAATTTGATGAAAACACAAGCATCAACCTCAGAGTTAAAGGAAAAATTGTCTTAAGTCAGGTAGGATATGTATCTCTTACCAACTGATAATATGCCAGGTGCTCTGAACTACTAGCCACCAAACAAGATTTCTTCACGGTTCAAGGTGTAGTAAGTTCATGGTGAAATTAGCCTACAATAAGGGGTTCCCTACACCAGTCACGACAGAAGGGTGAGATAGCAGAGGCAGAAGAAACTGCCTTTCAGCTATCTCTCGAAGCTAATAAGAGTACTAATCTCAAGAAAGAAATAAAGAAAACATTAGACCTTGCAGAAGAGGCCAATGTTCTGAAAAAAATCAGTGACCAGTTGGAATCGCATTAGCTGCAGCTTCACATTGTCGTGATTACCAAGTAGGCAGGTGATGTAGTCAGTGGTTCCGATAGCATGAAGCTCCCAAAACAAGGTTTCTCTTTCGACATTGTAGTTAGAGCAGTTGAGCAGAACATGGGATGCAGTCTCTGGTGTGTTGTAAGTGGCACAGTTAGGAAGAGTGAGACTTAGGTTGCCGAATAACTTAATGACCATGGACACAACTCGTTTCATCTTGAGCTGAGCATTAGGAGGGGTCCTGGCTAGGGAACCAGATGCAGATGGAAATACCCACTCTATTCTTGAGTCGATAGGGTAGGCCTGACAGCAAGATGTTCAGTAACATTGGGCTGAGGACACCCCCTTGAGGTACTCCATGATTGATGGTGTGGGAGACACTGAGCATGTTGCCCAGCTTCACGCGAACAGTCCTGTTGGAGAGGTACGCTGTGATCCACTGGATCATATTGCTTCTGAGGCCAAGATCCTGGAGCCTGCAGAGAATATCCGAGTGGAACAGTGAATCGAATGCCTTCTGAATGTTCGAAAAGACAGCGACTGTAGTCTGCCCCTCGGACAGCGCCTAATCAGTAGCGGAAGTGAAGATTATCAGACGTGCACCTCCCTTTGCGAAAACCTGAGAGGCTGTCAGGGAGAAGGCCCTTGGACTCTAGATACATTCTAGACATCCAAGGACCAGTCTCTCTAACATCTTACAGAGGCAAGATATTGAGCAATGGGCCTGTAAGAGGGCAGCTCATTGGCTGGTTTTCCCTGCTTCAAGATTGGCACGTGTTCCATGAATCCGGTACTGTGCCATGTTTTTGGTATGTGTTCCATGAATCCGGTACTGTGCAGGTGTCTAGGAATGATTGAAGGCTTTAAGAAGCACAAGCAGAGCCCCAGGTGACAGGTTAGCTAACTGAGTATAACTGACGCCGTCGGGGTTTGGGGCTAATGAGCGCTTCAAAGCCTGAATTGCAGAGGGGAGTCCTGCAAGGTGAAAGGATCATTATAGCAAGTCTCAGTCCCAGAGCAGGGCTGCTGAGCTATATCCTGATCAGTCACTGGTGGGGCAGGAAGGGAGGATGTGAGGTGCCGCAATTAGGCATTAGCAGTGGCGGCTAAATCCTCCCCATGGGACAGGGCAAGTTTATGGAAAAGGAGAGCAGGCTGCAGCTTCCCCATCAGGTTCTTAATGTATTTCCAGACTTTCCCAGAAGGGATGAAGACATTGATGCTGGAACAGAAGGATTGTCACCTGAACCTTTCATGGCAGTTCAGGTACCTTTTGATCACAGCATGTAGCCTTCTATCATGAAGAATGTCTGGAAATCTACCAGAGCGGTGGGTGCACATTTTGGCTCAGTGGTGAATAGTGCGAAGCCACTTGTAGTGGATATTTGTAGGGGTTAGATGCCTAGGTGTCGAGATCGTAACAGTGCAAGCATCAGAGGCAGCAGTGAGCATCTCTGACACTTCTCTGAGATCTGTAGCTTCGATGGCAGTGAGTCCTTCAGATGAGATCTGCTGAAGGAGCCAGTTGGTAAGTTTCGACATTCTTCTCGGAGCTGCATGTCCCTTGGGAAGTAAGGAGATGTGCAGTGGGAAGTGATCACTGCCCCAGGTCACCGCACCACACAGGCACCCACAGGGTCAACCAACCAGCTGAAGCTTTGACCAATGCTGGAATAACAGAGGGAAGATTGAGCTGTAGGTACTCAGAAGTCTGTAGAACGTGGGTGAGTCATCTTTCGTGATAAAGAGATTGTGCTGGAAGATGACATTCTCAATATCCTCCCCTCGCTGATCACTGTGATAGAACATCCTGTAAGGTGGATACAGGTAAAGCAGTGGAAAGCTGTATGTAACAGGATATCAGGGTGATATCGTGGCTGTTCAGCCGGATGTGGCATACTATGAAATCACTGTTCGCATCAGTGAAAGTGGGGTCAATAGCATGATGCGTGACAATCTTGTGCACAACAATCACCGCATTGCAGTAAAGCGGATTACTCTTGCTCATGTGCACAATATAGGGCTTGAAGACAGTGATCAGGAAGGTTGGCCTCACAGAGACAAGGATGGAAACTGGCATGAAGCTGATACAGTTCCTGATGTCAGCAGCCTTGCTCTTGAAGCCCCTGCAGTTCCACTGAAAGATGGAAGGGATGTTAGACACTCCGCTGACCATGTTCATAGTCGGGGTGGGAAGAAGGAACCTTGGAGAAAAGATAGTCAACACAGAGTGTCTAGCAGTCCACAAAGTGCAATATGAGGGAGGCCAACTGGTTGAGGATCATCAAAGTTTAAGGACGAGATTCCTCAGGTAGAGCAGAAGTTACAAACTTGATGACATCTACAAGTAGAAAGAGAATGGTGGGCAGGAGGACCGTGTCCCTGTGGCCCTTCCTGAAATCATGATGCATCAAGGAGGAGGGCTTCTTCAGTTCAGGCCGACGAGCAGCCCCACTCTTCCTTGTCATCTTTACCTTCCTGGCCAACTGCTTGGTCTGAATGGAAGAATGGTGGGCAGGAGGAACGTGTCCCTGTGGCCCTTCCTGAAATCATGATGCATCAAGGAGGAGGGCTTCTTCAGTTCAGGCCGACGAGCAGCCCCGCTCTTCCTTGTCCTCTTTACTTTCCTGGCCAACTGCTTGGTCTGAATGGGACAGGAGTCCACTGCAGAGGTTGCAGCGGAATCCTGCACCATGGAAGTACCTGCAGCACAAGGGGCAGAGGGCATCATTTCATGAAGGGTAATGACAGGAGCCAGGGAAGCAGGGGCAGCAGAAGATGCTTGTGCTTGAAGCACAGGCATTTTGAGGTGTCAGAAGAGGGACTTTCCCAGGCTTGGTGCTGTCCAAAGAGTGGACAGGACCTTTTCTCGCAGGGAGGTTTCCTGGCATGTTACCCAGAGAGGGTGGTGGCTGCAGCCACCACAGCTACCACGGATAGGAAGCCTGGTGTGCTTGCACTGCTTGTGGGAGTGAGATCCATTGCAGCACTTTCACCACACCACACCTCTGCAATTCTTAGCGATGTGCCTGAAGCATTGGCACTTCAGGCACTGAGGTGGGGGCCTAGGTGTGAGACTTACCAGGATCCGGTAGTCGTACTCCAGTTCAACGTTCCAGATAGTAGATGCCCAGGTCAACATTCCCAGGTAAGGGGAATTCATTGAAGGTAAGGACTACCATCTTAAGGGGAATCTTGTTGACCCCAGAATCCTAGGGAAGATAGCAGTACATATGGCAGACTGCTGTCACTCTCTGATCCGAGAGGGCATCTAGTATTGCACTGCTTGTTAGTATTGCCTCATCGGTAAGGAGGTGTCAATACCTTCAATGAGGCCCTAGAGGAGTAAGAGGGTGGGTAATCCACAGTTACGGGGATACCCAGAATGGAGATGGTACATAGGAGCTTCTCAGAAAGGTCGGAGGAGCTGACCTTGACGAGTAAGCTTCCCTTCTCCAAGTAATGAGACTCTACAATCCATGCCCCAAGAATCTTCATAATCTCCGTGGAGATGAGGTTCAGATTATAGGAGTTCATGAGTCGTGAGGAGGCTGAGGTTACTATTAAAGGAATGGGCTTGGCGCTCTTCCTTTTATGGTTGACAATGATGAAACCATCATGTCTCTCAGGCAGCTTCAAATCGACATCCATGGCATTGAACAGGTCAATGAGGGGCTACTCATCCTCAATCGTATCTGCAGGGGTAGGGCCAGCAGTAGGAGTTGCAGCTGCAGCACTGTCAGAAGCAGCTGAAGGTGCTGCAGCAGCACTAGCTACTGGGGCCATGTCAGACACAGCTGAGGCACAGGGGGAGGCATTGCCAGGGGTAGTAGAAGAGGCACCCACAGCAATGTCAGTGACAGTGAGAGAAGTCTTACCACCCATGGCAGTAGCAGTGGAGGGACATGGCACCTCAGAGGAAGAGACTGAGGTGACAGTCAAGGAGGTCTTGCCACTCACTGAAGCAGCAGTGGAAGGACCCAGCACTTCAGAGAAGTGCCTGAGGTGCCAGAAACACGGACACAGGGAGACCTTAATAGAGTCTTACCCCTTGGCACAGAGAGAGAGCAAGAGGGACAGGACATCTTATCAGGAGAACTGGTGGAGGTTCTCCTCTCCCTGGAATAGGTCCGCATAGTCTTTTGCAGCGAAGTGCTGATGGTCTTGACCACAGAGGAACATGATGCTTTGGGGACCATTATAATCAGTCAGGTTGAGACTGTCTGCTTGCGGGGAGGTGCTTACAGATCCTCCTTTCTTTTGTTTAAATCCCGGGGGTGATCACATCATACTTGGGGGATAAGTGGCAGGATGTGATTAGTATACTTAGCACACACACAAATATAAACTCTAAAAGCTAGCTAAATAACTAACAAAGAAACTAAATAACTACAATAGTAATGGAATATAAAAAAACACTTATAAATGGTAGCTGAAGAAAACCTTGTGCTGCAAAACAGGAAGAAGGAACAGACAGTGGAAGACTGAACCAAAGAGTCAGTGAAAAAAGTACTCTAAAACAGGGGTTCTCAATGTGGGGTATGCTGTGAGAGCTCAAAAGTCGCTAGATCTAGTAACAAAGTCACTTAGTTGGCAACACCGCTGTGCAAAAATGTAATTTTTTTGTGTTTATCAATACATGTAATTTATGAATACAAAATTTAATGCTTATATATATGTTTTATTCCCATTGTTATACTATAACTATAGTTTTATCTATTTGTACAAGGGGCACACCAGTTACATACACATTTCCAGGGGGTATGTGAAGCATAAAAGGTTAAGAACCACTGCTCTAAGGTAAAGTCAGGAGCTCGAAAATGCTTGTCTCTAGCTCACAGTGGTCGCAGAAATTATCTTCTACTAATGATATGCATCTTCTGCCAGCAATATTCAATTACATGTGTCACATGAAGGCAGGGATCTCCATTGCTACCATCGTGAAGATAGAGTGTGAAAATATATGCTGAATATACTGGTAATTGCATAAAGAATTAATGTTCATTCAGTTGAAATTTGATGAAAACACTCTTGAACATAAAATTCAAAGAGGGAAAAAATTATTTTTCACAATTTTGCATTTAACATTGATGCCCAGTGTTTTCATTGAATTTCAATTGAATGAACATCATATCTTTAATTACCAGTCTACTTAGAATATACTTTCAGATTAGATCGAAAACTATCTGTAGATCAGCGTAATTCAAGCCTGAAGATAATAAAGAACAATATTAGCAATTCTTTTATAGAGAGATTGATACAGATGTTGTGTACGGTTGGTTTAATATGATGTATTATTGCAAGAGTTTTCAAACTGTATTCCATGGAACTCCTGTGTTCCATGAAAGCTTGATATGGTTTTATAAGAGACAGATATCAAGAAAAGTTTACTGACTCAATTATTGTCAGTAGAATTATTTGAATAACTTTGCAGTTCTTTTATTGCATCTTAAAATGTTCATAAATTAAAACACGGCTACAGTAAGTATAAATTTAATACACGATTAAAGCTGTATTACATCTAAAATTACATTAAAAACTCAACATAAGGATGAGGTGTGCTAACAAAGTTTTGCAGTTAAAGCTAAATTTACCCCTTGGCCATAAATCTAAGTTTTTCACATGCTTTGTTATTTGACTTTATATGATTGTCTTAACTCATATTATTATCCTTTACTATTATATAAAGGAAATTTAGAGAATGAAAAAATAGTTACCAGTTGTTCAAAACTTGGCTGGTACAGCGACTAAGAATGACCTTTTGCTAGATGATGGAATCAGTTGCTCGATGTTCACAGTCATAGGCCATTTCATACTTCTTAGCTTACCAGTCCTTTTGATATGCACTACGTGATGTTTGAAAAGTAACAGACCAATATTGAAGCATTAGATGTAAATCACTCTGCCACAGTATTTGTGACTACACTTCAAGATGTTAGGTGTCAGCATTGTCGTACATTTCTCAGCAGTTGCTAGCAGATATCACTTGGCAGTCCTTATTGTCTGTTATCTATTACTGATATCATTACTTCATTATGCATTAACTGGTACAGACAATCAAAAGTGATGCACAACACTCACGCTTATGCAAGTTATTTAAAAAACTTGTATTTAACTTTTAAAAATTTAAAAAAGCATTAACTTCATGTTATCAAGCAATAACAATGATACAGAAGTCCATAATTACAGAAAATACAACCATGCATTTGCTAGACGTTGTATCGCTGTTACCCTAGCACACCTGTGCTGGATGCAGAGATGTGCCTGAAAGCCGAGTGGTTACGAGTCGCCAGACCCACTGCCCCACAGTACTTTAGTGTACATTAGGCACTGGATCTGGCCACTACTTTAAATTATTTTTGTGTCAATAATCAGACATGGCTCCAGACAGATGGGGTCCCAATGGGATCCCCTCTGTCTGGCCTCATGGCCGATGTTGTCATGAGACATATTGAAAATTACGCCTTATCAACAGCCATGTATAAACCTTCCCTTTATATATGGTATGTTGGTGATATCCTGATTTTTTGGCCACATCCCATTGAACTACTTCCAGAATTAGTTAATACATTTAATAATGTTATACCTTCAATAAAATTCACATGTGAATCCGAACAAAATGCCAAATTGCCATATCTCGATATCCTTATTACATGTAAAGCAAAATACTGTGAAACTACAGTATACAGGAAACCTATGTGCATTTCAAATTTTATATCCACAGACTCTGCACATCCAGCAAAATACAAGAAATCTAGCATATACCCCCACTTTATTAGAGCATACCGATATTGCTCTGAAATCAGCTCTTTGCAAAAAGAACTGACATATATCAAAACGAAAGCTAAAGAGGTAGGTTATACCCAAAAAATATTGAATAAATGGGAGAAAGGTGAAAAATATAATGTCAAAAATAATTCACAATTACCACAAAACCAAGAAAAGATTAATAAAAACATATGTTAAAAGCTTCCCATGCATTAAAATATCACTAAAACTGTGACTAATATCCTCTAGAAATATAATACTATACTACCTACTAACATGACACATACAATCAAAAATTTAATAATAAATGACAGAGATAAGCAACCACTCACGGGTGGCATTTTTGAAATAAATATTCCAGATCCAACACTAATTCTACAAGGTAAAGATGCATATATAGGAAAACATCTCGTCAATTTAAATCCAGAATGACTGAACATCATAATGACATTAAAAGATGAAATCCAAATGCTACTCTAACACAAATAATAACATAAAATAATTTGAAAGTAGACAATATAGAATATAAGGCAATTGCAGCACCAAAAACAAAATATCAACTACTATATGCAGAGAAACTCTTAATTCACAAAAACTGTAACCGTATCTGTAACACTGACATACCACCCTTACCTGTGGCATGGAATTTCCTTACTTAACATGTGGTGGGTGTAAACCCAGCCACTTCAGATCATATGACACTTGAGCGAGATGGGTATAAAAGCTGATGATCGTGCTTTTAGGAGTTGAGCTTGAGCATGCCAAAGACAGGTGAATTGGCAAAACATGTTGCTCCACACAAAGTTATGGAGTCAGTATTTTTAATGTTTAACTAGTTGAGCTTAAATGTCTTTTTAAAAGATAAATATAAGTTTTTTAAATAACTCGCATAAGCGTGAGTGTTGTACATCACTTTTGACTGTCTGTACCAGTTAATGCATAATGATGTGATGACATCAGTAATAGATAACAGACAATAAGGACTGCCAAGTGATATCTGCTAGCAACTGCTGAGATGTGTACAACAATGCTGACACCTAACATCTTGAAATGTAGTCCACAAATACTGCGGCAGAGTGACTTACATCTAATGCTTCAATATTGGTCTGTTACTTTTCAAACATCACATAGAGCATATCAAAAGAACTGGTAAGCTAAGAAGTATGAAATGGCCTATGATTGTGAACATCGAGCAACTGATTCCATCATCTAGCAAAAGGTCATTCTTAGCCGCTGTACCATCCAAGTTTTGAACAACTGGTAACTATTTTTGTCATTCTCTAAATTTCCTTTATATAATAGTAAAGGATAATAATACAAGTTAATACAATCGTATAAAGTCAAATAACAAAGTAAGTAAAAAGTTTAGATTTATGGCCTAGGGGGCATAAAATCATTCTTTAAATACTGAACAAATATTGACGATAAATTGAGATTTAAATAAATTTGGTTATCGTTAACTTTAGTCAGTTTTTCATTAAATGCATCAAATGCGTATATGTAAAATCTGGGTTTGCGTTTATCGGCCACCTAGATAACAGCAGCATCCTGACAAGGTAGAGAAAAATACCCTATTGCACACATTCGCACATGAGCGGCTCGAAAAGATTCTAGCCCTGTCAAGTTAGGATAAAAGGGGAGATAAGTTTTCAAAAAATTCAAGTTATTATTAAAACATACATTGAAAGTTTTATATATGCATATTTATCTCAAATTTCAGTTCAGGAGTAGTAGTAACATTAAAGTAACATTATTTTGCCCTTTGCAACTAATTCAGCTAAGCTTAGATTAATTTCTCATGTTTCTTTTGGATGTGTAAAACGAAACTGGTTATCTTTTTTTTGGCCATGTAAAAATTGAAACTGTGTAAATCAATTCTGACATAACATAGAAGGAAAAAAATTTGTGTGTTGAAAAGTTAACATGCAAAATTCAAACTTCTAGAAATTGGAATGGTACTTACAATCAAACATAATATTTATGGCTGAAATAATAATGCTTACCTTTGTAAATGCTACACTATTTTAGTTTGTTTCTTTAGTGCCACATAGGTCCAGTTGCTTTTCGCAAAAAATAATATATAAGAAAATATCAGGTATGTATATATATATCAGATTAATTCAAGACAGTTGTAACTTGTTAGCTAAAGTGTGTGAGTGTTATAAATCCTTCTGTTTGTAATATATTGTAAGTGGGCACTCCACATATTTGTTAAATCTGTTTACTACTGCAAGTAAAAATGGTTTGTTCTGCTTTAAATGTCATTTTTTTTTTTCATATAGTAATCAAGGAAACAGTTACAAAGATGCAATACTAGATATGCTTTTTACTTATGTCAACTGTATTAATATCTAACAAGGCTTTCTATTTGTAACTTAAAGGCCCGATATTACCTTCTAGGTGACTTCAATGCCAAAGTTGGTACTGACTTTGACCTTTGAGGAGGGGTGATAGGCCCTTTTGGTATTGGTAGCTACAATGGCAATGGGCAACATCTCCTACAGGTAAGTAAACTCAATGGTTTCAAAATAACAAACACTTATTACAAACACCGCGATATACATAAGTACACATGGGTTTCAATAGATGGCCTGCATAAGCATATGATTGATTATATATTAATGAACAACAAATGGGCTAGTTATGTTAGGAATACCAGGGCATATAGGGCAGCTGAAATTGGATCAGACCATTACCTTGTTAAAAGTATCTTGCAACTTAAACTTAAAAAGTGTTGTGCTAAGGTTAAAAAATTTACCTTTAATATTGAAGCTCTGAAAGACCCAGTTATAGCTAAAGCTTACCATGATAGGTTACTTAGCCTTTATGAGAGTCATGGTTTGCTTACTACTGAAGTTGAGGAAGAATGGGACCATTTTAAACAGGCTTTTTTGGAAACTAACAGTACTCTTTTAGGGAAAAAGCAGCAGAAGAGGCAGAATTATTTGAGTGATAAGGCACTTGAGCTTATTTTAGAAAGAAAGAACTGCAGGAATGTCCTTAATCAATATCCTACTAGTCCTAATAGAAAGCATTACAGAGAGCTTAATATACGTGTAAAGGATCAGTTATCTGCTGATAAGAATATTTGGCTTGGCTGACAAAGCCGAGGAAGCAGTTAGACAGGCAGAGCTAAACCAGATAGTTAATATTTTGTGTGGTAGAAAACAGACGGGTATACAGGGATTGAAAGATAAATAAGGTAAAGTTATTGAAGGTGAGGACTCTGTCATGGCTAGATGGGCTGAGCATTTCAATAATGTTCTGAATATTGTGGTTAGTTCTACTCCCATTGTTTGCAATGATGATAGATGCATTACTGGCTTTAATGTTGGCTCTAACACAGTCTGAAGTTATTTTAGCTGTTTGTAAACTTAAACTACAAAAATCCCCAGGGGTAGATGAAATTACTACGGAAATGCTTAGAACTGGGAATGTTTCGGTTACCACTTGTGTGACTGAAATTTTGAATGTCCTTAATGATAAAGGCATGGTTTCTAAGGTTTTTACCAGAGCTATTATTATCCCTATTTTTGAAAAAGGTGATTGCAGGTCTTGTGATGACTATAGGGGTATCAAAAACTTTCTGTTCCATGTACTTTCTGTTCCATGTCATACTTTGCATGATTGTGCTTAATAGAATTAAGAATCTGGTTGACATGCAATTGCATGATGAGAAATGTGGATTCAGAAGTGGTAAGGAATATGTAGATCACATATTTTCATTTACGCAGATTCTTGAGAAATGTTTAGAATTTCAGAAACCTTTCGTTGCTAGCTTTGATTTCAAAAAGGCTTTCGACTCTGTTAATTGTCATAATTTGTGCTTGATTGTGAGATCATATGGCATACCAGAGAAGTTAGTTAACATAATGAATGCTCTCTATCATAATACTGAGTTGTATGTGAGAGTTGCTAAGGCTTGTAGTGGCTTTAGCATTGCTTCTGGTGTTCGACAAGGGTGCATTTTGTGTCCTTTTCTCATTTATTTGATTATTGATTATGTTATGTAAAATTTACTGCGAGGGAAAGATTTTGGCCTTAAATGGTCTGGAGATATGAAAATTTCTGATTTAGCCTTTTAGACAAATGATGATGAGATGAACTCTTTCATTCGAGCTGTTGATGAGACTGGTAGTAGAGTAAATTTGTTTATAAACAGAGAGAAAACTAGAGTGATGAAAATTGGTCAGGCAGGCTGTGATTCGGTTAATCTGAATGGTTACAGTCTTGAGCAGCAGTCACAGTTTAATTTTCTTCGGAGCTATGTAACAGATAATGGTGATGTGCGGCATGAGATTAACTGACGGATAGGGATTGCTGCTGGGACTTTTAAGAATCTATGGAGATTGTGGAGAAATAGGCGTATACACCTAAAAACTAATATTAGACTGTATAATAAATAGTTTGGTTCTTTCTAGGGTTAGTTATGGTAGTGAAACTTGTATGCTTTGTAAAGAAGATAACAAGAAACTAGATGCTTTTGATTCTAGATGCTTACTCAGTATCATGGGCATTAGGTGGTTTAACTTTGTTACTAATGATGAGGTTAGGCAAAGGAGTTGGCAACCTCCTTTAGGCAGCGTATTGTGCTGAGAGAGACTCTGTTGGTTTAGCCATGATGCCTGTATGGATAATTATAGATTGGGGCAAATAGGGTTATGAACAGTGTGCCTAAAGGCCTCAGAAAGGGGGGGGGGGAGACCTACGAAGTGATGGGCTGACAATGTCAAATGGGACCTTGTTAGAATTGGTGTGCAGTGGCCAGATGCAGCAGATGTAGCTCAAGACAGGTATGCTTGTAGAACTAAATTACACTGTCTGGTTGGACCTCTATAGCCCATGGCTGCTTAAGGATGATGATGATGTTCACTTAATTCATGCAATTTTAATTCTTATATGAATGCTTTTGGAGAGTTCAGGATTTCCCTTTATTATATATCATTTTATATTACACTTGAAGTTTATTGATTATGTTAATGATCTGAGAAAACTAATCAGACATAGTTTACCTAGCATTCATCATTTTTGTTGTTTCTCAATGTGAAAAATAAATATTTGATCTGGTATTTTATTTTTGAAATTGCTGTGATTAATAGGTTCATAATGATTTTGATAAATCAAATTTCTTTACATTAGAGAATTCTATTGAAAGTGAAGATACTTCAAAAAGTATCCTTCAACAAGGAGCTTCAGGCTATTTGTTGGGGCAGCAGTTGCTCTCTGGTGAATATGGTGAACTCAATTCATATGGCTTAGAAATCAAACAAGACAAACAGGGGCCTCATATTAAGCCAAATCGCATGAAAATTTCTGAGAATATTCCTAGCCATGAAGAACTTATGGCCATTAAGCATAAAAAAAAGGTATGTTAATTAATAAAAAGATAAGGCTGTTGCAGATATAGTTTAAATAATAGTAATCAATGCCAAATTAATCTTTTTTTATCTACAGGGACTTGTGATCCCTGTAATCATATGAAATATAGTAACATACTTTTATAAAATGGAGTACCGTATATTTAAAGGGTAACTAGGAATATACCATAAAGAAAGCTGTGTACCTTCTGAGATAATGCACTGAACTGTCTAGGCATAGTATCAATAATCTCATTTGCATTGTGTAGGCTTTCAATAATTTTCAAGATTTCTTTCCTCTGAAGGAGAATGAAAAGAATGGCTTTCAGATAGGTTGAGCTATCTATCTGGTCTTCATAACCTTAAATGAAAGGAAAGTTGTGTACATTATTGTGATGATCCTCAGAAATTGTCAGGCATAACATATAGAGACCTGTTCTACCTTCTAATGTTAGAGGCTTAGTATCTATGAAAAGGAGAAATTGTCCCCTGTGAAGGGGAATGGAAAGAGAGGGCTTCCAAATCAATTTGACTTATTGATTTGAAATTCTGTAACCATATTTTTAATCCTTTTGTTCCATCCTGCTAAGGAGTAGTAAACTTCACAGCAGCTCAATACTGAGTTTATAAATCAGCCGAACTATCTATTGGCTAAAATTTTGAATGTTGGACCTTGAACATATTGCACTGATAGGCCTCTGTTAACACATTCAATATTGGCCATGTTTATACAGGATTCAAAGGAAAGTCCTAAACCATTGAAATAACTTTTTAACTAAAGGTCCTAAAGGTGCAAATTTTAAATCTACCTAAAGGAAAGTGACCATTCCCAATCAAATGATAGCAACTATAGCACCCTAACAGCAAATTTAGCAAGTTAACAACCTAATTTAGCAACATAGAGAGATAAAAAAAAATGTAGATTGCAAAGTTGTAGAGCAGATCCTAATTAGTAAGATATGACATGTGAACTACACTGAAACATGAAATGAAATGAGTGGATGGAAAGCTATAAACTTCATTCGAAATCAGATGCTTGACTCTTATCTAGTGTGAAATGTGACAACCTGCAGATCATGGAAAACATGATACACAACAGAAAAAGAGAGAGAATAGTAAAAAACCATTTATTACACAGTTTAATAATTACAGAATGATTACATTCTGATTCATGAATGATATAAACAAAACTCACAGGCCTACAAATCTTATGTAGTCTGTTCAATGTGCCCATCATCAGCTGCAATGCATATCTGAATGCGAAAAAGAATAGTTTGTTGTATAGCAACCAGCATTGCAGATGTCACTCTATCACAGGCATCAACAATCTGGCATCATAGAATTGCAGGTTCTGTGGTATACACTTGTTCTTTCAGGTAACATCAGAGGAAGAAGTCCATGAAGTCTAGTAATCATGGAGGCCACTCCACAGGCCCATCATAACCAACTGAATGTGTCAGACAGGAGAAAATGTATATTTGCTGGTGGTGTGGCAGTGTGTCATCATGTTGGTACCACACATGTTATACATTCCTGAGGAGAAAGTCATCAGTTAGATATCATATTCTGTAACAGTTGGAGGTACCTTCAACTTCCTAATGTCCCCTTGTAGGATAATGATCCAATAAGTGTGTTGTTCCAAATGCTACACTAGACATTAGTTAACCAACATATTTGACCCCTCACTGCTCTTCCAAGGGATGGATTACCAAGAGCACAATAATGGGTGTTTTGCCTGTTAACAATTCCTGCTTGTGTGACTTGCACCTCATCTCTCCAAAGGATCTTAGGCAAAAAGAATGGGTTATCATCTAAGGTATTTAGTACCAAATTGCAGAAATCTGAACATTGCTGATAGTTTCCTGGCATCAAATCATACCTCAGTACAGGATGGTGTGGGTGTGCACCATGCTCTTGAAGGATTTGCCACTTTTCAGCTGCTGTTAAGCTGCATGCCCATGGACCTCTGTGGTACTGATATGTGGGTGGGTGTGGGCATATTCCAGGATCATTTGTTGGATGCACTCGAATACCCAATCATGTTGGTCTGCCACATCTGGAACAAGCTGTTATGCTACCAGTCTCTCTGAATCATTGAGCAAACAGCAAATGGTTGTAGAGTTGGATGTAGACCAGCTGGAAAATGTTTGGCATATTGTTGTGCAGTTTCCCAAGCATTTCAGTAACCCTTGTCATACAGCAGCATCATCCCACAGTACTGATCATTAGTCATCTGGGTCTTCCACCAGTGCATCTACTCACCCATAAGCACTATATCACATACTGTCGCTCCTCATTTTTGTCTCGCTTGTCACTGTCATCGTGTGCATATGTTTGTAAATTGTTTTGAAGCATTGCACATTATTTTACAGTTCAATGGCCTCTGAGACCCCTTTGGATTTCTTGCTTTGGGGTTACCTGAAAGAATGAGTGTATACCAGAGAACCTGCAAGTGTGCAAAATCTATGGCATTCAGTTGTCGATGCCTGTAATAAAGTGATACCTGCAATGCTGGTCCCTGTACAACAAACTATTCTCTCTCACATTGTGATTGTGATATTTATTTATAGCCAATGGTGGAAGCATCAAACAGGCTCTACGTTAGACTTGTGCTCATGTCAGTTTTTGTTTATACCATTAATGAACTGGAATGTAATCAAATTTAAAATTACATGATCTCTAGCAGTATTACATTCTTAAAATAAATAACTCTTGAGGTGGTCACCATTATCAACCCTATTTCAACAACTAAGGTATATTGTCACCTGTGCAATATCCCAATTACAACTATTCTATTTCCTAGTACCTTAAATCATCCTTTGCAAAAAAAAAAAGCAAAGGTGATGAAAGATAAGAAAAGTTACCATTTCTGAGCATGGACAATGGCTGGCACATACAGTTGCCTCTAGATGTTAATCTTCTTAGGCTACTGCTGTTCATTTCACCATTTGAAGATGACGCTCTTTCTAACATCACACTATTACTTTTACCAGTCTGGTTTGGATTCTCTCGTACACTTGACTTTGAATATTCTTCAACTGATCTTTTGTTGAGTGTGTAGCTGTTGTGCTTGATAGCCTTGGTTGTTAAGTCATTCAGACACGTTTCAAGTTCCAGTTCAGAACTGCTGAAGTTAAGGTGATTGTGGCACACTTTCAAGAACTTAAAATCTAATGAATGATTATTGTGCACTCAACTGAAGTTAACATTAAAATATTTAGAAAATCTCCAAATGATTTCACAATGCGTTTCACCCTCCTCTTTCGGGGCTTCCTCAGGTTCCTCAGGCAGTACGATGGTAACTGCTAGAGGTTTTTATGCAAGTCTCTCTAACTCATTTGGATGGATCTGTGCAACTCTTGTTGTGTGGTGGTCACTCAGCAGGAGATTACATGCTGCAGGCAGGGTAGGTATCTTTGTATTAGACAGTGTTTCTATATGTAAATTTATCATTATAGTTTTGGCATACTCCAATTGAAATTTAGTTGCAGATGCTATTATGATTTTGTATTGAATTTTGTTTACTTTAATATTATTGTCAAGTATTATTTGTGCAAGGGCTGTGTTTGGTTTTTTATGTTTAATATCATTCCGGTGTACAAGAATTTTCTTGAAGTTGTAATTGCATCTCAAATTGCTAATATCAATTTCTGATCTACACAGAAATCGTTTCTGGACTTGATATGTGGAAAAGAATTCATATATCCATCATATACTGCTCATACATTTGATAAGTTTTTCTTATATAATTATTTTTCCTTTCTAATCAATTGTTGATGTGTGATATATATGTATGTAACTTGTTTCTAGGATCTGGTATATTTATGTTATATACACTCCTCATAGTTACTAATTAATTCCTAACATTAATTATCAATTTTTTTATGCTCTTGAGTACTGTATATGTGGCAATTTTATTTCATGTTTTTTTAATATGTTACTTAACATTTTAGTAATTTCAGTTGCATATGGGAAGCTGTGTGCATATTTTATAGTGTTAATTTGCTGGTTAGGTCTGGATTGCAAATCCAGATTTTTTTGTAAACTTTGCATTAGAAAAAAATATAAGTATTCACAACCCAGACCTAACTAGCAAACTAACGCAATAATGATTCTTTAGATATTAAAGTTTTAAACGTTCTTGAAAGTATGCCACAGTCATCTTCAGCCATTCTTAACTGGAACTTTAAATGTATGTGCATAACTTAACAACCAAGGCTATCAAGCACAATAGTTATACACTCAACAAAAGATCAGATGGAGAACATTCAAAGTCAAGTGCACGAAAGAATCTAAACTGGACTGGTAAATGTAATTGCTGTGATGTTAGAAAGAGTGTCATCTTCAAACAGTGAAACGAACAGCAGTAACCTAAGAAGATTAACATCTGTAGGCAACCATTGTCTGTGTCAGCCATTGTCCATGCTCAGAAATGATAACAACTTTTCTTATCCTTCATCACCTTTGCTTTTTTTTGTTTGTAAAGGATGATTTAATGTACTAAGAAATAGAATAGTTGTAATCAGGATATTGCACAGAAGGCAATATACCTTATATGATAAAATAAGATTGATAATGGTGACCACCTCGAGAGTTATTTATTTTAAGAATGTAATACTGCCAGAGATCATGTAATATTAAATTCTATATAATTATAGCTGTGGTTGTAATTTATTTATGGCATGTAATCATTAATCTGTATGATAAATGGTTCCATCAGTATTTGCTCACTCCTTCTGTTGTGTGTATCATGTTTTCCATGGCCAGTGGGTTGTCACAACATTTTGCAGTGGCTAAGAGTCAAGCATTCTATTTTGAATGATCAGCAGCCTTTTTAAACATTAACTTGATGAATCCCACAAACATTTAAAATGTATTTATATTGTTTTCCTTTATTAATGTGTTTATTATTTTGAAATGAAAGCAACAAAAAATTGTTTTATTTTTATGGTTTATATTTAAATTTTCATGTCCCTCATAATTTTCCAAGCAACCCTGAGGGGTCACGACCCACAGTATGCTTATAACTGCTCTGAACATCTCTGGGAAATAACACACAGAGTACCTGAAAAAGCATGTGATGTCACAAGTGAATATGTAGCCAATACCATAGCACATATTCATTTGTGGGCATCACCTTCTTTGCCAGCTGCTTCAGTTGCTTCTGCCTATCATGCTGTGATGGTCCACCCATTCACTTTTACTTTTCCTTAATCAGTTTTATTATTTACATTATATTTATGATTTTGGGGATTTATATTTCTGTTGGACTTACCATTTTTGCTTATGCTGATCTGCTAAAGGAGTTGCACACGTCCGACTTTTGATTGACAGCCAATAATGCATGCATTAAGGACATGCCCTTTCTTGTGTCATAGCACAATCACATGATCGTCAGATTATACAAATGTTCTTTCCCAGCGTGCAACACCCACACGTGTCAGTTGCACACCACATGTATACTAAGTGCCGTTAGATCACGAAGTAATATGAGAGTGCCAGTAATGAGTTAGTAGATGAGATAGTAGTAGGAATTTTTTTTTTGGAGTTGTTAATAGAGATGTGTGCTTTTAGTTGCTCCAACTTTTGTATTCATCATTTAATATGGCGAGTCTCAAATTTTTTGGAAACATACTTTGTTATATGAAATATTTTGACTTTACTATTTTTTTTCTCTTGAGCAATGATAATTGTTTTTTATTAAGATTTAATTTTAATAATATGACAATCTTTTGATTTCTTACTATAATAATGCCCATTTACCTAATGAACCCTCATTTAACTTTATTTGGCAAATTAATATTGCTTGTTGCCCGATATGCTATCCAGAGTCCAGTTTAATTTGAATCAGTCGAAAGGTCCAAAGAGAAGAAGTTTAACAATCTTTTGGAGAGTTACAAAGCCAATAAAGAAAGAGGCACACCGAACACAGGGACTGTATATATATATATGTAAAAATTTTATGTTCATCGTCATTATCAAGCAGCCATGGGCTATGGAGGTCCTTCCAGACCATGCAAATTAGTTCTCCAAGCATATCTGTCCCAAGCTGTATCTTCTGCATCTGACCACTTCACACCAATTTTAACAAGGTCCTGTTTGACATTGTCTGCCCACCACATCCTAGGTCTCCCCCACTTTCTGAGACCTTTAAGCATACTGTTCATAACACTATTCGCTAATCTATAATTATCCATACGGGAAACTTGGCCAAACCAACGGAGTCTCTTCCTCAATTCACAATATGCCACTGAAAGGAGATTGCTGACTCCTTATTACTTACAAAATTTAACCACCTAATGCCCAAGATACTGCATAAGCATATTGTCAGATATGCTTACACAGTATCTATTTTCATGTTATTTCTAGGGTGAATTATGGTAGTGAACACCCAAGTTTCACTACCATAACTCACCCTAGAAAGAACCAAACTATTATAGTCTAATTTTAGTATTTAGGTGTAAACGTCTATTTCTCCACACTCTCCATAGATTCTTAAAATTCCCAGCAGCAATTACTATTTGTCTGTTGCTCTCATGTCGCACATCACCAGTATCTGTTACATATCTCCTAAGATTATTAAAATGAGACACCTTGTCAAAACTGCAACCATTCAGATTAACTGAACCACAGCCTTCCTGATCTATTTTCATCAATTTAGTTTTCTTTCTGTTTTTTCAGCTCATGAACATCATTTGTCAAAAGGTCTAAATCATCAGCATAATCTAAATCAGAAATTTTCGTATATCTAGACCATTTAAGGCCAAAATCTTTCCCTCACAGTAAATTTTACATAACATAATCAAAAACCATATAAAAGAGAAAAGAACACAAAATGCACCCTTGTCGAACACCAGAAGCAATGCTAAAGCCACTACAAGCCTTAGCAACTCTCACATACAACTCAGTATTATGATAGAGAGCATTTATTATGTTAACTAACTTCTCTGGTATACCATATGATCTCACAATCAAGCACAAATTATGACAATTAACAGAGTCGAAAGCCTTTTTGAAATCAAAGCTAGCAACGAAAGGTTTCTGAAATTCTAAACATTTCTCAAGAATCTGCGTAAATGAAAATATGTGATCTACATATTCCTTACCACTTCTGAATCCACATTTCTCATCATGCAATTGCATGTCAACCAGATTCTTAATTCTATTAAGCACAATCATGCAAAGTATGACATGGAACAGAAAGTACATGGAACAGAAAGTTTTTGATACCCCTATAGTCATCACAAGACCTGCAATCACCTTTTTCAAAAATAGGGATAATAATAGCTCTGGTAAAAACCTTAGAAACCATGCCTTTATCATTAAGGACATTCAAAATTTCAGTCACACAAGTGGTAACCGAAACATTCCCAGTTCTAAGCATTTCCGTAGTAATTTCATCTACCCCTGGGGATTTTTGTAGTTTAAGTTTACAAACAGCTAAAATAACTTCAGACTGTGTTAGAGCCAACATTAAAGCCAGTAATGCATCTATCATCATTGCAAACAATGGGAGTAGAACTAACCACAATATTCAGAACATTATTGAAATGCTCAGCCCATCTAGCCATGATAGAGTCCTCACCTTCAATAACTTTACCTTATTTATCCTTCGATCCCTGTGTACCTGTCCGTTTTCTACCACAAAAAAACATTAACTATCTGGTACAGCTCTCTGCTGTTGTGCTGTCTAACTGCTTCCTCAACTTTGTCAGCCAAGCCATCAAGTCAAAGATTATCAGCAGAAAACTGATCCTTTACATGTTTGTTAAGTTTCTCTGTAATGCTTTCTATTAGGGCTAGAAGGGTACTGTTTAAGGACATTCCTACAGTTCTATCATTCAAATAATTCTGCCTCCTCTGCTCCTTTGTTCTGAAAAGAGTCTCTAAAAAAAGCCTGTTTACAATTTTTCCTCAACTTCACTAATAAGCAAACCATGATTGTCATATTGACTAAGTAACTTTTCATGGTAAGTTTAGCTGTAACTGGGTCTTTCAGAGCTTCAGAATTAAAAGTAGATTTTTAAACCTTAGCACAACACTTCTTATGTTGCCATTCCAATCCCATTAGTACCCCCTTTCTGACAGAAGGCAGCCAGCATGTATTTTCCTCAGCAAAAATATTAATTTAATAACTGCACTTTAGACTTAAAAATTGCTGTGCTGCTTTAAAGATGGGAAATACTAGAGTAAAAAGTTGCTAAAACTGATGAAGCAAGTAAAAGGTTCTTATAAGTTTCAAGACACTTTTAACAAGGTAATGATCAGATCCAATTTCAGCTCCCTTATATGACCTGGTATTCCTAACAGAACTAGCCCATTTCCCGTTAATATGTAATCTATCATATTCTTATGCAGTTCATCTGGTATGTCGTGGTGTTTGTAATAAGTGTTAGTTTTCTGAAACCATTGAGTTTACTTACCTGTAGGAAATGTTGCTCATTGCAGCTACCAATACCAAAAGAGCCTATCACCCCTCCCCAAAGGTCAGAGACAGTACCAACTTTGGCATTGAAGTCACCTAGAACAAGGGTAATATCTCCTTTCTTGACAGAATTCAAAATATCTTGAAGTTGTCTGTAAAACCCATCCTTTTCATCCTCATTGGCATCCTCAGTGGGGACATAACAGCAGATAACATTCAAGTCTTGAATGCTTGTCCGAAATTTTGATGTAAAACCATTAATTAGTGTACTCCTATCCTAGAAGAGCATCACTGTCATGTCTGCTGAGAAGTAGATCTACATGTTGGAGATACTTATTATCTTTTCTCCCTGAAAAGAGAAATTTAAGATTATTTTTAAGAGTCTCACCTATACCTGTCCATCTGGTCTTGTGCAAGCCGAGAATATCTAAATTATAATGGTGGAATTCTTCTTTGAAGACACCAAGAGAATATTCTCTGTGCAAGAGTCCTCACATTCCAACTACCTATGGAGAGAAAATGGACTGGAAGGAGAGCTGTGTACCAATCCCTAGTGATGATGCACAGAACCGGCTAGGTCTAGCACCTAATGTCCGACCCCGCATTCTCGTGGTGCAGGCCATTAGTACCTTTCAAAAGAGATATTCTCTTTTGGAAGGGAACGGAATGGGAGGCTGCCAGTTCAGTATGGCCTACTGATCTGATCATCTATGGCCACTTTTTTCTTTTTTTTTCAACCCTGCTGAGGAGTGGTCAACTTCACAGGGTCCTGGTGCTGACCATTTATACCTACTAGACTGGACTTGTTTATGGATTTGAGCTTGATTATGTATCCTGGACTTGCTGCACTGGTGGGCCTCTGTTGAGGGAGAGTCTGCCACTGTGTTTTCTGTTTGCTTCTGGGTTGCCAGCTCTAAGTGAACAGAGGCATGGGATACCTTATATCAGCTGGTGGATAATCCTAATCAGAGGCCATCGCAGGTACCTGAACCTTACTTAGCTAGTTGGGCATCGTCAAGCCTAAACTAGAGTAATGTGTCTCAGGCAGGCCATATGGCTCTTGAAAAAGTCCACTTGAAAAGGTGGTGCCTGAAGTTCCTACCAGCATCGGTGACTTCAGCCTTTAGCGGAGGAGGAACAGGTCTTTGCCCCTTGCCTGCGATCAGGGGGCTGTTTGATATTGTTGGCCCTACCAATCTCAATAAACCTAATTTCTTTAAAAATCCTACTAATCATTTTCTCTCTGCAGGAACGTGGAAAGTGAGGACATTACATAGAGATTATTCTCTTGATGTCCTCATGCAGGAATTCCAGCGCTATAACCTAGATATTCTAGGCTTGCAAGAGACCAGATGGACAGGTAAAGGTGAGATACTTAAAAATAACTTTAAATTTCTCTTTACAGGGAGGGAGGATGGAAAGCATCACCAAGGCGTGGGTCTGCTGCTCAGCAGACATGCTAGTGATGCTCTTCTAGGATATGAGTGCATTAATGAAAGGTTTCTTACAGCAAAATTTCAGACAAGCATTAAAGACTTGAATGTCATTTGCTGTTATGCCCCCACTGAGGATTCTGATGAGGATGAGAAGGATAGGTTTTACGGACAACTTCAGGATATTTTGAATTCTGTCAAGAAAGGAGATATTACCCTTGTTCTTGGTGACTTCAATGCCAAAGTTGGTACCGACTCTGACCTTTGGGGAGGAGTAATAGGCTCTTTTGGTATTGGTAGCTGCAATGGCAATGGGCAACGTCTCCTACAGGTAAGTAAACTCAATGGTTTCAGAATAACTAACACATATTACAAACACCACAACATACATAAATACACATGGGTTTCACCTGATGGGCTGCATGGAAATATGATTTATTATATATTAATTAACAGCAAATGGGCTAGTTCTGATAGAAATACCAGGGCATATAGGGGAGCTGAAATTGGATCTGACCATTACCTTGTTAAAAGTGTCTTGCAACTTAAACTTAAAAAGTCTTGTGCTAGGGTTAAAAAATTTACCTTTAATACTGAAGCTCTGAAAGACCCAGTTATAGCTAAAGCTTACCATGATAGGTTACTTAGTCATTATGACAGTCATGGTTTGCTTAATACTGAAGTTGAGGAAGAATGGGGCCATTTTAAACAGGCTTTTTTGGAAACTAACAGTACTCTTTTAGGGAAAAAGTAACAGAGGAGGCAGAATTATTTAAGTGATAAGGGACTTGGGCTTATTTCAGAAAGAAGGAACTACAGGAATGTCCTTAATCAGTACCCTACTAGTCCTAATAGAAAGCATTACAAAGAACTTAATAAATGTGTAAAGGATCAGTTAGCTACTGATAAGAATCTTTGGCTTGATGGCCTGGCTGACAAAGCTGAGGAAGCAGTTAGACAGCACAACAGCAGAGAGCTGTACCAGATAGTTAATGTTTTGTGTGGTAGAAAACGAACAGGTATACAGGGATTGAAGGATAAACAAGGTAAGGTTATAGAAGGTGAGGATTCTGTCATGGCTAGGTGGGCTGAGCATTTCAGTGATGTTCTAAACAATGTGGTTAATTCTGCTCCCATTGTTTTCAATGATGATAGATGCATTGTTGGCTTTAATGTTGGCCCTATAACACAATCTGAAGTTAGTTTGGCTGAAGTTAGTTTGGCTATGAATCCCCAGGGGTGGATGAAATTACTACGGAAATGCTTAGAGCTGGGAATGTTTCAGTTACCATTTGGATGACTGAAATTTTGAATAACTTTTATGATAAAGGCATGGTTCCTAAAGATTTTACCAGAGCTATTATTATCCCTATTTTCAAAAAAGGTGATCGCAGTTCTTCTGATAACTATAGGGGTATCAGCCTACTCTCTGTTCCAGGTAAAGTTCTTTCCATGATTGTGCTTAATAGAATTAAGAATCTGGTTGACAGGCAATTGCGTGATGAGCAATGTGGATTCAGAAGTGGTAGGGGATGTGTGGATCAGATATTTTCACTTAGGCAGATTCTTGAGAAATGTTTAGAGTTCAGAAACCTTTGGTTGCTAGCTTTGTTGATTTCAAAAAGGCTTTCGACTCTGTTGATCGTCATAATTTGTGGTTGATTGTGAGATCATGTGGTATACCTGACAAGTTAGTTACCATAATGAAAGCTCTCTATAATAACACTGAGTCATGTGTGAGAGTTGGTAAGTCTTATAGCAATTGGTTTAGCATTACGCTTGGTGTTCGACAAGGGTGCATTTTGTCTCCTTTTCTCTTTAGTTTGGTTGTTGATTATGTTATGCGAAATTCACTTCAAGGGAAAGATTTTGGCCTTAAGTGGGCTTGGAGATACGAAAATTTCTGATTTAGATTATGCTGATGATTTAGCCCTTTTGGCAAATTATGTTGATGAGATGAACTCTTTCATTCGAGCTGTTGATGAGACTGGTAGTAGAGTAGGTTTGGTTATAAACAGAGAGAAAACTAAAGTGATGAAAATTGGTCAGGCAGGTTGTGATTCAGTTAATCTGAATGGTTGTAGTCTTGAGCAGGTGTCACAGTTTAATTACCTTGGGAGCTATGTAACTGATACTGGTGATGTGCGGCATGAGATTAACAGACGAATAGGTATTGCTGCCAGGACTTTTAAGAATCTGTGGAGATTGTGGAGAAATAGGCATATACACCTAAAGACTAAAATTAGACTGTATAATAGTTTGGTTCTTTCTAGGGTTAGTTATGGTAGTGAGGTGAAACTTGGACACTGTGTAAACAAGATAACAGGAAACTATATGCTTTTGATTCTAGATGCTTACGCAGATCTTGGGTATTAGGTGGTTTAAATTTGTAACTAATGATGAGGTTAGGCAAAGGAGTCTGCAACCTCCTTTAAGCAGCATATTGTGCAGAGAGAGACTCTGCTGGTTTGGCCATGTTGCCCGTATGGATAATTATAGATTAGCGAATAGGGTTATGAACAGTGTGCCTAGAGGCCTCAGAAGGAGGGGGAGACCTAGGATGCGGTGGGCAGACAATGTCAAACAGGACCTTGTTAGAATTGGTGTACAGTGGCCGGATGCAGCAGATGTAGCTAAGGACAGATATGCTTCTGGTTGGACCTCCTTAGCCCATGGTTGCTTGAGGATGATGAGGATGATGTTAAAGAAACTATGTTTATTGAGAGAGGGAATGCTGACAATATCAAACAGTCCTCTAATCATAGTCATGGGGCAAAAACCTGTTTCTCCACCACTAAAGGCTGAAGCCATCTACAATGGAAGACTTTCTCCAAAATAAAATTTTATGATGCCTGTAGAAGCAAGAGTTCAGTTGCCTGCAATGACCTCTCTTCAGGGTTACCTACCAGCTGATAAAACATATCCTGTGAATCTGTTCACTTAGGGCTGTTAACCCACAAACAGACAAAAAACACAGCGGCAGATTTTCCCTCACAGAAGCCCACCAGTGCAGCAAATTCAGGATCCTTAATCATACCCAGAGTCTTAATTCAGTCCAGTAAATTTATATGGTCCATGCCAGAACCCTGTGTGGTTGACCACTCCTTAGCAGGATAGGAAAAAAAGAAAAGTAGCCATAATTGTGCAGATCAGTAGGCCACACTAATCTGGCAGCCCTCCCCTTCCATTCACTTCCACAAGAGAGTATCTCTTTTTAAAGATATTAATGGCTTGTACCACGAGAAGGTGGGGTCAGACCTTAGGTGCTAGGCCTGGCCATTTTTATACATCATCACAGGGGATTGGTGCATAGCTCTCCTTCTAGTGACTACCTAGGTACCATTTATAGACCAATTGTATGTTATTTGACATGATTGTTAAAGTTGACAAATTTATGAGCTCATTAGTTATATATGCTAATCATATATTTAATGGCAGCTTAAGTCAAAAATTTTTGTTGAGCAGGAAGCTTAACTTTTGTATTAGTCAAAGGTATTGAAGTTTCAGTGCATTTTTTGCTGATAGTTAAGATCTTTATTGTATGTATGTAAAGATTAGAAGTGTCTGGACACACACACACGATAGATAAACTTTTCGATAAGCAAGTTTATTACAAGTTTAGTGAAGCTTTAGTGTTGTTGTATGTCAACCGCCTCAACAATGAGTTGCCAATCCATTTATTAACTATAGGCCTTATGTTAATTGGGCTTTACCTGAGATAAAGTTCGATGGTTCAAAATGTCCATCATTGTAGACATTTTTCAAGTTCATGGAATAGCATATCCTTTTACATGAAGTGCCGGCAACAAAAAGGTGGTTTTCACATTTTCTTGTTTAATTGGATGTGCTGTGCAATGGTGTAATAGCATAGGATATCATCATTGAGTAGAATTTTGGGAAGACTTTAAAAGCGAACTTTTGGAAATTTATTCACCTTTCAATGATTTTACACATTAGCTACTGAACTTTTTTTGATAAAGACAAAGAGAAGGAGATGATATTGAAAAATTCATCTGGAGTACAGTAGAGTTATTTCAGCTGTACGATGCTAATGCCGCTGAAATTGACATTATAAACTGCATTATATCTCAGTTATTTTTTTCCTTTGAGAAAATTTAGAAGTCAGAAACATAACTTCAATTTCCTTTTTATCAAATTGGCTCAGCAATGCACCGCAAGAAGGGAATCTGCAAAAACAGCATTAAATCAACAATGGATGCAATCCTTGCCAAAACAGCGATATCAGGTTGAGTATCGCAAAATGACTTGCACAACCAGAAGTTAGGTTGTCCCAACAATTTCCACCAAAAATGTCTTCAACGATGCAAAATGAACGAAGCAGGAATTATGTTCTGTGTCAAGCTTCAAATAATGAAATTAGATCAAAATCTTTTGGTGCGAATGATAGAGAAACTTTCAGATGTACTTTTTGTGATCAAGTAGAGCACACAGAGCAGTATTTCTAAAAAAATAAAACAGCAATTCGGGAAACTTTATATTAAGATATTTGAAGCAAGAGGCCAAAGTTCCTCAAGAAACCCCTTTCAATTAATCTTGCCACTGTTGCTACACATAATGCTTTAGAATTACTTTTTGTGAAGCCTTATCATGAAAAACTGAATTAATAAATCACAATGATACAGGAGTTGATCCTTCATATTTACCCAAGAAAGTTTTAGATGAAATTAGCCACAACTGTGAACATGTCATTATGTATGCCAGTTATAGTTTGAGTCACAGCGAAATGCATCAGCTACCCGATGCATTTTCCTATGCTCCTGTGTGTCTGGCAGAGGTTATGCCAGAGCTGGAGAATAAGCCTATTATTCCCTCGCTCACTACAATAGTTCCAATAGAGTATAAGGGACACTGAATTAAAGAAAAACAAAAAGATGTAGAATACGTAAATGTATATCATTATTTGAAACTCATTAATTACCTCTAGATTCTAGTATAGCTTCAAGCGTTATTGGAAGAGCCAGGCATTTTCAATTAATTAATGACATTTTGTACTACTGCAAATGACTGAGTCAAACAGGCAGTTATCGTCCATTTATCCCAAAGAGTTTAAAAGAGTGCGTACCCCGCGAATTGCATGATGTACCCTCAGCAGGACATCTAGGTACACTTAAAACATATCAGAAGGTAGCCAAAAGAGCATATTGATCAGCTTTGATAAAGGACATAAAATCCTTTGTAGAAACGTATTTAAATTGTCAAACCACAAAATTTCGTCAGAACCGTCCTTGTGGTCTTATGAAAAGCAGAATCTCCAATATACCCAAAAGTATAGTTTGGACAATGTGCCCCAATTCATTTCAGATGTGCTTGCTCTGAAGTAAGTGAAATGTTTCAAATAATATATATATACAACTCCATGTCATCCACAGTCAAATTTAACCAAAAGAATTAATTGAAATATTGGCAGAATGATAGCTGCATATGTTGAAAATAGACATAGTACCTGGTATAAATACTTGCAACAGTTTTCCTTTCCTCTATTCACTTCATTACAAGAAACAACTAAATTCACGCCTTCAAGGATATTTATAGGATGAGAGCTGACGTTACCCTGGGACAGACTTATTAGTCAACCTGCATTTCCACAAACCATTGAATTTAGAGTGAAACAGCATATTCAAGCCATTTCAAAGGCACAAGATAATTCCCTTTGAGCACAACAGAAGCAATGAGAAGATTATAACAAAAGACAATGGCATGTGAAATTTAAAATAGGTCATAAGGTCTTGATTATAATGCACCATAAAAGCAATAAAGAAAGAGGATTCATAAAAAAATTTGCACCATTATATGCTGGACCATATATTGTAAAAAAAAAAACTTTCACGTTAGCTATATGAACTAGCCAACATAACCACTAATGCCTCAATAGGATATTACAATATAGTAAACGTTAAACCATATAAAAGTTCTATAGAATTTTCCAGGTCAAAAGTCAAATGATAGGGATGCTCCACAACAAAACCAGGAAAATGATGTCTCTGAGGATGATGATGAATCACTACCAATCAGATGAGAGAAGAATAGATTTGATTATAACCTATTGCATACAACAGGAAAAAAAGATAGTAAAGCCAGCTTCAGCTGTTCCATTGACGTCAAGAATGTAGCGAGATGTCAACGATATGAGGATGGCCTGTAGAACGACATCCAGCAATAGACGACATCAGCAACAAGATCTTCAGAAGTGCCTACACGTAGTTTATCAATCAATGTGGAATGAAATCTCCTGGTAAATGACTGGATTATGGTTTATCACAACGGAGTGCCAACAGTGAAAATTTAAATATATTATTATACTTCCACTGTGGCACTAATTATTTACGATGTGTTATTTCTTATTTCTGGAACAGATGAAGACAGAGAGACGATTGAAGATTATTTATTGTTGTTCATATGTAGGGATTTTGAAATGTTTAATTTCATGTTGAAACCTTGGAGTTTTAATATTTATTTTTGGAAAAGTGAATTTATTATTCAAGGTTTATAGTGAATTAGTGAAGTGTTAGTTTTTTTTGTGTATTCTTGTTCATCTGAGTCTAGTTGAACCATAAAGAGTTATATTGTATTAATGTGATTTGAAGTGTGATTATGAATTGTAGGTTTTTTTTAGTTTCAGCTGACTTGAAAGCTGAATTGAGTGTTGCAAGTTTACTTTAAGAATTTAGGAACTATAAAATGTTTATGTATAAGAATGATGAGAATGAAAGAGAATTTAGTATACAGTGATTATATAAATTGTATTTGAATTAAATTTTTGTATTTAAATTGATTCTTATTCTAAAACCTGGAGGGAATTGGTTGAAATGTTAGCATCATATAGTATATGATAACTTATTGATACAGCTTTTATTTACTCTTAGATATGATGTATATGTGTTTAAATCTGTTCGGTGTCATGTTATTACCCTGGGACAGACTTATTGGTCAACCTGCATCTCCAGAAACCATGGAATTTAGAACAGAACAGCATGTTCAAGCTATTTCAAAGGCACAAGATAATTCTTTACTCTTAGATGTGATGAGTAATATTGATGCGTCAATGATGTGTAATTATTGGGATGATATTGGCAGCATTTGTTTGCATATATATGAGCTGACCATGATATGATATGTACGCGGTGAGGGGGACCACCCTGTGCAGGTTCTGCTGGCTCGGTTACCTTCGCAGGGTCCTAAACGCTCGCCCGCGTGTTTGCCGTGCGCGGTGACCCATGTCCCGGGAAAGGAGGATCCTGGTAGTTGCTCGGGGGTCCCCGTCTTCTCTCCTCAGCTCATGACTGGTGGGGTCCCCTTTGGCCGTTTTGCCATTGGGGAGCCTGTCCGTCGCGGGGCTGGGCAGCGGATTCCGGGGCCTCTGCTATACACTGCTTTGGCCTCTGCTTCCGGTAAACGGGAGCTCCTGGGGTGGCCCCCCCAGGAGCAATTGGCTGGTGGGCAGGTCCTGCTAGGGTCAACCGTGCAGAGCGGTGAGTAACCTTGCCCACGGTCTGGGTACAGGTTTACAAGTTTCCTCACAACTTCTTTTCCTTTTGTAGTTATCCTTTCTTTGTGAGGCCAGTTTGGCCATTCACAATTTTGTTATTTTACGCTTTGTTTCATTTGTGTAGAACGTTTTTGTTCTGCACATTTCTCTTTTTATTTTCCTTCTATTTATTTGTGAGGGCTTGGCTCACTGTCTGTGTGGGTATAGTGCCTGCGTAGCCCTGGCGCCCGACTGGGCGTCCCCTTGTTGGGCTCCGTGGAGGGTGGGGACAGCGGGCACTGAACCACACAAAAAAAACATGAGAGTGAATGAAGAAAATAATGCGATCGCCGCCAACAAGAGGGCTCGACATGAGCCCCCATCTTCGTCCTTGTCTCCGTTATCTCTGCCGTCGTCTTCTGTGTCTGTGTCTTCGTTCCCAAAGTTCCTGATCATCCACTCCACGGGTGATCAGGTACTTGGGGACATGTCCCCTTTTTTCGTTAATAAAGGTTTGAAAGGTCTTGCGGGAGAACTGAAATCCGTCAAGCTCCTACGATCTGGTGACTTACAAGTTGAGACCGCTTGTTCCAAACACTGGGAACTGCTCCTGAAAGTTAAAGAAATTGGTGGGGTGGCTGTCGAAGTCACTCCCCATAAAACTTTGAATTCCTCTCGGGGTGTGATCACCGAGTGGGGCCTCCTCAAAGTCACTGAGGAGGAAATCCTCTCGGAGCTCACACCTCAAGGAGTAACAGGGGTCCATCGGGTTTCGACACGTCGTGATGGGAAATTGACACCCACCTGGGTGCTGATTGTAACCTTTAATTCGCCACGCCTGCCTTCTTACATCAAGGCAGGTTACTTACATTGTGAGGTTCAGCCATATATCCCAAACCCTCTGCGCTGTTTTCAGTGTCAGATATACGGTCATGCCCGCACAGCATGCAGGGGCAAGCCCACCTGTGCTCGCTGTGGCAGTAAGGATCATCTCGATCCTGACTGCACAGCAGAAAAGGCATGCTGTGTGAACTGCAGTGGCGACCATCCGGCGTACTCCCGCGACTGTCCGAAGCGGAAGGAGGAAAAGGAGGTACAACGCCTCAAAGTCATGAACAACATCTCGTATGCTGAAGCGAGAAAGCTTGCTGCATCGCCCGCCCCACCTGGCAAGGTTTCCTATGCCAGTGCAGTCATTGGAAAGCTCATCGTTCCAATAACTTCGGTTGCAGTGCAGACTGA